>PVIJ01000366.1:0-307408 GCA_004024925.1 Scalopus aquaticus
CCTCTGGCCTGTACCCCAGCTTATATGCATAAATAAATAAATCTTTAAAAAAAAAAAAACACACAAGAGAACCAGAACAGCCAAAAAAAATCTTAAAAGGGAACAAAGTTGGAAGACATACTTGTCGATTTCAAGATGTAATACAAAGCTACAATAATCAAGACAAGGTGATACCGGTGTGATGACAGGCCTATCAGTTAATGAAACAGAACTGAGAGTCCATGAGCAAACCCATACATTTATGAAAAACTGTTGACAAAAGGTGGCAAGAAAATTCAATGAAGAAATAGTCTTCAATAAATGATGCTGGGACAACTGGATTTCCACATGCAAAAGCATAACACTGAATAAAATAAGAATAAAATTATACCATATGTAAAAAATATAAAATGAATCAGACTTAAATATAATTGCTAAAACTATTAGGGGGGAAAAAAGATGTAAATGTTTAGGATCTTTAATGGTTTTTATGATAAGACACCAATACTACAAAAAAAAAAATCAAAGAACAAAAACCAACCAGATGTCATCAAAATGAAAAATTTTATGCATCAAATGACACTATCCAGAAAGTGAAAAAGTACACAGAATGGGAGAAAATATTTGCAAATCATCTATCGATTAAGGATTTATCATCCAGACTAACGCCTATAACTCAATAATAAAAATAACCAAATTTAAAAGTAGGCAAAGAATCTAAACAGATATTTCTCCAAAGAATATATACAAATGACCAAAGGAACAGAAAGAATGTTCAACATCATTAGCAAAATGCCAATCAAAGCCCCAATGAGACACCTCTTCATACACACACACACACACACACACACACACACACACACACACACACACACACGCTAGGATGTCTAAAATAAGAGAGACGATGCATACATAACAAGTGTTGCCAAGGACATGGAGAAACTGGAGTCCTCAGACATTGCTGGTGGGAATGTAAAAAGGTTTAGCCACTTTGGCAGTTTCTCAAAGGTTAAACAGTTACCATATGATGCAGCAATTCTACTTTTAGGTATTTATATCCAAGAAAACTGAAAACATTAGTCCACACAAAACTTTTGTACATGAATGTACATAGCAGCATAAAATATTATATATTAGCCAAATGCCCATCAACTGGTCAACAGATAAAATATGGAATCATCACACAATGGAAAACCATTCAGCCATAAAAAGGATACATGCTATGACATGAATGAATCTTGAAAACATGCTGAGTGGAAGAAGTCAGATACAAAAGGCCACATGTTATCTGATTCCATTTCTGTAAAACCGTCAGATACCAATGAGACAGAAAAGATTAACTGTTGCCTGGATTGAGGAAAAGGAAGAATGGGGAGTGTCTGCTAGTGGGTATGGAGTTTCTTCTGGGGATGATGAAAATGTCCTGGAGTTAGACAGCGGTAATGGTTTCACAACTCTGCAAATTATATGGCAAATTCAAAAAAGCCAATTGCAATCCTTGAAAAATGGATTTCTGCACTTCTGTTTCAGTCCGCTATGGTTTCAAGAAAATACAGAAATATTGGCAATATTTGACAGATAATCCCATTGCAACAAATATTAGAGTAAATCTTTTTAACCAAATTACTTAGAGATATCAGCCGATAGTCCATTTGTATTCATTTTGTTTCTAAACAATAAGGATCTGAAAGTTCCTCTGAGTTCTAATTTCTCTCACAGCCCTTTTTCAATTTATATTTTTCTCAATAACCGAGGTTAATGAATTTCTTCATTTTAGAACTACTGTCATCCAGAAGCAGGTAAAGTTACTGCCCCTGTAATGACATTAATTAGCACAACCATCTTCCAGTAGTACTTTCAAATTTAATTCCTGTATATAAGACAATAAAAAGACTAGGCAAGAAACAATTTTTCAATATTGGCATTGCAATGTAATAAGTGTACCCAGCTTTTTAAAGCCAGGAAATAAATGCATTCTTTCCCCTGGAATATAAATAGAATTCTAGACTTAATTCTATTCAGTAATAAGTCTTTAAGTGAATTTTTTCCAAAATTCTACAAAGAAAACATATTCTTCATCTTCTCTAACAGTGTATGTATATCTAGTTTTCACTATCAGAAAGCTGTAAACATTGTATCAGCAATATAAGCTACAATAAAAGTTCTGTAAGCATTTGAAATAGAATGAATATTATTCTGACACCACTGAGTTGTACTATACATAATTCCATTTAAATTAAACAAGAATACTGATCCTTCTAAAAATACTAAGTATAGAGAGTAGGGCCTACACACTTAAGAAATAAACATCAAGGTCTGCCATGATTAAAGCTACATTCTAAAAAAACCAAAAAACCCAACATATTACAATTGGGTGACATAGTTTTCATTGCTTAAATTCAATGAAAATTGCATATATTCAGTTCTCATGCTTAACAGTAGTTTACACTATGGCAGGACTGCTAGTCACAAGAAAGACATGAGCTCAGAAAGGATGGCCTCATCCAACTTGGGATTATTTCTGTAGTAACGTGTAGACACTGTTTGGACAGCCCAAGAGATAAAAGCATTCGCCCTTTTTAACTAAGTCACACTGTTACCTTAGAAAAATGTGAGCGTCAACATTTGTTTTCTTGAAAGCCCACCACTACAGTTTCCACTCTAGTAAAGTACACATGGTCTTGCTAAAACAACAAATGGGGGAAATAACAAGTGATTTCTGAACCGAGTATTTTCTCCCTCACACTTGAGTGAATTACTGTGTATACCAGAGACAGGGTTTAGCTAGCTCCATGTGAAAACAACTGCCTGATAGGATTCAAAGAGAGAAAGAGCACATACTCCACAGTCTGTGTTTTTTAAATAGGTCTCAAAAAGCAGTTTAATCAGCTTTTCTTTTTTAATATCACATCTCTTCTAAATAATTCTCACTTTTCATTTCTAGAAAAGGTAAGAGAGAGTTTGCAAGAACCCCTGCAAACGTGTCTCTAAGGCGACGAGCTGGTTTGCTAAGTTGCATTGTTTTACTCAAGTAAAAAGCCCTTCCAGAATAAGAGGTCTGTAAAGGAAACCAATCCCCCTCAATTCTTGGGCCTGCACACTTGGTAGGGTCTCTATCTGAAAACCAACAGGTAGAATGCTCATTTGAGCATTAACAAAATAGTTTCTATTTACATTTTAAAAAATGTAATGCATATTAAATTTTCCGGCAGATTCTTTTTGTATGTTACAAAACAAAAAAGCAAAAGCTTAGAATAAGAATCTTTTTGCGTAGAAAGGTCAAACAGATACTTCTTGACATCATGTCCTTTACACAATGGCATACTGTTCATACAAAAGGTCTCTTATCCTATAAAAATCTTGACAAAGGCAGCCTTCTAATCCAATACGTCCAGTTTCCGTCTAGAAACCAAATAAAAAAGAAAAGTTCTTTAATACATTTTCTATCCATTAATACGCAAACATAACCAAAATATATTAACTAGATTACTTTATGATTGGTCAGGAAATGGGTTGCTCTGATTCACAAAATATGACTCACAAAATATACAATATTTAAATCATGAATTTTACGTGGATGTCAGAGGATTCAAATAATAAAAATGTACAATAAAATTATATATCAGGTCTTTCTGAGTCACTTTCATAAGCCTTCAAGGTATCGTTATGAATAGAAATTACTGATCTCCAGTTCTGTGAAATTACCAATCGAGAATTATAGAATTCACTTTGCATTCACCTCTGTAAAGTGACGTATCAGAAGCATCTGTTCAGTTTACCTCTAACTAAAAGCACTTACTCTGCGGACTGCAACTTGATTGTTGCAAACCAGGACACCGCCTACAAATTCCGCTTGAATCCCCTCCCGTAGAAGAACTTGTTTGAAGTCTGAAAGTCTTGGTTCATTCATAAAAACAGACTGATGTCCAGGAACCTTTGATAAGGTTAAAGGGAAAAGAATAACTCCAAATAAAAGACCAAATACACAGCTGTCCTGAATAAAGTGAAATAAGCAACACATGATCGCCAAGATAGTTTCTGTCTCTGAAGCCCTATGACAGATCATTCCAAGCCTGTACATTCCAAGTTGTTATTCTGAATTTTAGCTCATTACTTAACATTACAAAGCCCTTCACATTTGCTGAATGTTTCACGATCAATTTTATTAGTCATGCCTCAGAATAACAGAGATGTTTGGTACTGTTATGCTCTTCACTCACTTACCAAGAGGGTCAAGTAGAGTGCCAGGAGGCAGAGCTGAACTGAAAATTCTTTCTCCAGAGTCTAGGGCTTTGCTTAATTTGGAAGGTAATTCTCTCCCGAGCCTAGTGCACTTTCCCTCCGCCTGCCCCTCCCCCCTCAGAGAGAACACATGGGCTTCAGAAGCAAAAGCCATGCGGTTCAACCTCATGCTATTACTCTGAAATTGCTTGGAGGAATGCTAGCTTCAGCATAAAATGCAAAAGCCCCTATTTCCTCCTCCAGTATAAGGACTAATACCAGAAGGGAACCAGTGACCGAGGCTTGTTTTCTACTCTCCGTTGCACAGCAAGGATAAGGACATCACTGACAGAAGTGCAGATCTGATACTGGACTTTTCACATTGTGGGAAGTTAATTACCTGAAATCTTTGCCAGTTAACTCGATGTCTTGAGGACGTGTCAATAACAGCCTCAAACTATATCCCAACATAACCTAGCATCGTCATTTTTCTGGCTCTGGTCATGTGTATTAAACCTGGAAAACTTTCACCCCTCCAATCCTTACCGTGAGCAGTAGGGGCCCCTAAGACCATCAGGCCCCACAGTACAGGTTCTATAATTTCTAACTATATCAAAACCAAAAGCGATGTGAACTGACTTGACAACACGCAAACAAGGAACACTGGCGTGTGACCCTCAGCAGGCAAGGAAGAGCCTGACTGGAGCAGGAGCGTGGCCCTCACGGTCAGCAAACTTATTATTTAAAATTCCGGGCCTTTCTGGCGGCGCAGCAGTTAGGCGCTGCGCTGTGGACCTGTCGGCAGCAGCAACACAAGTTCGAGGCCCGGCCAGGGAGATTCCCACATGGCGCAGCAGACCTCTCCTGCCTCGCCCACTGCTCCCCTGAGCAGTGTATTTCCGTCCATCTGCCTGTTCTGCTCCCCACTCTGTCTCTGGTAAACCCTCTCACCGCCCCACGCCTCTGGCCTGTACCCCAGCTTGTACACATTAATAAATAAATCTTTTTAAAAAAATTTTTTTAATTCCACGCTGAGAAAACAAGTCATGAAAAGATGACTTTCCAAGATTTGCTAAACGTTTTCTTTAAATTATCACGCTCTAACATACGCACAGAGAAACATTCCTTAAGTAATCTTCACATGTAACACATATTTTAAATGGTTGGAAACAAATTGAAGGACGCCAGCTGAGGAAAGGATAGAGGGCGCGCTTTCTCACCTCATGAGGCGGCAAGGGCTCCAAGGTAGGGATGATCTCGCTCTCTTCCCCTGCTTCTTTCTCGTCATCTCCAAACAGGCTCTTCATGGCCTTCTGTTGCGCTATTACACTAGAATCGGAAGGAGCGTCCACTTGCATTTCTGAGTCTTCTCCATCGTCCTTCAGCTCACCTTCTTCTAAAATAACTCCGGTGTCCACTTTGGAGACTCTCATATCTAAGACACCGTCTACCCAGGCCAATTCAGCATCTTTTGCCTTACAAAACTGAAGGGAGCTGACGAGTGAGTCTTTTAATCTCACCTACATACCCAAAGGGAGAGAGAGATGAAACCCACAGAAAATGAAACAACAAACAAAACCTAGCACTGTCATTTTCTAGCTCTGGTCATGTGTATTAAACTTTGAAAATCTTTCACTCCCCTGATCCTTTCCATGAGCAGTAAGGACCCCTAAAACCACTAAGGCCTCTACTTTCCAGAGTAAAGGTTCTCAGTCCCTATTGCACACTGGGATCACATGGCCAATTAAAAAAAAAAAAAAAGAATGCCAGAGCCCCACCTCGAGCGACTCTAAAATGTCCGGTGAGGCGAAGACCAGAGAGCTAACTCCTCCCACTCCCCTGGAGCTCCCTAGATTCTCATGGGCGGCCAAGGCAGAGACCACAGACAAGGTGCCGCTTCTGTCAACAGTACTTGGTGCTCCTTCAAGAGCACTGAACTGCTTCTAGTTTCCTGCACATTCCACAGTTTCACACACGCATATTCTTGCTGCTTCCTCTTGTTCTTCCCAGAATCACCTTTCTGCCTGGTCAATTCCAATCCATTTTTTCCACACAAACACAAACATCGCTCCCGCCTTAACTGACACCATCTCCCAATAGCACAGAGCTAATCTCTCTGCTGTGCTGCGCCTGTTCTCCGGGCTGTCCCTACCTCTCGTTAAGGAGGGGGACACTAACATCTGTGAATTTTTATACAACTTGGGAATCCTTGTACTCTCATCATTCCCTTTGCAAATGTTATTCCCTATGTCCGGAACAGTCTTCCCCCAAGCCCACCCCATATACAACTCTGACAACCCCTCTAAATGCCCCTGGGATCCAGTTTAGCTGTCACCACCACCTCCGGGAAATCTCTTCCTAACCTCCAAGTTTGAGTTGGAGTCTCCCTCTAGCTGATCCCACTGCACCCTGAACTTCCCCAACCAGAGGTGTACAGCAGCGTGATCTGTTCGAAGCCCCACAAACTCTTGAGATTTAGGGGCAGGGGACCACATCTATCTCTGTCACCACTGTGTTCCACATGCATCTTTCCTAATCTGCAGCAGAAAGTACTTATGGCCACGAGGCTCAAATGCGGCCTGCGTACCTGGTAGATGTGTGTTTCACTCGTGGCATCCACCGTCTCGTGCAGCTTTGGCATGTACACCTTGATGTCTTTGCCGCCAAACGCGCGGCAGCACTCTGCCAGGTCCTGACTGGCCTCCGGTGGCCCGTGGACAATGATCAGTTGTCGTGGTTTCATCTGATTAATTATTTTCTTAATGGAATCCCCATCGGAGCGGCCTTCGTAGTCTATGTAAGTAACTCTGGCTCTGCAATTAGACATAAATTTTCCAGCTGATTTTTCTGATCCTTTTTCTAAAATTAGGTTAATGGCTTTTATTATCAGGACCAAAATGTACACAATATGTAAAACGAGGACTTGAGGAAGGTACACGTATTACACTGTTAATATGTATTATTTAGACCTTAGTTACAGCCTAGAGTATAAATACTCAATGCTATCAAGACGAATAAACCACTTTGCTCTCTGACTTACAAAAAAAAACATTTCAAAAGGATCATTTACTGTACCAAACAAAAGAGGAGAAAAGGTTTCGGTTTCTGAGCTGCTTCTGATCACCAGGACATGTTTAAGACATCAGAGATGAATTCAGGGTCGATGCCTGTTCTTACACACGCACTGAGACAAACTCAACCTGTGACTGCACGAGTTAACCTGCCAGAAGCCTAACAAGGCTGGAAAGAATGTGTCTTCATGTAAACGTACAATTTCATGTTTAATCCCCTCCTCACTACCAATCCACTCTGGCACCCAAATGTCTAATGAAGAGAAACTACCACCCAACTTTGCAAGTCTGCATGGAAACAAATCAACTATCAAAGGCTAAACTTACTAGAGGGTAACAGCTTTACTGTTGAAACAATGTAAATTATGGAATTCAAGTGTTTGAAATTTTATCTTGCAATCTGTTTTCAAAATGCAACAAGAACACTTACTTTATTTCAATAGACTCTGTGGTGGAGACACACTTCGTGGGCACATCAGATAAATCCTGGTCCATAGGCTCATCTCCATTCGTCATGCCAGATTCTAATTTGCTTTTTTCTTCTTCAGTAGCTTGAAGTTCTGGTACTAAGAAATCCTCTGGTCTAAATAATAAGTTTCTAATTAGAAATAGTAACAAGCAAGCTATATTATATAATATATATGTAACTAATGAGTAGACAGCATAATTTTTAAACTCCTCAAGATTAAAATACACATGAGATCCAAAGCCAACTCACTTCACAATGTCAATTACCAGATGACTGCATGGATGATGTTCTCGTGGCTTTTAAGGAATGATCTTTAAAACACACCATGTGGCCAAGAGAACGAGCCCCAGACAGGTTGTGGATCTGAGAGGCTGTCACGAGGACTGCGGCAGCCTGGCCCTGAATCTGTTTCAACAATTCTCTTCTCAATTTCTGTGGTTTCCCTTGCCAACTCCCAATCCTTATAAATTCCAGACCTCCTTTGGTTTAAGACTCCCAGGTATTCTCTCTGGACCCAAAGAGAGCAGATGACTCTCCATTTGCACTTTACTGAGAAGACTGAGATACAAAATCACTAGCGCCCTCAAAAGCCTTCATATTCATTTCCACAGATAGATGGAAGACATCTATCTTCCCATTTCTATTTCCAATACCAGAATTCTATGATAAAACATACTGAAAAAGATATTCTCTCTAACTGCCTATGTAACTGTCAATGTCCCCCCAGCCACTCCCACTCCTCTCTGAGAATCCAAGCCTGTTACCTGAACCCTAGACTGCTGCAGCAGTTTCTCAGCCCTGAAGTCCAATATCCCCAATTGTAATCCATGTGACAACAACAGCAGTAGCAACCACTTAAAGTGCATTTACCATGAGTCAGATTTCATGCTAAGTGCCTTAAAAACACAGCATCACTTAATTCTTCTCTCTATTTTTAGATAAGAAAAGGAAGCTAAAGAGCACTGTCCATGTGCTAAACAGATTGGTCACTAATTAAATGGAATGGTATGCATCTCACCAACACTATTTAAATTGTTGTCTTTCCCCTCTATTATTTCAGAGGGCCAAGCAGACACTGGAATTTCCCTCATTAAGTCCAAGATGACCTAAGTCCATTATGTGCTCAAGCCAGCATTCTCAAAGTACAAAGCAATTACGAGAGGAACCTAACTGTATTGGGGTGGCAAGTGGGAAACAGGAAAGGTTTTCAATAGTTCATCAGGCCATAGTCAGCAACCTGGAAAAGGCTGAAGGGAGGCATGTACACAGGCAGGCCATGAAAAAGCTATGCAGGAGGAATTGGAGAAGGCTGGCAGCCCCAGAGTGGAGGGGGTAACAGAAATTCATAGACATGTAACAGAAAAGTAGGGGAAACCAGGTCATGAGAGAAAATGTGCATTTCACAAGCACCAGGAAAGCGATGGGGTCCTGAAGAATCCTTACACTGGGCTGTAGTGTTTCCAAGTGTGTGCTAGAATATGTAACTTCAGTTGTTTTTCCAATAGGAGGTGTAGACTGTGTAGATTTTCCATGACTCTATCCATGCTCTTTCCATGTTCCTCTTATAACTAAAATGTGGGCAACACTACTTGAGTCATAACCCAACCCCCAAAACCACTCACATCCATCAAAACTTCTTCCTGTTCTAGGTCTTTCTCCAATGCAAGTCGCTTACCTCTCTTTCCAGTCGGGGGAATAAAAGTCTTGATCATCTTTAGGTTTAAACCTTTCACATACTGAAGTAATGAAATAACCAGTTTTCCTTTAACATTAATTCTCTTAATGTTTTTCAACATTTCTGGTTTTACATTTCAAACAAGTTTTCAACATCTTTCAAGCTGAGGCACTCAGGAATTAACAAAGTATGCAATGGCCAGAAGAAAGTTCAGATGAGCTCAAATGATAACATAGCTAATACCTCTAATGTAAGAAAAGGCCTGTTTTGCTTACATACTTGATAATTTCTCCATATTCATCCCATTTAATTCTTTCTTCAGGGGCAGGAAACATAGGGTAAGACTTCTTGGCCTGTTTGAAGAAACTTCCTTTCCGACTGCCTTCACCTTTCATCATCAGGTCATGCTTAGTTTTATGAGCCGATGGCTGGTCAATATCTTCCTCAACATCACTCTCATCACTGGAATCTATGTCTGCCCTATGGGGGTTTGGGAATAAAGTCATAAAGTCCCTGAGATTTTGAATTTTGACAAAATTATATTGAATTGTTATATTATTGTTGAGTTGATATGATAAATTATTGAATTGATATGATTAACACATACATATGCGTTAACAAACAGCTTTAACTGTCAGTTAACAAACACATATTAATATTAGCACTGAAAGAATTAGGAACTCCAGTACCATTTGAAAGATATAACAAAAATGATGAAGTCAAAAGAAAATTTAAATATATTCAATTGAACATTTTTTACTTTAGGAATAAGTTCTCAAATTATATATATATAAACTTATAATCTGAAAATAACCCACTCTTTTGACTGCTCAAGTTTCTTAGCAGCTTCTTTCTTAAGCTTCTCTTTTTCCAAGTATTCTTCAAGTTCCTTCCCTTCAAGCTTCACACGCTTCCTCAACTGAAAATAGCAGACAAATGGAAATACCAGTTAGGAGGACTACAGCAGGAGAATGTGATACAGTACATCTGAGAACTGATTCATATCTGGATTTTCCGCTGAGATTACTCAAGTTTCCATTACATGTGATCACATACGTTTTTTAGATTCATTATAAAAGTGACCTATCACATTTCTTGGATGGATTTGATTTAAATCAAGTTGGTTAAAAATCACCAATTAGGGAAAAAAACACAATATTCTTTATAATTTGAAATGAAGCCTACATACGATGGAAAACCCAAAAGCCATAAAGGAAAAGATGAATAAATAGGGCGATAGGGAAAACTCCCTTGGGCGTATTAAATCTCATAAAACTAAAGGAAACTGAGAAAATCTTGTAACCACGAGGTCTAATTTCACCAATGATTTTTGAAAACCGCAAAATTTTTATAAAATAATAATATCATATTCAACCTATGAGGTTGCCCATGCTAATTGCTATATGGGAATAAGATATCTTCACCCAGTACTTATGGGAAAAATTAAGAAAACTATGTTGAAAGGCAACTTGCCAGCATTTAAAAATAAAAATGTGGCTGTCATTTGACACAGTATTTCTACTTTCAGGAATTTATCTTACCAAAACAATCACAGAAATGGTAGGCAGGGAGCACACCATAGCAATGCTTGTAACAGTAAACCTGGCCCGATATTTAAATTCATCAGTACAGGATGTCTAATTAGAGTTCTCAAACCTTGAACTTCTAAATTACTGAGCACGCCAAAGGGTCTTTGTGTTTTTATAGGTTCTATTTGTCAATATTTACCATATCAGAAATTAAAACAGAAAAATTTTAAAAATATCTGTTCATTAAAAATAATATAACCATTACCTGTTAGCACTAACACATTCTACAAAATGTAATATGTCTATAGCAAAAAAAAATTAGTGAGAAATACAGCATTATTTTACATTTTGCAAATCTCTTCAATGTATATCACAATAGAAGACAGCTGGATCCTCACAACTGCTTCTACAGTCAACCTCTTGAAATATGTTGCTTTTGTTAAGTATGTGAAGAAAATCCAGTCTCACATAGATGTGTAGTTGTGAGATGAAAAGTATTTAAATAGCCTTTTCATGACTATTCTTATATTAAAACTCAAGTGGCAGCTTCTTAAAGGTTAGTTGTAAAGTAGAATCTGAAACCATACCAGCAACTTGTAGTACTCCATTGTATTAAAATTTACTGATTTTTGGGCCTCCCCGGTGGCGCAGCAGATAAGCGCTGCGCTGTGGAGCTGTCGGCAGCAGCGATGCGAGTTCGACGCCCGGCTGGGGAGAATCCCACGTGGCGCGGCAAACCTCTCCTGCCTCGCCCACTGCTCCCCTCAGCAGTGTATTTCTGCTCTGCCTGTTCTGCTACCCGCTCTGTCTCTGGTGAACCCTCTCGCTGCCCCACACCTCTGGCCTGTACCCCAGCTTGTATGTATAAATAAAAAAAAAATCTTTATAAAATTTACTGATTCCTTGCATTTTCAGTATTTATGCATTATTTCGTCATGATACGTTTTTTGGAAAATATTGTTTCCTAAGTTACTCTGATCTTACAAATGTGAACAATATTTTATAACTCACATTTGCAAATATCACTACCAATCTCCTCAGAAATCTCTCAAGTTTAAGCTGTCAATCTCATAGTGACAGGCTTCCCAAAATTCTAATATTTCCTTGAAAGTTTTAGAGTTTTATCAGATTTAAACTACAACTACTGTCAGTTGTTATTCTCGTAGAAACAAGCTCAGTTTATTTATTTTCAGAAAATATCTGCCAAATATCCAAGATTGAATGGCACGATCACTATTTCAAGTAAAAATGGTGTTTCAAGAAAAAAGAGGTTTGTTTGGTACGCAACTTGAACAATCATATGAGTGTTTTTCTTCAGGACAACCATCCTTCTGTGATATGCAACAGGTGCCTGTCACCCAGGTTATTAAAGAATAAGTAGCTTACTTAAGGAGATGCCAAGTAAAAGTGACTTTTCCTTCGCACTGCGAGCGGCTGGTGCAGAAGGCGCAGTGCAGCGGTGTGGTGTGGTGTGGTGTGGTGTGGTGTGGTGTGGTGTGGCGTGGCGTGGCGTGGCGTGGCGTGGCGTGGCGTGGCGTGGCGTGACTACCTGGATTTCAGCTGTAGGCGGGCACTTCACCTACCGAGCTGGTGCCCAAAGGAATAAATACAGGCATGGTGGAGATACCAACACCTTAACCACATTATGAATATTTTGACCTGTGGACTCCTAAAAAGAGTCTTGGGGGGGATTCCCCAGGGTTCCTCACAGCATACTTTTAAAAACCACTGTACTAAAAAAAAATTACAGTACTGTACACAATTCTTCAAAAGACTTCATTCACTTACTCAAAAACATTTGAATGTTTATGTTTATAATTTACCAAGTATATATATGATAAAACTGTATCTACCACACTATTCAAGACTCAAATGAAAAAAACAAGTTTCAGAATGGGCAATTTGGTCCCATTTTTTTTTTTAAACACCATATAGGTATGTGTATATGAATAAGAAAAAGATACACACACACACACACACGCACACACGCACACACACACACACACACGAAAAATATCCAGAACATATATGCTTCAAAAATGTCAAAAGTCAAGACAATTAAATGCAACATGTAAGCCTGGGTGGCAACCCGAACAAGAAAGGACAGAGCGACTATAAGGGACAGTATTGGGGCGCTCAGCACAAGTTACGCGGTGTTAATGGATGAAATGGTAGTATAGCATCATTGCCTATTTCCTGATTTCAATGGGTGTGCGAACGGTTGTGCAGGAGAGTACCCTGTTGTTTAGGTAGTCCACACTGCAGTGTTTAGAGATAGTGATGGAATATCTGCAACTTTCTTTAAAATAGTTCAGAAAAAGGGCCTCCCTGGTGGCGCAAGGGGTTGAGTCTCAGTGCTATGAAACTTAAAAGAAAAAAGACGTAACGTAACCAAGTCGCTATTTTAGATTGGAAGTCAGAGAAGGCTTACCTGAGGAGGTGGCCTTTAACCTGAGACTTGAGTGACAAGGAGAGAGCCAAGTGCACATTTATGAAAGGACATTATAGGAAGAAGGCACAGGCAGTGTGGCTTCTTCAGGGGCTGAGAGGAGTGGAACACAGAAAGATGGATGAGATAAAGACAGAAAGGTGGGTGGATCATGTGGTATTTCAAAAGTCTGGGTAAGAAGTTTGGATTTTATTCACAGAGCACAAAGAAATCACCAGAGGGCTTAAGCAAGGGAGCAGTATGAAATGATGAATGTTTAAAAGATGCCTTTGAGAGTTACTATTCAAAGACTAATAGTTTGCAAGATGGAATGTTCTAGAGATCTGTTGCAAAACAATGTTCATACAACTCACACTAAAAACCTAAAAATGGCTAAGATGGTAAAATTTATGTGAGATGACCCTAATCACAATAAAAGCGGGGAGAGGATGTATCTCCTTGATGTTGTGAAAAGAAAGAATTAAAGGAATATAGGATTAAGGATTGAGGGAATATGAAAGGAAAAATGTATAAACAGAGAAACCAGTTAGGATACTACTGCACAGACCAGGTAACAAGACTTTTTAGCCTAGAGTAGGATGGTGGTAATGAACTTGGAGAAAAGTAAGCAGGTTGAGATATACTTGGAGATAGACAGGACTTGCTGCTGAAGTGGCTATGGTGGCAAGAGAAAATTGAGAAACTGAACATAAGTTTTATTAATCTGCGCATCAGAAGTCAGGATAGGGGTTCCCCTTGAAGGGAGAGGGAGCATCAGAAAGGGGACCCTGGTAACATTCCCTCCTTGATCTGGATGGAGGCTACACGGGTGTGTTCAATCAGTGGAAAATTCATCATATTACACACTTTTCAGTATATATTATACATCAAAGATCATTTAAAACTGTCTACATTTTTGCTGAGTAAACGTGCAAAGCGCTGCTATTCCCTGAGCCAGGGAAGACTCAGAGAAAACCACATCTGGGCGTGGAGGGAAGCACAGTTAAAGCTGTTCTGGACATGACCAAGCAGAGGGAAAACATGGCACATGACAGAAAGAAAATGGAGACACATTCCCAACAAGATGAGAAGGGAAAGAATTTTGAGCCTAGATACACACCACCTGTTAATAAAATCAAAAACCTAATGCTTCAAGTTTCAGTTCTGAATGTTTTCCCTTTTTTTTCAGACTTAAACCACTTTTTTTTTTTTTTTTTTACATACAAGCTGGGGTACAGGCCAGAGGCGTGGGGCGGCGAAAGGGTTCACCAGAGACAGAGCGGGTAGCAGAACAGGCAGATCAGAAATACACTGCTGAGGGGAGCAGCGGGCGAGGCAGTAAAGGTCTGCCCCACCATGTGGGATTCTCCCTGGCCGGGCGTCGAACTCGCGTCGCCGCTGCCGACAGCTCCACAGCGCAGCGCTTAACCGCTGCGCCACCAGGGAGGCCCTTAAACCACTTTTAATAGTCTTTTATTAATGCTTCAAATGGCACATCAGTTTCAATTGAATTTCTAGTAATATTGTTCTAATTCAGTATTTCATATCTGTTGGAAGTGTTTCAAGTATTTCTGAGTTCATTTAATTCTGTACATCTAAGCTATTACATAACACAAAAGATAGAATTTTACTGATTTGCTTGCTCTGAATCCTTCTCAACAATTCTCTATTAATCGTGACTGTACATCAGATTTTAGTTACTACTATTATGCTTTTCTTAGGGTTAAAGGCTAAGAGACCCTGGGCCTTCCCGGTGGCACAGCGGTTAAGCGCTGCGCTGTGGAGCTGTCAGCAGCGGCGACGCAAGTTCGATTCCCGGCCGGGGAGATTCCCACATGTCACGGCAGACCTCTCCTGCCTCGCCCGCTGCTCCCCTCAGCAGTGTGTTTCCGTCGATCTGACTGTGCTGCTCCCCACTCTGTCTCTGGTGAATCCTCTCGCCACCCCACGCCTCTGGCCTGCACCCCAGCTTGTATGCCATAAATAAATCTTAAAAAAAAAAAGGCTAAGAGACCCTTACTGCTTAATTTTAACAAACTAAACATTCTTTAAGATGGCTGCTACGGAGACAAAATGAAAGCAGTCACCAGAACTCTGCACAACTCTGGCAGTTACCGACCCACTGAGCATTGCTTTTGTACACTATACAGTAAATGATACTAGTTTTGGAAAAGTGATAGATTTGACTGACAGGTTGACTATCAAGCAAAATTCTTTTGGCATATTGGTCATTTGACTAAATATCTTGCTCCTGTAACAGGAGATTAAGATAGTAAATGTGGAAGCAGAAACAGGTTAAGCTATTTAGTGGCAAGAAGATGAGGGAATTCATGTCTGACTGCTTCTAGTTCTCAGCCTGAAAAAAGGTCATGTGCTACAGGGTGAGGATTGAGAGGGAACTGGAGAATAGTTGAGGAGAAAGAGGTATAAAACTGTCTTACTGCAGAGCAGGAAAAGGAAAAGCTCACAGAATGCTGAGTGCCAGTCTTGGGTGCCTTTCTGAACTGTGAGGTCAAAAATGTGAAGGAAAACTTGCCCATATGATAGTATCAATTAATATGAAGCTGTCTGAGTAGAGACAGAGACTAAGCAAATAGTTTAAGTCAAGGCTTTGCCAAGTGAGCACAGAAACAAAAAGGGTAAGAGAATGAAAGGTATTTAAAGAATTGTAGGGATGAAAGATAGTGAATGTGGTTGAGGTTCATCAACCCTAAGTCCCAACATTGGCAATAGAGTAATAGAGGTCAGCTGTAAGATCAGCGTGGGAGGGCCTCCCTGGTGGGCAACGGGTTAAGTGCAGCACTATGAAGCTATCCAGAGCCACTGCAGCACAAGTTCGATCCCCAGCCAGGGAGATTCCCACATGGCGCAGCAGACTTCTGCCTCACCCGCTGCTCCCCTCAGCAGTGTACTTTGGTCGATCTGCCTGTTCTGCTCCCCACTCTGTCTCTGGTGAATCCTCTCACCACCCCACACCTCTGGCCTATACCCCAGCTTGTATACATAAATAAATATTTTTTTAAAAAAGATCAGTATGGGATACTTGAGGTGGAGATCTGGAGCTTGTCCAATCATCACAAGGTACGACCATGGGAGTGGACAGCACGATTGGGCAGAAGGCTGAAGTGGAGTAGAGGAAAAGATCATTAAGAAAGATGCTATCAAGGAACTGCTGTCCCCCTGAGTAGAAGTGGACAGGCAGTCAAGGAGGCCAAATTCCATCTTGCTTTAAGTGTCCTACCAATGGTTGCTTAAATCTGTATTGTTTTAATAAGACTAAGAACCAGGGTCTAAACTGGTTTGCATGACAAAATACGACAGACCCAGGAGGGGTCAGTATACTGTCAAATCCAGCGGTGCAAACTACCAGAGAGAAATGGCATGACAGCTTCAGGACAGAACAAAAAGGACATCTACCCCTCTTGTCCTCCTCAGCCCCCTAAAACACATGAAGCATAGTAGAGAAAAAAAGAGCATCTACTGGAGAGAGAGAGAGGGGCAAAAAGCATAGGTAACAGCCAGATTTCAACTAGGGAAAGGAATAAGGGGAAATTTTCAGAGGGGAGAAAGCAGGGAGGAGGTACACCCTCTGGGCTGGGTACCAGAAGCACCACGGAAAGGCTCAGGAATGAGTAATCCCAACTTAGGGAGCTCTGGAATTGGTGCTACTAAAGACTACTACTATTTTGACAAACATCCTGAATCGATTTCAAGTCTCATTTTTGTTCACGGATCTTTAGAAACATCATGCATAATATATCCCTCATCGGTTATGAGGAAGTTCACACACAAGCACTCACCTCTATTTCTGTAATTTTTTCAGAAGGATTATCAATCAGGAAACGTGCTAACGTCCCAGGAGTAGTTCTGTAAGTGAGAATGATCGAGTTTTTTGGGTCCTGACACCACTGAATAAAGAGATCCCTTGAAAATCCGCATTCCAGGTCGGGCTGGCTGGCCAGCACCACTTTAGGGCTGGGGACTCGAGCCAGGTCAGAAAGGCCGTGACATAGAGAGAGATGGCGAAACTGAAATGGATTATTTCTTTTATCTTCAAAACATCTCATCAATTTATCACTCATCCATTCTACCTAATGAGAGGGAAAAGATGAAAATAATTAGAAAATGTTAAATTATAACTTCAATACATTCTACAACAAAGAGGTCAAATTCTACCTTGCTTTAAGTCTCCTCCCAATGGCTGCTTCAATTTGTATTGTTTTAACAAGCTGCTTATTTTCTGCTTCTGCTACCTACCCCAGCATTCCTAAAAATACAATTTTGTACTATGTTTCAGTTTTAAGTTTCATTAAATCTTATTAAGAAGGCAGTGCTTAAATTCTAAGTGAGTATCTTAACCCAGAAACCACTATTTCAAGGGAAAGTTTATTCAAAAGGAAAAGAAAAATGAATTCTGGGCCTCCCTGGTGGTGCAGCGGTTGAGTGCTGCGCTGTGGAGCTGTCAGCAGCGGTGACGCGAGTTCACGAGTTCGACGCCCAGCCAGGGAGACTCCCACATGGCGCAGCAGACCTCTCCTGCCTCGCCCGCTGCTCCCCTCAGCAGTGTATTTCTGATCTGCCTGTTCTGCTCCCCATTCTGTCTCTGGTGAACCCTCTCACCGCCCCACGCCTCTGGCCTGTACCCCAGCTTGTATGTATAAATAAGTAAATCTTTAAAAAAAAAAAAAGAAAAAGAAAAGAAAAATGAACTCTAACATTTATAGTCTAAGATGTATGTGACTGGTTCTTTTGGCACTATTTTAAAAATTGGGACAGTAAGAGTTAGAGAAGCAACTCGCCCAATCTGTAACATGGAGACAAAAATATAGGACTTCATAGGATAGCTGAAGATTATAAGAAGTAATGTATGAAAAACACACAGAACATCAGCAGTTAATTTTTAGGTATTATCATCATCACCTTCTTCCTCCTCTCCTCTCTCCTCTTCAACAGATGTAAAAAATGCAAAGATCAATTAAGACATTGTTTCCTAGAAGTTCAATCACCAATCACCGTATATTACAATGGTAACATGAAAACAAACCTGGGACTTTGAAAACTCCACCACATTATAGCTGACATTATTTAGGAGTGCCAATGAGTAAACACCCAATCCAGCATCTTTAGTTCTCCAAATTTGATCAAGAAGTTGAGCAAGTTCCAAAACTCTGCCTGCAGTGTCCACTGCTATTAATACATTTCCGTCACCTCGAAGTGTTTCCAGTACATTTGCTAGAAAACAAGAGTGTAAAATCCCTATAGAACATAACTGTACTTTGCTACAAAACTAAAGATTAACTTCATTTTTGTGTTTTCACTCCAAAGATTATAATTTATAAAAAGGCAGTTACTAGACCAGGTTATTATAACTTCTTTTATCCTGTAAAATATATCTTCACAGCAATGAAAAAGATTAATTCAATTTTTTTTCCACTGAAAAACTATAAATCGGTGGCTCCCAACCCTTTTTACATCACCACACAGTACACACAGAAATTATTCATATAGTACACTGGGAAAGCTGGATAAACATGCCAAATAGGTAGGTTTACCTGAGGCTTCCAGGTCTCTGCAGTCTCACCTGTCAATCCAAAGCACTTTGAATTCCCAAATTCATACACATACTTTATACTTACACATATATGTTCTGTATGCATGCATGTAAATATGTATGCCTACAGAACACAATACAGATTATATTACCCCTTCCAACCAAAATATCTTTATAAATAGATTTCCTTGCCTTAGATGAAAGTCTACTTGGAAATATTTGGTGAAACCAAGCCCTAGCAAAAAAAAAAAAAAAAAAAAAAAAAAAAAAAAAAAAAAAAAAAAAAAAAAAAAAAAAAAAAAAAAAAAAAAACCACAAAAACTGAAGATATTAAAAAGTCAGTATCATAATAAACAAGTTATACTTTTAAAGTAACTAGATAAAAGTAAAGTTTAAAAGTGGAATCCAGGGCCTCCCTGGTGGCGCAGCTGTTAGGCGCTGCGCTGTGGCAGTGGCTACTCGAGTTCGACAGCTGGCCAGGGAGATTCCCACATGACACAGCAGACCTCTCCTGCCTCGCCCGCTGCTCCCGTCAGCAGTGTGTTTCCATCGATCTGCCTGCGCTGCTCCCCACTCTGTCTCTGGTGAACCCTCTCACTGCCCCACGCCTCTGGCCTGTACCCCAGCTTTATTTATTTAAAAATAAATTTTTTAAAAAGTGGAATCCAATTTTCCCTGTCAAAATCCTATGTAGCTTAGAGTGTAAATGTTTTTCTAATATACTTACATGAAATCTTTATATTATTTGGCTTTCCTTTGAAATATACCAATGAGTGGCAGGAAAAGTTAGTTATGTCCTGAATGGCAGGGAGAAACCAATCTTTGTAACTATCCCACCAGTTAATTCAAACCAACTAAAATATCTTGTACAAAATATTGATATGTTCATGTTCATTTTTTTTTGTTTGTTTTTAATTTAAAGATTGATTTACTTATGCATATAAAAGCTGGGGTATAGGCCAGAGGAATGGGGAGGGGTTGAGAGGATTCACCAGAGACAGAGTGGGGAGCAGAACAGGCAGACTGACTGAAGTACACTGCTGAGGGGAGCAGCAGGCGAGGCAGGAGAGGTCTGCTGCGCCATGTGAGAAGCTCCCTGACTGGGGATGGAACTCCTGCTGCGGTGGCTGCCACAGCCCTGAGTCCCAAACCCCTGCGACACCAGGGAGGCCCTCATGTAACATTTTTTTCAAAAATACTGGAGTTAGCCAGTGTCTTAAGACCAAAAACAGTGTTACACAGAACAATCAGCAACTCATGTCACCATGTACTGCAAAGTTCTTTAAAAAGGATGTTATGTAATACATACTCAGAAGCTGTTCATCTCTCTGTTTTCTCCTGGGCTGCACATACGTAGCATTAAATGAATCTGTGATAAGTAGGGAGGGTCTGCTTAGCATTTCCAGGGAACATCCATTTAAGTGGCTATAACAAAGTTTAAGAAGAGTATTTTACATCCCTTCAAATAAACAATAGCTTTTCTTAAACAGTAAGCAACTTCTTTTCTATGGTTTCCTCCTCTAACTTTAAAAGTATACATGCTCCTTGATAAGAAAATCTAGTAAATTCTATAAGGGTAGTAGAAAATAAAAATCTTTCAGAGTACCACCACTCGAAGATAAACGATGTAGAATTTTGGTGTGCACCCTTTCAGCCACGGCCATCTGCATATATGGCATATGAAACAGGCGCTATCCCATGCATTCGCCTACCGACGCAGTTCTCCAGCTTGGGTTTTCCCCAGCATGTTAAAGTTTTTTTCTAAATCTAATTCTTAACAATTGTAAAAACTTCCTATTGTGTCTGATGACATTTATTTGACCATTTCTCTTTATTGATAGATATTTAGGTTACATTTTTTGGCATTATAAATCTTTCAAAGAATGTTTCTGCAAAAATCTGTGACTGCATTTCTTTAAGGATACAATCCTAAAAATGTATATGCTAGGGTATATAGAATTGCTGAATGGTTTTCAGAAAGCTCTTGCTTTTTCAAGAAAGGTCAGACCAGAAAGACCAATGAACTCAATAACTACTTCCCAGAAGAATATGAGCATTCAAAAATAATTTTAATGATACCTAATACAAAAAAAAATTAGAATTTTGTCTTTTCTTAAACATTTAACTTTTATCCATTTTGCAATTGGTATCTTTTGGATTAATACCCAGTCATATTTATGCCCACATATGTAATATAGATGCATATTTATTTATACATACAGATATAAAATGTACAGCTTGCTCTACATATTTTTCCTTCCTTTGATCTTTTAATACAGTTTGCTTAAGACATTTTAAACCTGTATTTAATCAAGAGTGTTTACATACAAAGTTTTCCTTTGTAACTTGGTGCATTTTATGTTTACCAAGTCTTTTTCAAATCAGAGATCGGACCCACCAATACTGTGTCATTTTCTACTTAATTAAAATCCATTTGAAAATTATTTTGTTATATAGCAAAAAACTGATCTTTTTCCAGAAATAGTTGGATACCATTTACTCGAATATTCATCCTTTCCTCATTAATCTTGTGATTACTAAAACTTAAAGTTCAATTTATTAGTCTTACATATTTTAATATAAGATACAAAATAAGACACAAAAGCTCTTGAAGAAACTAATCTAATACAAAATAGCATGAACTTAATGTACGAAATAACAAAAGAAGACTGCGTGAGACTAGACACCAAAGCAATTTTATAGTAATGCTCAGCACAAAATAAAGTATTTAAAGGTATTACTATTGTGTCCCCTCCCTTTCAAGCGGTTACTGACCTTTACCAAAAAAGAAAACCTACCAACAAAGTCCCTTTAAATAGCAGGCCAAGTGCATATAAAATGTAATTTGATGTACAAAAATTCATTCCCTTTGCAAAATTTCCAAGGAAAGATCTGCTTTATAGAATGGATAGTTACACAGAAATTCTTAAAATCTCTTATGCCAAAATTTTCTCTTTACAATGCAAGTAATTAAGTAATTTTGAAAACAGTATTACTTGATGTTTTTAAATTGCTCTCAATTTTTGGTTAAAAATGTACTGCTTCTAGTTTCCCACCCAAAGAATGAAACAATTGCATTTCTATTCATTTTTATCTTGATATACCTACATCTCCCTCTTGTGGTTGAAGTCAACTGCATAAACAATTTCTTCTTCTCCATCTTTGACAATTTTCCATATTGTCCCACCTATCATATGACCAGCTGGCAGAGGTGTGATAGACAAGCCATGTCCTTTACCTATGTCAATAAGATGATGACAATACTCAGAGTCAGTAACCCTAAAGAAAGGTTACTTATTTGTAAACTGCTTTTCAATAGCTGTTATGGGCAATGATACAGAACTCAAGAAGTGAAAAGGCACACAGTGAAATGCAAGTTCACCCTCCTGCCCCACTGAACCCCAAAACCCCCAGCCACTCCACTCCCTGATGGAGTGGCCACCCCTGCCTTTTGTTATGCATCTTGCAGACATGTTGGTGCTTACAAACAGAAAGCCAGAAGTTGGACTTAAAAATCAGTAGGCTACCAAATTACTTAATATGAACTAACAAATTTTAATATTTATATTGTACACACAATTATCAAGTGTCTCCACTTTTGCTAACTGCTAACAATAAACTGACATGTCATTATGAAAAAGACCTTATTCTACAGAAAAATTAAGGATAAGCAAAAATGTTGAGACCAATGTTACTTCCTGGCTAAATGTTCAGAGTTCACTGTTGCACTGTTTCTTCAATCCTAGGGTTCATAATTATGAAATCTTTAATATAATGCTCTGTAACTATACACTCAACATATGACTTCCCGACCTAATTAAATAATAAACTTCTAAATGTCTAATTCTAGAATTCAGTCATTCTCTATTTCGTGCTGCCTTAGCACTTCATTTACTTCAATCACTGTATTTAATCACCTGAGCTACTTGATCTTCTCAATCTGAGTTCCCAGGAGGACCTGGTCACTTTATCTTGGTGCACTAAACACAGTAAACACTAAATAAGTGTCTCCCAAGTTAAATGTGAAAAGGCCTGAGCTGTTAACATTTCAACAGTATCAGATAGTATTTAGTATTTGAATTTTAAAATTCAAATGACTTGGGGAAGTTCAGAGTTCTGCATCAGATAATGTTAATTTTTTAATTTCAGACCACAGTGCCTATAATTACTATAAATTCCCCTTTCACTTTTCTGTAGGTAAAACCGTATTAGTTCGATTATATGCCACTGGGCAGCATTTTTCACCTTTCAGATTCACAATCTGCGAGAACTTTAGCTGCTGTATTTTATCAAAGGCTGCGTCCACATCGTCCAGTGTAAAGAGTGTAAAATCTTCAGTGTTGTGTCGAGACTAGAAGAATAACAACACAAATTGAAGGTTAAAAATGATCACTGCAGGAGTGTACATTTTTTTTTTCATATCATAAATTACCTGATACAGATCATACATGAACATCTGTCCCATTTTGTAAACAGGAATGGTTGCATAGATAGCGCAGTTCAGACCCAACTTCCCGACAGCATACGGGAGGGCGCCGAGGTGGAGAGGGTCGGGGTGCGACAGTAGCACGGCGTCGATCTGATGAACGTGCCTGGGAGAACACAACAAAATAACGACTCAAATCTCCCTTTAAGAGGGAAGACAGACTATTCAAAATTAACTTGCCAGTTCTGATTCCTCTAAGTATTCTGAATTGAAGACTATGTGCCGAGGTAAAAAAGTAAACCTGAACGTGAAAATGATGACATCTATGCATTTCAGTTATTACTGCCTCTGTTCCTCATCGATATCAAAATTGTGGTATAAGTTACACATAGATGGGACTAGACACATTTAAAAGAAAGGAAATGAGAAACCGCAGAAACCACATGGAAGCAGATTTCAAATGGCTATCTTGAGTTTAAGAACGCAGCTTGGAATTCCAGAAACTGCTAAGGAGACGCTATTTAAACGGTCACATATTTACTAGGAGTTGTGGCCTCAGATTTTTTAGCATGTGACTGACATTGTAGAAGGACTTCAATTAATCAGTGAAGCATATATTCTCATTAACAAAAGAAATTAACTAGAAAAAATATGTTTTGCTATAAGCTCTAAGTTTTTTAATATTTTGACCTCTCTCCTTCCACAATTAATACTGCAAGCACAATTGAGATTTTCCTTGAAGGATTAGTATCCTGTTATATCTCACGGTCATTCTGCTAAGCACCCATCCTCAGTGTGGCGCATCAAGCTTCAAAAAGTAAGTTCGTGTGACCTGACTCAGCACCTTCACGCAGAAGGCTGTTCCCCTCTCCAAATTCTTACAAATGTCATCTTGTTCCTTCCTAAAATTACAGTGCAAAAAAGTCTACTGAGATCCATTAGCCAAGTAACAGTTCATTTAACACTTCGCTAAATTTCAGTAAACAAAGTTTACAAATCAATCAAAACTTTACAAGTAAAACAATCACTATATGACTCTGGTATAAGTAGAACTAAGTCTTTTACTATAAACTAAATTACAGCAGAAAACCAAACTCTGAGCAACATTAAAACAGTATTACAGAGTAGAAAAGATATACAAAAAGCCTACAAATATGAAATGTGACTTACTTCCTCAGGGAATCTATAATATCCATAGAAAAGTGTTCATCCCAGCCACAGTCCAATAAAAATCTAAATTCATCGACTTGAAGCAGATAGCAAAGCGCGGACTCTTCCTGCACCCCAGAAAGGGTAGTTAATTTGATAATAGAGGTCATTGTTTTTGGTCCAGTAACACCAATCCAAAAGGTTCTTTTAAGAGGAATAAAAACATAATTAGACATAAAAGCATAGTCTAATATATACATAATGAACAAACTAAAATTATATCAAATCTGTAAGTGGACAGAAGTTTCATTAATATGCAAAGCAAATGTTTTCGAGATCACCATGATTGCTAAGTTAAAAGTACAAACACAATCGTACCCACTCCTGTTTACAAGGCTTCCTTCCACAGCTCCTCAGTGTGGTTTAATGAAAAGTAGTGAGCTGTGGGCTCACACCCACATTTCAATCTACATCTGAGCAGTTCTAAGCAAGTTAATTAACCTTTCTTCACCTAGGTACGCCCTTCTATAAAATATGAATATTAGTAATTCGTAAAAAGGATGTTGGAACATTTCCAATAATGTGCAAGTCAGCTAGAATAGAGATTCCCAAGTTCCTCAATTAATAAGTGTATGCTAAATTAATGACCTCATCCTTCAAGGTAAATTTGTTTCTCCTTTATTTTGCTCTGTGATGGAGTAAGTATATTGCATTACAATTACTAGTTTGAATGTGTCTCTATTATACCAGTGGTCCTTAAATAAACAGACCTCCTTAAGAGTCCAATAAAAAGCTATCAGCCCTTCCTTCTCCCCTCAATCCTCAAAAAAACAGGAAGGCACATATATGCATAAAAATCCACATATTGTTCAGGGTATTTAATGCCAATAAACCCTTGCACAGGAATGTGAGCAACTGAAAAATGGAGGGGGTATCTTTTTTTTTTCTTTAAAAGATTTATTTTTGCATACAAGCTGGGGTGCAGGCCAGAGGTGTGAGGTGGTGAGAGGGCTCACCAGAGACAGAGTGGGGAGCAGTACAGGCAGATCAACCGAAATACATTGCTGAGGGGAGCAGCGGGCAAAACAGGAGAAGTCTGCTGCACCACGTGGGAATCTCCCTGGCCGGGCATCAAACTCGCGCTGAACTCGCGCTGCAGCTGGCTGCTCCACCCTTAGCCCACAGCTTCACGTTGAACCCACTGCGCCACAAGGGAGGCCCTGGAGGGAGTATCTTAAGTTTGCAAAAGAAAACCCGGCATATAGTAGATGCTCAAAGTATAATTGAGTGAACGTATGTTGAGATGTTTACTACATATATTTCAAGAAGATACATGAACACATCTCTTGGGACCCAGCAGATGCTACAAAAATATTTAATAGGAAAACATAGCTCCACAACATTTCAGATCTTAGCACCTTAAAATAAATTAGCCCTTCTTAGCTAACTCAGCAAGTAAGAGGTCACTACATACTTGATTATCTCTAACCATCTGTCCAAGGTCATGTCACCAAACCAAGGCCAATTGACAGCCCACTTTTCCAAAGAGGCTATCAGGGAGCTAACCTATCTCCCAGTCGATCCCTCATTCTCCTCAGTCTGTCAAAGATCTCCTAGGTCACCCAGCATCACTAAGGTTATGTATCTTAGTTGTACCCAACCCCCTACTGCTTCCCTCCCAAATCCTTTCATTATACCCTGTGCTGTGTCCTCACCAGGAACTTCCACACTTTCCCAAAGGTTCTCTCCCCCTGCTTATCCTCACAGAAACTGGCTGCCCTTCATGACACCGTTTCTCCTGCAGCCTTCTCAAGGGGCTTTTCCCCCTTTTGTACCCACTGTACCTCAAAAGCAGAAAGCATGTCTTCTCACGCCTCACTGCAGCTTCCAAACCAGGTCTTCTTCCTCCCTGAAAGACTCCAGTTCCATTAAAGTACACGACTAGCTAACTCACCATATATCCCCCTCATTGCTGGCACCTGTTCATCTGATCTCCTCCAAAAAGAACTTTAGTTCCTGACTCAGTCTGCCTCTCAGAAACTTCAATACTGACCTCTTAGTTACTTGACTTTCTTAGCTCCAATAATCTTCACTTCACTTCAGCCACCCACCAGAACTATGCCCTAGACCCTGTCACTACCAAGAAGCTGCATCACTATCAAAACTCCACCTTCAAGCACCTCACCCACTACCACCTTATCCAGTGTTTCGACTGTAAAAACCCGTTGGTCTCACTGTATCTAATTCACTGACTACTTTTTCACTATCCATGACCTCCTCCCAGTCCATTCATGATCCACCGTGCTTGCTGTGCAAACACTTCACAAACAGCATCTTGCTGTCCTGTCCTCCCTCTTAATAATCAGAAACCTCTGCCCCCAGTTCCTCCCCCATCACCCTACCTTAAACTGCAGTTACTCACTTTTCCTATTTCAGCAACTGAATGTTGAGGAGAAACATCATACAACTATGCTGTTTGCTCTTTACACTCATGGCCAAAGATCTCAAAAAGGCACTAGATGTCAAGTCTGTTTTCCTCAGTACGGTGACTTTCCACCTCCGATTATTTCTCATCTCCTCTTTACTGCTCAAGCATCATGCACCCCTCCTTCTACCCTACTCTCAGCTGATTAGCTCACCTCATTCTTATTAGCAAATGAATGTTCAGGCCTCTCTGGTGGCCTAGGGATTAAGTCTCAGCACTGTAACCGACAGCCTGAGTTTGATCCCCGGTCAGGGAGCTAACCCACATATGGCGCACAGACCTCTCCTGTCTCACCCGCTGCTCCCCTCAGCAGTGTACTTCAGTAGATCCTCCTATCCTGCTCCCCACTCTGTCTCTGGTGAATCCTCTCACCGCCCCATACCTCTGGCCTACACCCCAGTTCTTGTATGCATAAATAAATAAATCTTTAAAAAAAAAAAAAACATAAAAGGGCCTCCCTGGTGGCGCAGCAGTTAAGCCCTGCACCATGGAGCTGTCGGCAACGGCAACATGAGTTCAATGTCCAGCCAGGGAGATTCCCACATGGTGCAACAGACCTCTCTTGCCTCGCCCGCTGCTCTCCTCAGCAGTGTATTTCCGTCGCTCTGCCTGTTCTGCTCCCCATTCTGTCTCTGGTGAACCCTCTCGTCGCCCCATGTCTCTGGCCTGTACCCCAGCTTGTGTGCCTAAATAAATAAATCTTTAACAAAAAAAAAAAAAAACATTAAAAAAAAAAAAGAGCCCTAAGCTCACCCCAAGTTAGTGTGTGCTCTGGACCCCATTCTATTTGACTTCACTTCTTCAGTTGTTGTCCCTCTCCCCTTCATCAGCAATCTATCACTGATGTACCTTTCTACTACCATACAAAGATACTTTAAAAGTTCCCAAAAGAACCCTCTCTGACCCCCTGCAAATACTGCATCAGATCTACACTCTCTCAACATTTTTCAGAACATTTGTCCACAGATGCATCTCTTCCTCCTCGCGTCACTTTCACACTAGCCATTCCAGCATCTTCTGCACCATGTCACTAGAAGTTCTGTCATCAAGGTCACCAACAAGCCTCTAGATAACTCAAATCAGTGGACACTTTACTGGCCTCCGCTGACTGTAAATGGTAGCAGCAGCAATAAGATGCTTCTGTGAGTCCTCTCTGCTTCTGTGTCCACCCTCTCCTGATCTTCCTTTTCTCTCCTCTCTACCTTGTTACTCCTTTTTCTCACCTCAGCCTCCCGCTATTACAGGATCTCTTCACTCCTTCCACGCTGGGCAAGCCCACCCAGCCCCACAGCTCTAAACACCATCAGGGCTTGGACGGCATCATCCAAGACGATGTTTCCCACTGCCAACCACGAGGAAGTCCTGCATTTTTCATCTTTCCTATCCCTCTCAAACTTCCTTCTTTCACCACTGTTACCACAATCTATAGCAAGGGTTTATATTTTCCCTGCCTCAAATTTATTCTCTCAGCTTTTCTGACCACCTTAGTCCTTCCCTACCTCAGGGACACCCTATGTCGTCATTCTACTTCCCTCAACATACTTAGAGCTCTCTATATGTGATAACTATTTACTTGCTTTATCCATTCCTCCTCTCCTCCTAACTAGAACATGACTCCACGAAAGCAGAGACCATGTCTGCTTTGATCATAGTTACACTCGAGACCCCCAGAGCTCCTAATGCAGAGAGGTGGTCAACAATGCTTCTTGAATGAATGAATGGAGTCTGGCATGTGTTCAATGAGCTCGGTGTCCTGACAGTTCCACAACAGTAATTTACATGCATGTCCTCTTGCTTGGGAGAGCTCTCTCCTGCAGGACTAGGCTTGACCTATTTTTGTATCCCTACTATATTAGCATGTCTCACACACACTGGTTGGTCAATCACTGCTGAAACAAGTAAGTTAAAATTAAAAACATATTCACTTAGCATGTCCCTAATTGTAAGGTATAAGCAGAAAAATATTTATAAATACAATTTTGGAACGACCCAAGAAATTCTCCCTAGCAAAAACAGTGTTATTGCAACTGTATCACAATTTTATGAATGGCCTCCAGGAATCTCCATCTAGCCAAAACTATCTTTTTTTTTTTTTTTTTAACATTTTCAAAGGACAGGTTTTTAGGAAAAGGAGAAAAAGACAGGCACCTGCATAGTCACAGGTGGACAGGAGAACTGTCTCAAATCTACCTTAGCTCCCACTTCATTTTATTTAGAGTAGAGTAGAAATGAAAATACAAAGTATTTACAGAGAGAACTGAAGGAGTTCATTTTAAAACTGTTTTTTGCAGACAGAGTCAGATTTTAACAGATGGAAAGATACAGTTATCCCAACAACTCATAACATAATAAAGTTATACCTCCATTAGACGTTCATTACTTACTGATATCTCAGTCACACACAGGATGAAACACCATGAATTCAAAGGAAGAGTTCTTTATAAATCTAAAAAATAAATAATAAGAGTCTCATGAATGTGTACTAAGGATTTACTTCTATTTTTAATTGTGGTGATTAAGTTTTATGTTTTGCCCTAAGATGAACAACATGACCAACAACAAATAATATATGGTCCTTTTTAAAAAAAGAAACTTGGGCCTCCCTGGTGGCACAAGGGGTTAAGTCTCAGCATTATGAAGTTATCCCCAGCCACTGCAGCAGGAGTTCGATCCCTGGTCAGGGAGCTAACCCACAAGGCGCAGACCTCTCCTGTCTCACTCACTGCTCCTCTCAGCAGTGTATCCCAGTAGATCTGCCTGTTCTGCTCCCCACTCTGTCTCCGGTGAATCCTTTCACACACCCCACACACCTCTAGCCTACACCCCAGCTCTTGTATGCATAAATATTTAAAAATAAATAAATAAGGAAACCTGTCGTAATTTTAGGAGGCTTAACCTTACATAAAACAAATAGGGATAACAAAACAATAAAAGACAAAAATGAATAGTAAAATACCAAATTAGTTACAGTCAGAAGCTGAAATATGCAGTCGAGGAAATGAGGTTTTTTTAAACGAACATTGTGTTATCGAGAGTCATTAAAAACGTGGGATCTTAAATTATTCATTAAGGATTGGTAGGAATTGAGTAGAAAGATATGAAAAAAAGTATTTAAAACAGGAAAATAAGGGACCTCCCTGGTGTCGCAAAGGTTAAAGTCTCAGCACTATCAAGTTACCACCAGCCACCTTGATCCCTGGCCAGGGAGCTGACCCACATGGCAAAGCAGACCTCTCCAGTCTCACCCACTGCTCCCCTTAGCAGTGTATCTCAGTCAATCTGCCTGTTCTGCTCCCCACTGTCTCTGGTGAATCCTCTCCCACCTCACCCCCACCGCACCTCTGGCCTAAACCTTACTTAGGGCCTACACTACACCCCAGTTCTTTTTAAAAAAATTTATTTATGCACACAAGCTGGGGTGCAGGCCAGAGGTGTGGGATGATGAGAGGGTTCACCAGTGACAGAGTGGGGAGCAAAACAGGCAGATCGACCGAAATACACCGCTGAGGGGAGCAGCAGTCAAGACAGGAGAGGTCTGCTATGCCAGGTGGGAATCTTCCCAGCCGGGCATCGAACTCGCGTGCCACAGCTGCGAACAGCTTCACTGCACAGCACTTAACCCATTGCTGGGTTAGGGGAGGCCCTCCCCCATTCTTAGATGCATAAATAAATATATCTTTAAAAAAAAAAAAAGGGGGCCTCCCCGGTGGCGCAGCGGTTGAGCGCTGCGCTGTGGAGCTGTCGGCAGCATCGACGCGAGTTCGACGCCCGGCTGGGGAGAATCCCACATGGTGCAGCAGACCTCTCCTGCCTTGCCCGCTGCTCCCCTCAGCAGTGTATTTCTGATCTGCCTGTTCTGCTCCCCGCTCTGGCTCTGGCGAACCCTCTCGCCGCCCCATGCCTCTGGCCTGTACCCCAGCTTGTATGTATAAATAAAAAATAAATCTTTAAAAAAAAAAAAAGGAAAATAACATGACCAAAGGCACAACAAAAACTTACAGAGTACCACTGAAAAAATTGGCCTGGCACACTTTCATATAAGGAAAAAAGAAAAAGGGCTTAGGAATCAAAATGAGCCAGATAATGGAAGGCTTTGGAAACCCTGACCTATTCCTACATATAAAAGACTACACTTTACTATCCATTATCAAGTTAGATGACAAGTAATTCTGTATTTTAGGGAAGTTAGCTAGCGTTATGACTGATTGGACAGAGATGATAAAAAGGTAGCATATTTTGCAGACCACTTCTTCCTCACAATGTGGCTGATTTCACTGAGACAATTTCTTTAACTTTGAATGTACTTTAAAACTCTGACATGAATTTATGAGTTCTTATCGAAGCAATCACGGCTTGAAACTACATGTTTGATTCCTTCATTCACTTCTTCTAGAACAATTTCCAACGCCTGATTATTTTCTCTCAGAACGCCTGACACATCATTCCGCTTCCATTCTAGCAGCTTAATGCAGGGTCTCAAGATCTTAAATTTAGGTTTCTGTTTCTCTGACTCCAAACTTTGCTATCTTCATTTCAACCTAAACATTGCTGCCAGCTTAATCTTCAGTAATACTCCTACATACAGTAGCCCTCACTCAGAAATCTCTGGAGACTTCAGAGTTGAAAGAAATCTCTTTCTTGAATAAAACAAACCTGAATGCCTTAACTGGCGCTGGAAGGCACCAAGAATAAATGGTTGGTGATACCATTACAATCAAGTCTGAGACATGCACATTCAAACAGAAGGGTGCCAGCCTGCACTTTAGGAGAGGCCAAGCACAAAGCTCCACAGTCCACAACATCGATTTCAGTCTTGTAGTCACTAGTTACCTGTAACTACCCTGACATCACCATTCACCTCATCTCAAGATCCAGCTCAAAGTCCACCTCCTTACTCATTAGTCTAACCTAGAACAGCTCTGTCCAACAAAATTATAATGCAAGTCACACATGTAATTGAAAAAATGTTTAAATTAAGACCATCTGGAGAATCTTTACACGTAAAATCAATTTTAATGTGTTTTATTTAACCTAATATATGACATTATCACTTCAACATATAGTCATTATTTTAAAATGAATGAGTTACTTTACATTGCTTTTTATACTAAGTCTTTGAAATCCAAATATACATGTACGTATTTTTACATTTTAAAAAGATGGGTTTATTAGGAAAGGGAGCAAGAAAAGAGGCACCTGCAGTCACAGGGCAGCAGAGAGTTGCCTGACATGCAACATCTATATTTACAGTACATCTCAACTCAAACCACAATTTCAAATGCTCCAAGTTACAGGTAGCTGATTCCACACCTTTCAATCAGTGTTTTCGGGCACTACAGCACTGGGCTTAGCCACTTCCAAGGTGGAGGCTGGCATCGCTTTGGTTTCATGTACATGTCTCAGGTTTGATTTTAATGATACCAATCATTTAGTCTCCTTGACTAAAACTCTGGAATCAACATCTTACCACCAGATTGGCTGCCATCAGCTGAATCCTACTTGACACTTCAGAAATTAACATCCTTACCTATCCTACCCCAACTGAGGGACTCAATTACCTTACTGAGTGATTGCAATTTTCTCTAATCTACTTTTCCTGTTCCAACATGATCCTCCATACAGCTGTGAGAGAGACCGTCCTATAAAACAAATAACCTTACGCACCTTCCCTATGAAAAGTATCCACCGGCTTCCTGAAAAAACTGCTGAATAAAATCTAAACTGCTTAGTGGAAAGCAAGATGATTCACAAAAAACCAGCAAGAAATGAATCCGAACTGGTATCCTCAGCACACTCCGCTATAGAAATTAATGTTCTATTTACTAATACTAATAAAAAAGCTCAACCAGCAAGACAAACAAAACAAAACACCCTTCACAAGGTGATCTCAGCCTTCCTCTTGCTTCACCAACCACTCTGGCACAGCATGTTTAGGCACCTTTATTTTCCCACTCTTCCTAAGGATGCCAAAACTTCCCAAGTCTGCATCCTGTACTACATTCAGGAATGTGCTTTTCGTGAGCCTAGTCAATTCCTTTTAACTCTCCGTGAACCCTGCCCAAATACTAGTTTATAAAGCCCTTTGATGTCCTCAGGCATTAATATTCCTTTTTAAGCAGCAAAAAGTGGGCTCAAGGAATATTCGTTGACTGCACGTTGAATGTACAGACCCAGAGTCCAGTGAATCTGCGTATCTCCAATGCCAAGGACAGAACTCAAAGCGCCAGGAGTACAGAAGGAAGGAATTCTCGCCTTCAGGGCGAGAATTATAAATTCCTTCAGGGCAGTCATTTTGACTCATACACACCACCTCATCTCAATTAGCTATCAGTTACTTGCCCTTTCAAAAATGATGGCGTTTGTTGATGACAACTAAAAGAAAGCGGGTAAAACCCAAGGGAAAACAAAACGAAGGAGACTGGGTGAGCCATGGAGCTCACTGACTGCGAGAAATCTCTTCCTGCTCAGTTCGGGAAGAGCAGTGGATTTCTTAGGCTCTAAACTGTTTTCAAAGAATTAGGAAATGAGCAATTGAGAACTTGGGTTCGCCTGATCACCGGAGGCCGCCTCGCCGGATTAGAGCTAACCTGACCTCCGGTTAATTTAAGAGCATGTAAAAGAGAGTGATGGTGGAAGCGCTCGAGGGAGGAGGGCTGAGACTATTTCAACCCAGCGTGGTAACATCTCATAGGTCTTTGAACTCGATTAACTAAAAAGGACGCCCACTTTGTGCCCAGTGCTTAGTAGCCTTGGGGTCTTTGAACCCGAGCACGGGAAGACCCCAAGCGAGGACGCTGAGAACACGGTGGCCACGAGGCGACAGAGCCAAAGCCGGCGTCGGGTTAACTCCTCCAGCGCCGACACGGAAGGGCAGAGGGAAACAGCAGCAAGGAGGGAAGCGGAGCGTGGGAGTGAGTCGCACGGGCGGCCACCAAAGCCCGCGAGGCTAAGACCCACGGAGAAGGCGCTTCTCTTTCCTTCGCTCAGCACTTCTGCCGGGAAAGGCCGGGACGGTCGCCACCGAAACCCCAAGCGCGGCTAGAGCGGAGACTCGTCCGAGTGGGCGCCCCTCCCCCATCCAAAGGCGCTCTCCTTTCTTCCGCCCGCACTTGCCTCGTCGGGCCTCCCCCAACGCCGTCCTCTGCCCTTCCCAAACCCTAGTGCGGTCCAGGGTCAAGAGCGAGAAAATCCGACGCGCGCTCAGCGGCCGCGGCGACCACAGGCCGGTAGCAGCCCCGCAGCGGCGGCCGCCATCTTGAAAGCGGAGCCGCGCCGCGGGGCGGGGAAGACGCCGGGCGGTACCACCTGCGGGGGGTGCGGGCGATCTGGAGCAAGGAAAGGGCGCGTGCTCCCACAGTATCTCCACCTGGCACCCACGTTTTATTGAAAAAAAAGCTTGTATGTGTTCGAGATAAAATGGACTTGAGAAAAACCCAGTGAGAAAATGAATAAGAGGTTTGGTTTTCCGGCGCCACCCCTCTTTCTGAGCGGGCGCGGAGAATGGCGGGTCCCGAGGCCGCCACTTCCGCTGGCGCCGGGAGCCGGGCTCGCCGCTGCCCTTGGTGGAGGGGTCGTTGTTGGCACCGAGGCCGCAGGTGGGTCTCTGGTCGAGCGCTGCCTGGGCGCCGCGGGTGGCGGTGGTGCTGGCGGGGAGGGGCCGCCTCGAGGAAAGCCGTCGGCGGTGGTGTGTGTATATGGGGGTGATCTGCGCCTCCCCGGGGCTGGAGGGGCCCAGCTTCCCTGCCAAGGAGACGGGAAAGGACTGGGAAACAGGAATTTCTTAGTTCTTGACGTTTCCCGCCTGCTGGCTTTTGGAAAGGGTCCTCTGGGGCTGTCATAACTGGCCAACGTCTTTATAAATCCCTGGTCACCTCCCCTGACCAGACAGGAGAGGAGACCGACGCGAATCACCCTCTTAGGCTGAAGCCAGGCTGCTCCACGAGCTTCTCCAATTCTTCCAATCCCTGCATTTCTCTCGCTGTTTATTCAGAATTGGAAGCTAACCCCCCTCCCTTATAGATCTCAAACCCAATGAGCCGACCCCTCCACGAAATGCATCTTTAATTTGTGCCTGGTTTCTAGGGAGATGTCATCAAGCAGCTTGCCAGCCAGACCCCAAGGAGTTGTTTCTCCAGCAGTGTTATTTCATAGCTTAAACCACCACTTGCTGAATGTTCAATCATCTATTTTTCCAACATGAATTCGGAGTGACTTACAGAAATACCCATCAGTTACAGTTTTGTTTGTAAAAATTAAGTGGGAAAAATTGGGTTGAAGAAAGGTAATGTTAGGAAACATACACTAACATCAAAAGTGAGGTTTACCTCTATACTTACTGTAAGAAATATGAAGCACAACTATACATTTATACATGCATCAAGGAGCCCAGGCTGCCTGGGTGCTAATTCCACCTGTGCCACTTAATGTATCAGTGTGTGACCAAAGGCAAGTGATTGTCCCTGATTCCCTTATCTGGAAAAAAATATATATGCCTACTCCACTGGGTACATGAAATTAGTCAACACTTGTGTAGTATTTTGATAATGATGAGTTGGTGACTATAAAAATCAATAAGAGTTGTGCCTGACCGCTACAGAAGTCAGCTCTTTCGAGAGATGGGCAAAACAATTTTGATCGTTCTGGTATGAAAGGATCCAGGATCCAGTTATTTGATTCCTTGAGTCCATAAGATGAAACCAATTACTTGGGTTGGTTTTTTTTTTTTTTCCCCCAGAAATACCATAGTACTGCCAGTTGTGAAATACAAAGTTTTTCTTGAGTCTTTATGTAAGGAAGACACTCATAGTAAGCACAGCACCCTATGGGCACCCATGTGGGTGCTACTCTTCATCCAAACCTCAGTTTGTCTCGGTGGAACCTGTGCCCAGACCTTGTGCTCACCACAAGGTTTTGGCCCCTTCATTAAGAGCCTGAAATCTTGTCTGCATGTTCTATCCTTTCGCCAGAGAATATTTCTAATTCAGTTCTTACGTCTATAAATCTTTGTCCTCCCTGGCCATCCACTCACAGTGAAATATATAGGACAAATTATGTTCAGTGCCACTGCTCTCAACCCCATGAAATAATAGATTGTACGATCGTACTTTGAAATGCCTCTGGGACTACTATTTGTACCTCTTTAGAATAGATCAGGCTTCCTTCATAGTGGTTGACTCCAACGCTGAATTCAGAATGTAAAGAATCTTTGTGCCCCACTGTCTACCCGTAGAATTCCTATAGGAGCCTGTGTGCCACAAGAGCTTCAGGGCTTGTCTCATCTCTTAGAGTGGAGCCAGGCAAAATGAGTGGCTGGCCCTGTTGGAAGAATGCCAGCAATAGTGATTTTTTAGCCCACAGGTGGCCATGAGCTTCTTTAAAACAGCCTTGGGAGCCTCTCTGGTGGCAGAAGGGGTTGAGTCTCAGCACTGTGAAGCTATCCGCAGCCACTGCAGCACAGGTTCAAACCCCAACCAGGGAGCTGACCCACATGGCATAGCAGACCTCTCTTGTTTTGCCCACTGCTCCCCTCAGCAGTGTATTTCAGTGGATCCACCTGTTCTGCTCCCCACTCTGTCTCTGGTGAATCCTCTCACACATACCGCCACACACTTCTGGTCTACACCCCAGCTCTTGTATGCATAAATAAATAAATCTTTTTTTTTTTAAAGATTTATTTTTTATACATACAACCTGGGGCACAGGGCACAGGCCAGAGGCGTGGGGCGGCGAGAGGGTTTACCAGAGACAGAGTGGGTAGCAGAACAGGCAGATCAGAAATACACTGCTGAAGGGAGCAGCGGGCAAGGCAGGAGAGGTCTGCAGCGCCATGTGGGATTCTCCCTGGCCGGGCGTCGAACTCTTGTCGCCGCTGCCGACAGCTCCACAGCGCAGCGTTTAACCGCTGCGCCACCGGGAAGGCCCAATAAACAAATCTTAAAAAAAATAAAATGGTGTAGTATTTGCATATAATCTATGAGCATGCTCCCACGTACTTTAAATCAGCTCTCAAATAACTAATACAGTGTAAATGCTACATAAGTAGTTTTAATGCTGTTTTGTTTAAAGAAGAATGACAAGGAGAAAAAGTATGGACAGGTTCAGGACAGAACTAACCAGCAGGCCTAACTAGATAGCACAGAGTTTAGATTGGTAGTTGGTTGAATCCTAAGATGCAGAACCTGTGGATGTAGCTGGTGACTATACTGCAGTCTGATGCCCAGCAAATTTAAGGAGACTTAGATTTTTAACATCATTCTTCTACATTTCTGGCTACTGTCTTGGATGCAATTTAAAAGATATTTCAAAGGTGGTTATTTCTGATTTTTTTTTTTTTTTTTTTTTTTTTAGCATCGACGATGAATTTGCTTCAGTTGGTACGGGACCACTGGGTACATATACTGGTACCTATGGGGTTTGTCGTTGGATGTTACCTAGACAGAAGGAATGATGAAAAGCTAACTGCCTTCCGGAATAAGAGTATGTTATTTAAAAGGTTAGTTTGCACTTTTTTAAAGCAACAGTTGGCCAACTTAATATCATATGTGGGTCAAAAATAAATAGGTCATTTTACCCCCTTGAGGACTAATATTTAAGTGGTATTATTTTGTAGTCTTGTTTAATCCTTTGACAAAAGTGTGTGATTATCTTTGGAATGTAAGCAAGTCTTTAGTTTATTATGAGGCTATTTTAGATCTTTGAAAGTCCCTTTTTTCTCTCTATTTTTTAAATTCCAGATGCATTTTAATACAGAAACAAAGTTTTAAACCTGTTCACTAAAGCCTACTCCATGAACAACTTTCACCTTATTACCTTACCTAAATCCTATTGCCTTACCTAAATCTTAAGTAGCTGAAACAAATGGAACTGATAGTGGTTTGTGCCGTGTTCTCAGTGTCACTATCTGGAGGCTTTAGACATGGTGGCTGAGTGACCAGATGGCAACTGGCAGCCGCATGGTCCCGCTGCGTCTCCTCGGCCATCAAGAGGGTTAGCAAGACAGCGTCAGCCCCTGGGCATGCCTCTGGGTGGGAGGAAGGGCAAGGGACAAGGCAAGAGATGTAGAAGTTCATTGTAACTCAAGGGAAATAAAAGGAACTGGGAAGAGTAGAAAACATGAACTCATAGAGAGAAGAACAAAAGCCCTCAGTCTATAAAGATGGACTGAGAAACTACAGTTCTCCAGTCTGAAAAAATGAAATTGAAGCGATGGTAAAAGTGTAAAATCATGAAAGAATGAATATATTGAATCTAAGATAAAAAATGTTAAATGGGTAAAATATAAAATACTGAATTCCTATTCTGCTGCCTTTCCTTTTACCCCCTCATAAAAGTTTCACTTACGCTTTTTCCTTCCTTGGGTTTCTTTTCCACAATTCCACACAGGGAATTGAGACCCAATGAAGAAGTCACCTGGAAGTAGAGGCTGTGGCTGAATCACAGGATGTTCACGTCGTAAAAATTATGAGACAAATAAAGACATTCAGTTTGAAGAATTTGAAGTGTGACTCTCTTTATGATCAAGTAATCTTTCACATTTTGAGTAACAGATACACTTAGCTTAAAAATAACTCTTGAGCATCTGATCTGCCTGATTTTCAATAAACCATCCTAAGTTCAAAATACCTAAGTTGGAAACGCTGGCTGGGAGCGGCATCTCTCTGCCCAGCGTCATCGAAAGGCCCTACCGCACTTCCTACTTAACGGGTAACCCTCACACCATCACAAAGGACGGGTCCGGCCATCTTTTTTTTTTTTTTTTTTTTTTTAAAGATTTATTTATTTATACATACAGCTGGGGCACAGGCCAGAGGCATGGGGTGGCGAGAGGTTTCACCAGAGACAGAGTGGGGAGCAGAACAGGCAGATCAGAAATACGCTGCTGAGGGGAGCAGCGGGCGAGGCAGGAGAGGTCTGCCGCACCATGTGGGATTCTCCCCGGCCGGGCGTCGAACTCGCATCGCTGCTGCCGACAGCTCCACAGCCCAGCGCTTAACCGCTGTGCCACCAGGGAGGCCCGGGTCCGGCCATCTTAAGTTGGGAAGCAGCTGTACTACTCAGCAGTAACAAGGAATAATCTATTTATAGAACATGGGTGAATTTCAAATTAGCCTGTAAGAATTCTTAAAAAGCACACATACAAAGGATTCCATTTATGTAAAATGTTATAAACTTGAATCTAATCTCTAATAACAAAATGGACAAGTGGTTTCTGGGTAACAGGCTCCAGAAAGGGGTTGGAGGAACATGGGGAAACTTAACTGATGGACACTGAGGGCGAGCTTCTTTCTTCCCAGGGTGCCCTTCCAGGATAACTGTGCTACCTTAGGTCCCATAGTATCTTGAGCTACTGAAAGGTTGGTGATGGATTTGGGGAGGCCGGGGTGGGGGTAGGGGGTGGACACCTCAGCGCTGCTTTCTTGACCTTCAAAGCTTTTACTTTGACTTTGGGCTTGGAAGGAACAGGAGCTCCCTTTGCTTTTAGGGCCATCTTTGTGAAAAGATAATCTTTTGCTTTAGGATCCTTGTTATAAATTAGTAGTTAGTAGGGGCAGGAAGGTGAGTGAAATGATTAGTATGAACAGTACTGAATATTGCCAGGAACTGTTCTAGGTGGTGAGGGTTTCACAGAGCAGAAAAATAAGGGCCTTGGGGGTCATTTATGTCCTAGTAAGTTCACTGTAGAGATTTTAATCGTGTCCTTCCAAATTCAGGACACCTGAGAACTGAAGACCCTATTTGAAAATAGGGTCTTTGCCAATGTAACTAGTTACATTGTAACTAGAACGCCACACAAAATCCCCGTGATAGAATGCAGTGACACATATCTTAGAAGAGGCCATGAAGAGACAGCATGAAAAAGGCCACATAAAGACAAAGGAGGAGACTGAAATTAATATATCCTCAAAGCAAGGAAGACCGCACCAGAAGCTGAGAAGCAAGGAAGGATCTCCCCTAGTGACAGCATGGCCCTGCTGCTCCTTGGCTTCAGACTTTTGACCTCAAGAATATGGAATCACTTTCTATTGCATTAAGCCACCAAGTTCATGGTATTTTGCTACAGCAGCCCTATCACGTGAATACAATCACATTTCTTTATATACTTAATACATGAAAGAGCTCAAAAATCAAGAAACAGTAGTGTCCCATTTGTCTAGTTTCTTTCCCATCTCAAACGTACCTCTGGATTTCCTGCTTAATATTCTTCCAGAGGGCCTCCCTGGTAGCCTAGGGGTACGCTGATCCCTAGCCAGGGACCTAACCTACTTGGCACAGCAGAGCTCTCCTATCTAGACCGTTGATTCCCTCAGCAGTATACTTCAGTAGAGCCACCTGTTTTGCTCCTCAGTCTCTTGTGAATCCTCTCACACAACACACCAGCACCTCTGGCCTACACCCCAGTTCTTCTATGCAAACATAAATTTAAAAAAATTCATCCAGAGATGTGTAAAGCATATATATATATATATATATATATATATATATATATATATATATATATATATATATTACATTTCTATACAGATAGACCTTTTAAAAATAAATCAGCAAAACTGGCTTGCATATTTTTCATTTTATGAGCCCATATTTACCTCCCAGATAGGCCAGAATTCCTTAACATGACTGGTTTCCCCATCCAAGACTGCGGACTGTGCACGCAGAGACGTTCAATAGTAACTGAAGCCTACCCTTGAGCACTGGCCCTCATTGACAGTCTCATTTCCTTACCAATGCTGCCCCTTCTATTCCACTAAACTGGCACTCACCAGTCACCAGTAGTCTCCATAGTAACAAAATGTAGAGCCTCTTGTAAGCTGTCATGTTGCTGGACTTGGCAGCAGCGACACCAAGTGCTCCCTGAAAGCTTCCATTTCCAGAGCTTCCTTAATATTACACATCCCTGCTTCTCTCCCTTCTCCATTTCTACCCTTTGAGCTCTACTCTAGATCCTTTCTTCTTCCAATCTCTTTGCCCTGAGATCATTTTATTCACTCCTGTGGTTTCAGTTACCTTTTATACCAACAATTCCCTGCCCTACAACCAAGCCAGTCTCCTGAACTCCAAGAGGTCATGACTTTCACACACTGACTACTACTTAATATGTAGCTAGAAAGACAGGTAAGGGATGTAGAGTCAACTGTTACCAAACACAATTTATATGTCTCAGATATTTTAAGTACAGCATATCCAAACATGAACTGTCAACTTTTCTCCCCCCGCAGCCTTGCTCCTCCCAATCTCAATGAATATTGTGCCTATCACAGTGGCTGCCTAAGGCAGAAAGCTAGACGTCATCCTTAACATTTCTGTCTCCGCTACCCACGCTCACCAAGTTCTGATTTGCCCTACTTCCTAACTTTCTCTGGAAATGGTCTTCTCTATTGCCCAGTTGCTACCAGTATTCGTGGAAACCCAAAGAAATTCAAGATTCCTTTGTCAGTGTAATGCCACCAAGGTACGGAGCAGGTTCTCTATGGTTCCAGGTAAATGGGTAAAGGAGCCCTCAGTGGCTTTTTCAGACTTTTAATGATCTTTCTATACCATTTGTAGTGAGACGACCAGGAGCAGGGCAGGCAGGGGGTTTGGGGGGCCAGGAAGCTGAGAGGCCTCCCAGTCCCCGGAAATCTTTACTTTCTCAGCTCTCTGGACTCTACTGCACTCCACTGCATGGTCCTCTGCCAATGCTGCCCTTATGTGCCCAGTCTCTCTGCTCTGGTGTGGCCACTTACGCACCCCCACACAATACTCCAGGTGCCACCATCAGGCATATAAGCCCACAGGTGTCTATCATTGATGCTAATGGCAGGAGGGCGGAAAAGATCTGACAACTTCCATTTAACCTACAGCCAGCAATGTGTCTCTTCTGTGACCAGTGATTTTTCTAGAATGCACAGCTGAGCATATCCCTTTTAAAAAAAACTTTATATAGCTTCCCACTGCCTTTAAAAAGTACACCTTCCTTAACCTGGTTTTAAGGTGCAAGAACTAGTCCTACCAGCTGCATCGAATCTTCTTCCCCCATCACTTTTCTGCAATTTTTATTTCCTGTTGTGCCAGCAGGCACCAGGCAGTTTCTCTATGATTCAGGCAGTCAGGTAAGAACGAGTTCTGGAGCCCTCCGTGACTTTTGAAGGCTTTTATTTAGCTTTCTGCAGTGAGGCAACCAGGTACAGGGCAGGCAAGGGAGGCCAGAGGGCCAGGAGGCTGGCAGGCCTCCTTGCCCCCTGCAAATCTTCACTTTCTCTGGGCTCTCTGCTGCCACTGCCTCTGCTTCCACCGCCTCTGTTGCGGTCTCGAGCTGCCATGCTCCTGTTTTCGCTCTTCTAGTCGAGCTCTCCCATCTATGATGCCACCCTTATATAGTATCTCTCCAGGCCCAGGTGTGCCCACTCACACACGTGCACGCCACCATGAGGCGCACATGCAGGACTACAGGTGTCCATCATTAACTCTGATGGCGGCAGGGCGGAAATCCTTATGCCTCTTTCATTTACCCTGCACTTCCCCAAACTGATGCTTCCCCTTCAGGGCCAGCACACTTAAACCAGTAACACGTCCTCAGGATTTGGACCACAGCCTGGGAACTTACCCCGTCTGTGCCTCAGTTTTTCATGTGTAAAACAGGGTAGTACAACACCCCATCAAGGCTCCCAGTATTAAACTCGTTAATGTGTTACCGGAACCAAGCTGCCTTAGCAGTGGGAGCCTGCAGGAGCAGTGGGGCCTCTTACCCCACTGCCCCAGAGCAGTTGTGGCAGTTCCTTCTGCCCAGTAACTGCTGTTTTGAACGGACCAATCAGATGCTAGGAGCTGATGGGTAGGTCCAATCAGCTCCAGGATTGAAAATGATCCAATCAGACTTGTGGGAGAATATAAACCAGGATTGGCAGGACCTGGGTGAGGTGGGGGGAAGAGGAGAACAGGAGAAGACAACAACGAAGACACCAACCCCCAGGAGAAGAAAGATGAAGGTTCCAGACTCTGAAGAGAGAAGAGAGAAGTCCGCTCCTGGCCTCCGAGGAAGAAAGAAGAAAAGAAGCATCCAGCAGCCGCCCTCCGAGCAGGAAGAGAAGCCGAAGGACTCTGCAGGGACGGGGCCTCTGCTCCGGTCTCTGACTAGCCTGAAAGGGGCCCCGGGGCCGGGCCTGGTGTCTCAGAGACTGTGTGTGGGCCCGCCCAGCACCTCCCAAAGAGCTGCCATCCCCGGTGCATTCCGGGTGAGGCGGCCGCCACCGGAGGCTGCAGCGAGCTCTGTGTCCCCCGTTGGTACAATAAACTCCGTGTTTACTGTTCCTGCAGCCTGCAGCCTCCTGCAGCTGTGCGCACGGGTGAGCCCCACGGACAGTGCCCTGCGCTCTCCTCAGGCGCTGCGCTTGCTTGGTTTTGGCCTTTTGGCCCTTGGGGCTTCTTGGTGGCTCTTGCCGCAGAGCCTGGGCATTAGTGCCATCCGCTCCTGTTTCAAATTTATAGCTCTTGCCAGAGTGAGTGCTTACTCTGCAGCATGTCCTATTACATATTAACTATCATTTTTACACAAGTGCTAGGTATTGGGGGATACGATGATGCCTTTTTTTTTTAAAAGATTTATTTATGCACACTAGAACTGGGGTGTAGGCCAGAGATGCAGGGGGCGAGGGGATTCACCAGAGACAGAGTGGGGAGCAGAGCAGGCAGATCTACTGAAATACACTGCTGAGGGGAGCAGCGGGCAAGGCAGGAGAGGTCTGCTGCGCCATGCGGGAATCTCCCCTGCCGGGCATCGAACTCGCTTCGCTGCTGCCAGCTACCTGCTGCCGACGGCTCCAGAGTGCAGAGCCCAACCGCTGCGCCACCAGGGTGGCCCAGATGATGCCTTTTTCTCAATGAGGCTATGAGTGGAGGAGTGTAAGTTATTAATTATATGTGGCTATGACAGTGAGAAAGCAAAGTGTCAAATAAAAAGAACAAAGGAGCCAGGTAGTCCTCATCAGGCTCCTCAGATGCCAGAGAATCCACAGCAATGGGTGGGCTGGAGAGAAGATCCTCCAACCCACAGGCGGCGCTGCAGCACCACCCAGGCGGCGGGCTCTCAGGAGGCGGGAGGACGCGGTACAAAGGTCACGTGCCCCGCGTTTACCGCCCCGGCGTTTTCGCTCTCTCGGCCCCACGTGACTCTCCTCCTCGGGAGTGATTGGTCTGCTTGAGGCACGTGGGCAGGGCCGGACCGAGGCGGGGCGGGGCCGGGGCGGAGGGGTGGGGCCGGGGGCGGAGCTGGAGGGGGTTGGTTCAGCGCGGGGGCCGTTGGCTCCAGACAAATAAACATGGAGTCCATCTTCCACGAGAAAGTGAGTGTCCGCGTTCGGTGGGGCGCTGCCTGCGGCGCGGTGGCGGCTGTGGGGCGCCGTACCACCGCCTTCCAGATTGCTGGGTGGGGCCCGAGTCGCCCCCGTCCCCAACTCGCCGGGCGGGAGGAGCTTCTCCGGAAAGGGAGCGCACCAACGCCCCCACCGCACCCTCCGCCCCTGAGGCCGTGTCGGAGGTGCGGGAGGAGCCCGGAGGACCGGGGGCAGCGGCGTCCCGGGAGTCGGGGGCAGTGAGGCAGGGTCGGGGGCGACTCGGGCACGGGAGGGCGAAAGGGTGGCACGGAGTGGGTTGGCGCGTCCCCTTCTCTCCGTGGGATTCCTTCTCTCTTCTCCCCACTGGCTTGGACGTAGTCCCCTCTCGGAGTCCTCAGGACCTCGACCGGTGCCCGCTCCACCCCACTCCCCCAGCCCCTGCCTGGCCGAATTAACTTTTCCTTCTCTGGCCCCTCGATTCTATATTGGAATCTCCGGTACACTTCCAGTTCGTGGGCGGTGGTCATGTGTTTCTCCTGCTCTGGGCCCGGGCGCCCCTCGAGGGCAGGGACCTTGGCTGGCCCTTGGCTGGCCTGGCACTGAGGGAAGTGAAGTAGGAAGCCCCGTGCGCCCCTGAACGGGGAAGTCGTCACCAGAGTTTTTATGACAGGATGTGTAGATTTCGTTTCTTTTGGCTAGTCCCATTTTTCCGGATCAGGAGGGCCCCTTTCCTACTAGATACTGGAGGGACTGGGACTGATTTTGTTGTAGTTCGCCTGTGCTCGCTTTGATTTTTCAATCTTTTTGTGCATTTGAAGATGTTGTCTGTGGCATGTGGAGAAACTCGTCCCTTTTGCAGTTAGCAAGCATGTTGTTGGGTGTGGGTGAAATCTTCCTCAGGACAACTTTGGCACATGGTAGCTTGTTTCGTAATTTTTGTTTGGAAAGGGCAGCTGGTGTGGCTATTATTTAGCAGGAGCAAAGGGGTTTTATCTTGTTAAACAGTTGTAAATGAACGTTTATCCTTTTAAACACTTAACTCGACAATCAAAGTGTGAAGTAGAGACAAAAGAGGCACTGTATAAATTTAGGCAAATTGTTCAAATGGGTCCTTTTCTCTCCAGAAAACCTCAGAAATAATTTTGGTGCTAGAATAGATCAGTGTTTATCTGGGAGGCGGAGGAAGGTCTCGGTAGTATCGTTATCACTAATTTTTTAACTTGATTGACATGATTTATGAAAGTTGGTCAAGAGAAATTTAATTTTTTGGCTTGAGATTGAATGAAGGGAACCCAGCCTGTCCATATTTTTATATTAATTTTCAAAAGCTTTGGTATAGGACCAGATGTTTCAACTTTTTTGAGAATTGTACAATATACTTTTCACAATATTGATTGTTTTCTAGTTTAGATAGATTTCAGTGAAGACAGCTACTAAACCAGGGGGCCAAAAAGAAGCTGGATGCTAACCTAATGAAAACCTGCTTGTCTGAAAAAAATTACTCAATTATCAGCATGGATGTAGGCTTAAAGATGTTACCTTTATTACCAACTTATATGTGTTTAGGCACTGAAGCAGATTCAATTTGGTCCATGGGCTAGAGTTGCTAACCCCTAACTTAAACCCTAGTGCCCAGGGGCCACTAGCTGTTGGAGTTTTGTCTTGTTTTGGTTGTGCCTGCTTTTTGTCCTTTGTGTTATCACTTCTATGACTTACTGTTCTTGATGTGCCATCCATATTGGTGCTAAAGTGTGTTGTGAACTGAGAATGAGAACCAAACTGCTTGAGATTATATTTTAGTGAAAATGTTGCAAAGATGTTGAACATTCACTTTGTAATTGCAATTGCACCCATTATGAGGTTGCTGGGTCCTAGCCTTCTTTAGGGTAGTTGAAGTTAGGAATAGCCAAGTTTCACTTAAGTGGCTTGAGAAGTGGTAATAGCACAGAATTGAAGACTCAGCCCAGGTTTAAATACCAGCTCTGCCATTCATTACCAGAACGTGTGCTCCTGGGCAAGTTACTTAACCTTTGTGCTCCGGTTTCCTCCTGTGGTATGCCATAATGAGTGTCTGTCTCAGACAGTGCTAGAATGCTGCCTGGCTCGCAGGGCTGTCCATGTGCTGACCATTGTTTTTCTGATGCTGGTGTTTGCTCAACGTCCTAAAGTGTAGGACCTTTTATCTCTGAGAAAAGATGGAAAAGTGCTACCCAGTTGATAGTGGTCCTAGGTTAGCCCTTTTCTGAGCACACCTTTAGTTTTACCTGGTTTCTGTTAGAGCCTAAGTAGTGTCTCTGGGAATTTAAAAGTAGTTCCGAGGTGGTCCTGAAGACTTTGGGGGCAATGAGGGAACGGTTTGCTTTAAAACCTTTCTGGTTTTATTTTTATTTTTTAAGATTTATTTATTTATGCATACAAGCTGGGGTATAGGCCAGAGGTATGGGGTGATGAGAGGGTTACCCAGAGACAGAGTGGGGAGCAGAACAGGCAGATCGACAGAAATACCCTGCTGAGGGGAGCAGAGGGTGAGGCAGGAGTGGTCTGCCACACCATGTGGGAATCTCCCCTGCCAGGCTTCGAACTCGCGTTGCCGCTGCTGATAGCTCCACAGCGCAGTACTTAACCGCTGCACCACCCAGGAGGCCCAAAACCTTTCTGGTTTTAAAGAGAAAAATATCAAATGGTTTCACTTATAACAGGAATATCGGGGGGGGGGGTGGACAAATAAGAGAGAGACATTCAGTGAGGGAGGGGGAGGACAAGGGCTCAAAACGGGGGGATAAGAGCAGAAGGGTCTATGATGATGGTTCACGGGTGAATGGGTGGTGGGTAACCTACAGGGAATACACAATAATGTAAAAGATATAAATAATAATAAATATATATATATGTATATATATATATAAAACCTTCTGGTTTTGTAAAATATCTTGGTAAAACTTAAGGTGCAGTTTGTTCATTATCTGATCCCAGCACAGTAAAGTCAGGACTTGAAATCATGGAATCTCAATACCAGTGAACTTTTGAGTGTATGAGCTTCTGTCCAGCTAGGTTAAAGCTTGGTAAGAAAGAGGTTGACTAGAGATCCTCTAGGGGCAGGGAAATGCATCATTTAGGTGGCGCCGTTGTACAATTTTTTTGGTCCATGTAGAATTTTATTCATCTTGTGGTTTTGGAAAGCATTTTTAAATTTGGACTGAATAATTTATTTTTTCCTTCCATTAAATCATACTGGAAGTACAGAACTTGGTATTATTTTCTATAGCAATAGCAATATAATTTTATTTAAATAAGGTTTGATTTCAAGTACTTATTTTTCATATTTAAAGCTAACTTTTTATAGAGAGATTTTTGAAATAAGGTATTTGGATTCACTGTCTCTGTATGTGATAGTAAATATGGTGACCGTAGTTTGAGAGCCCCAAACCAAGGCGTGTATGTAGCCTGTCAGCAAGACAGAAAATGTGCATTAGGACTGTTCCCAGAAAATCTATTGTCTGATCGTGATATTAGGTAGCTCTTGATGTGTGGAATATATGTAGAGGATTTTTTTGTTGTTTGAATTATTTTATTAAGCATATCTGGACACACAGATCTAAAAATGCTCAGTGAATTCTCAGAGAGTGAACTCATATATAAATAAGACCTAGATCAAGTAACAGATCATTTACCTTCATCCTATATAGCCCCCCTTTGCCCTCTTCCAGATATGTACTCTCCCTCCATCACCAATCCCCCACTACTGCAAGGGTATCCACTATCCTCAATTATATTTCGTAGATTAGTTATGCCCAGATTTGAGCGTTCGTAATCGGAGTCATTACAGTGTACGCGCTTTTGGGTTTCTCTTTTGTCAAACATTGGTAGAGTCAACCTTTTTGTTATGTGTAGTTATGTGTAGTTGTAGTCAATTCATTCTCATTATTCTGTGGTATTCCTATAATACAGTTTACCCTACTACTGTAATGGGCATTTGGGTAGTTTCCTGTTTGGAGGCTGTTATAAACATAGTACGTTTATCAGCGTGGTCTCTTGTTTGCTTTGTGTACCTAGTAGTGGAATTGCTAGACCATAGGCCTTGTTAAGCTTCCATAGATATTCCAAATAGTTTTTCTAAAGTGGTAATACTAATCTCCACTTAAACCACTAGTAAATGATAGTTCTGCTATTTCTAATCCTTTCCAGCATTTTAGCCATTCTGGAGATTGTGTAGTAGTAACACAGTGTGATTTTAATATGCATTTTCATGGTGGTCATTGAATTGAGTACCTTTTCTGTTTTTTAGCCATTTTATGGTCCTCTTGTGAATGTCCTGTACTTTTTCCGATAGACGATAAGTTGGACATCTCTCTGTCTCTTCAACTCATGTGATTGTGTGGGAGTTACTTTCTGGTAGTAGCAACACAATAAAAGGGAAAAGACATAGAGACAAGTCTTCTGTCACATTGTGATGGTGACTTGGTGGACAGTGTTTTCTTTAGTTCTAAGTTATTTATTCCATACCGAAATATGAAGGCAAACTTGGTTTAGCCCCGTGTCTGAGACTCAGATCAGCTCAGTCTAACTTCCTATTCCTTTATATACATGTGCTCTGTCATTTTTAGCAGCAGGATTTTGTTCCTAGACTATTAATTCATCAGTGTTGCTCTTTGGGGTTACCATCTGTGTCACATCTCAGGACAAAGTGCCAGTGTCACCCAGGCTGGATTAAGGACTAAACTTTACCGAGGAAAGTGAAAAGTTAGAGGGCCAGGGTTAGCAGAAGGAAATGTTCTCCCTTCTGTCATCATTCAATATAGATACCTACCTGGGGTCTGAATTCAAAGAGGGAGAGCTCCACAACTGAGTCTCCCTTCGTTACTGGGTGAGCTTGGGATGGCAGCGTTGTAGCAGGGTGAGTGGGATAAGCAGGCTGTTCAGGGGCAGGTCCAAGTTGTACGAGAAAACCTCCCAATACCCCAAAACTCTGGGGCCCAAGGAAATTGTGCTCTTCCCAACTCCAGGAAGCCAGTGATCTCATGGGGAGCTTGTTTGACACAGCACCACCTTGCAGTCTTGTCCAGAAGTGAGCTCCAGGGGTGTTTTTGGAACAGCTTTGTTCATTACACTGTAGATAACACTGCACTGTTTGTACGTTATCCACGGAACTCCCCAAAGAGAATCTTGGCTCTGTAACTACAAGTCTTCAGCAACAGAATTGTTCACTTGTATTCTTAAGGTTTTTCATTTGTCCGTGGGTATGAAATTCCGTGATCGAAACTTAGGTTGAGGCGAGATTACCTTTCAGCAGTAGTAATTTGCCATGGAATCTTCGAAGATGAATTACTGTTTACTGGAAATGAGAGAGACTAAATGTTTCTATGGAGTAGTTTTTAGTGAAATAGGAGATTTGGTATGTTTGATAGTTGTTTGTTTAACATAAAACCAAATTTTTGATCATATAACTAAAGAATTAGTTTCATAAATACTAGCATTGTAAACTATGAACAAATGAAAATATGTGTACTGTGTTAATCATGCTTGTCTAAAACAAAAAAGGTTTAGTTTGACTATGTTAATGATTAAATTCCTCTTTAAGGAAAGATACTGTACAATTTTGTTTAACAAAGCACATTTGAATTTTTTCTTTTGGAAATACCAGCAAGAAGGCTCCCTTTGTGCCCAGCACTGCTTGAATAATCTGTTGCAAGGAGAATATTTTAGCCCTGTGGAGCTGTCGTCCATTGCGCATCAGCTAGATGAAGAAGAGAGGATGAGAATGGCAGAAGGGGGCGTCACTAGTGAAGACTATCGCACCTTTTTACAGGTACTGATTTTAGATCGAGTACATCACTTTTTTTTTAAGTGTGGGTACTGTTTAGAAAAGGAAGAACTAATCTTTCCACAGGTATCTGACTTGTTAATTGTAACTGCACTTTGACTTTGTGAGGGGAAATGCACAAGATGTTTTAAATACACACACTAATGACAGTTTTTATCCTTCTCTTCCCACCCTCAACCCTTGTCTCAACTACCTATCCAAATTAAACAGCAACCTTCTGGAAATATGGACGACAGTGGTTTTTTCTCTATTCAAGTAAGTAGTCAAAAACAGGTTGTAATTGTTGCTTATATCCCAAACACTGTTTATGCTCCAGGTATGGTTGATGTTATCGCTTCAGAGCCTTTCCCAGTTGACTGTATGGATGTGACCTTCCGGAAGGTCCTCCAGTAGATTGTGTTTAAGGGTGTAACGTGATGCTCCAGAGCATTAAATTTTTATGTAGGTAAACATCAAAGTTAGAATTGTAGAGTCTTCATTTTAGAAAACCACTTTTTGAATGATTATTTAATTTATATCTGATGCTAATAACATTCTAATAAGTCACATACTTACTGTCTCTTGCATAAGTTTAAGAAAATATAACACCTTACACCTTTCATTTAATCAGTCGACAGGTTTGAATTCCTTTGTTAGGGTCTGTGGCTTTGCTTTTTTTTAAAAAAACTTATAGCTCCCCTTGAATTCTATTGGTGATTATATATGTACCTGTGAGATTCTTTCCTCCATGGATCTTCCATTCTATTTCTGGTACCTGTGAGACATATCCAGAGTTATTTCAGATTCTCTTTTTTTTTTTTTTTCCCCAAATTATGTTTACTGTGGTAAGGTAGCTTTACGTCTTTTGACTACTCTGAGGATTATAGGTCCAAACCTCCACAAATGTCTGTTTTCACTTCCTCCCCACCACCAGTGCCCCAGCAATCCTCCACCATGTTCCACTGGGGAACTACTAACTACTGGTCACTACTATCAACACTCCTCCCCTTGGTTGCCTCATTTATATAGTCAAATGTTAAGACTTTGTTATTGGTTTGGTTTTGACTGGCCCTTATGTTTCTCTGTGTTCTACACGTAAATGAGACCACCTGGTGTTTTTTTCTCCTTCTGATGGACATCCCATCTTCCTCTGCAATTCCATCCATGTTGTTGCAAATAGGAGTTAATCTTTTTTTTTTATCACTAAGTAATATTTCATTGTGTGTCTAAATAGATACACACCACATTTTTCTGGTCTACTTCTCTGTCCTTGGGTAGGCTTGTTTCCATTAGTTTATTAGTTGTAATTAGGGCTACAGTGAACATAAACATACACATATCCCTTTGATTAGTGTTTCTATATTCTTCAGTTGTATACCTAGGAGTGGAATTGCTGAGTCATGTGGTAGACCCATTTTTAGTATTTTGTGAAACCTCCCTACTGTTTTCCTTAGGGGCTGAGCCAATTTACATTCCCACCAACAGTGTGTGAGGATTCCTTTTTTTTCCATATCCTCGCCAACCCTTGCTGTTTCTGCAGACTCGCACTTGAGAGAACTGTGTCTGGAATGTTTTGGTTTGTATTCGCCTTGTACTGTTCTCCTGGGCTCTCGTGGCGCATCTTCATTCACCAGCATTTCTGTCCAGTGCCTCAGGGACTAGGAGCAGAGCCTGGGAGGGCCAGCACATGCCATTTCCTGCTTGTGCAGTGCCGCCCTTGGTGTGATTAGCATTTGCCCTTTGCGTTCACTGCGTCTGTGCTAGTTCCTGGCTTACTTGCTTCTCTGTTGGTTAGTTTGGAGGGTACATAGTGAATTTTCAGAAATTTCCCGTTTTTCCTCAGATGGTTTGAAATGATCAGGTTTATCTTTTCTTTCTACAGATTATAAATCCATGATAATAGAGGTTTAAAATCAATGAAAACTTCATTTAATTCCTCAGAAAGAGCTCGTTAGACATATAGTTATCATTTCTGATATATCAGATTGTGAGGTGAATATAACTTTTCTAAAGCGGAACCCATAGCAGCCAGATTATCAATGTATATAATGGATGAGTTTTATGAATAGCACTTCATGGATAGAATATACATCTGGATTTTTGAGGCTGTTACTAGAAATGGTGTGGTTCTCTTGAACATTCCAGAAACCTGGTGTAGAAAGCACTTTTTTTTTTTTAAAAGATTTATTTATTTATGCATACAAGCTGGGGTACAGGCCAGGGGCGTGGGGCGGTGAGAGAGTTCATTAGAGACAGAGTGGGGAGCAGAATAGGCAGATCAATGGAAATACACTGCTGAGGGGAGGAGCGGGCGAGGCAGGCCATGCCATATGGGAATCTCCCCGGCTGGGTGTCGACTCGCGTCGCCACTGCCGACAGCTCCACAGAGTAGCGCTTAACCGCTGCGCCACCAGGGAGGCCCCAGAAAGCACTTTTTAAATGCTACGTTTACATTTTATTTATGAAGTTAGTGATAGAGCTATATACACACAAACTTGCTTTCTGGGGAAGTGTGTATAAGAAGGTACAACTTTACACAGCTAACATGGCTACAACTACTTAGATTTGGAATTAAATGGTTTAGCTCATGAAAAGTTGCTACTTTTTTTTTTTTTTTTCTTAAACAGGTTATAAGCAATGCCTTGAAAGTTTGGGGGTTAGAACTAATCCTGTTCAACAGTCCAGAGTATCAGAGGCTCAGGATCGATCCTATGTAAGATTTTATTTTGCTTTTCTTTTTCTAAAGTTGACTTTTAGTTTATAATTTCTTAAAGGGATTAAAAAATATATATTTTGAGTGTTTTTGTTTTCATGTTCCCCATTTCATTCCCTCAGATTTTTCTGTTCCTTTGGTGATGTTCATGAACTTTTGCCCTCTGAGTATTCCTGACACATCAGAGTCAGGCAGCAGAGCTGATCCTTGACTAGTGTGTGACGCTTCATTTTTGCACAGTATTGCTAATCAGAGAGATCGTTTTTGTAATTTTTTTTAAAAATCAGTGATACTTTGCATAATAAACTTACTCCTACATTATCATAAACTTGCCATAAGACTTGCCAGTAAGCCAACCAAATAAAAATGACTCTGCTATTCAGCTTAATATTGTGTATTTTTTTTTCTAGAAACGAAAGATCATTTATATGCAATTATAAAGAACACTGGTTTACAGTTAGAAAATTAGGAAAACAGGTAATGTCTCTCCTTCCCTTTTTTCTGATTCTGCACTCCATTTGCAACTGAAATGTGAGGAATTGGTACCTTAAAGAGAAAGAAACCACGCACAGTAGTCTGTGTGTGGGGTATCAGTCTTGACAGAGAGAAATTGACTATTTCAAAAGAGTGTCAGTTTCTCCTAAGGGTTAGTTTGTGACAACCATATACAATTTAACTGTATAATAAGAAAAATTCTATATTTAATGTAATGCAAATATGGTTTATGTAATAAGAAGGTTGTGGGCTGTTATATTTACAGATTTGTGTTCATCACAGTAGTGTCGCAAAGCCTGAAACAGTATCCAGCATGAATAAAAGTTTTCACCTGCGTTTTCTTTAACAAGATTACTCACATTCCACATGCCTTGTAATACATATATCTACATGAAATCATTTCTGTTTTATTTATTTGCATTTTATAAACACAGGTTTACTAGGAGAAGGAGAAAAAGAGAAGGACCTGCATAGTCACAGGCGGGCAGGGGAGCTGCCTCGTTTGTTTGCTTGTTTTTAAACAACGTGTGTGTCTGATACTCCTGTCATGAGCAAATCGTTTTTAAGATCAAGAAATGTACATAAAATGTTATTTTTAAAAATAATTACCAGTGATCTTTGTACACACTATTTTTGAAACAATTATTTAAAGTCTTTTTTATTAGAAGTTTAATATTTAAAAAAGGATTGTTGAAAATAGGCTAATGTAGGGCCTCACTGGTGGCCTAGGGGTTAAGTCTCAGTGCTTCCACCACAAAGGCCTTCGTTATCCCGGCCATGGAACCAACCCATATGGCGCAGCAGCCCTCTCCTGTCTCGCCTGTTCTGCTCCCCATTCTGTCTCTGGTGAATCCTCTCACCCACTCGCACCTCTGGCCTGTACTTCATTTACTCTACACCAAAATAAAATCTTTTTTAAAAAGTAAAATAAAATTTAAAAACACCTAACATTAATAAATCTGTAACATTCTATTTCAGTTTTTAAAATCACATTTAGTTTAAAAAGCTGAGTTTTTAGGGCCTCCCCGGTGGCGCAGCGGTTGAGCGCTGCGCTGTGGAGCTGTCGGCAGCGGCGGCGCGAGTTCGACGCCCAGCCGGGGAGAGTCCCACATGGTGTGGCAGACCTCTCCTGCCTCGCCCGCTGCTCCCCTCAGCAGTGTATTCCTGATCTGCCTGTTCTGCTACCCGCTCTGTCTCTGGTGAACCCTCTCGCTGCCCCACGCCTCTGGTCTGTACCCCAGCTTATATGTATGAATAAAAAATGAATCTTTAAAAAAAAAAAAAAAGCTGAGTTTTTAGTGTTTCAATAATGTTACTGAGTTTAGATGAGTTACATTTTTTTTTTAAGATTTTATTTATTTATTTTACATAGAAGAACTGAGGTGTAGGCCAGAGGTCAAGGAGGAGAGGATTAACTAGTGACAGAGTGGGGGAGCAGAACAGGCAGATCTGCCGAAGTACATTGCTGAGGGGAGCAGTGGCGAGACAGGAGAGGTCTGCTGCACCATATGTGGGTTAGCTCCTTGACCAGGGATCAAACTCAGGCCATGGTGGTGGTAGTGCTGATAATACTTAACCCCTACGTCACCAGGAATGCCCAAAGTTACGTTTCTTCTTTTTAAAAAAAAGTTTTTTTTTTTAAATTTACTTACGCATACAAGAGCTGAGGTGCAGGCAAGGCAGGGAGATGGAGAGGATTCACCAGAGACAGAGTGGGGAGCAGAACAGGCAGATTGACTGAAATACACTGCTGAAGCGAGCAACAGAAAGACAGGAGAGGTCTGCTATGCCATGTGGGAAGCTTCCTGGCCAGGGATCAACCTTGCGCTGCCCTGGCTGTGGATTACTTCATAGTACTGAGACTTAACCCTTTGTGCCACCAGGGATGCCCTAGTTACATTTATTCTTAATGTGCGAAACTTTATTACTTATAATGTACATTAACTTAAGTACTGACAATTTTTTTTTCAGTGGTTCAACTTGAATTCTCTTTTGACGGGTCCAGAATTAATATCAGATACATATCTTGCACTTTTCTTGGCTCAATTACAGCAGGAAGGTAAATAATTTTGTGATGTTAACCTTTCAAAGTAGTGTATAAAACTATCTTAGATGTGAGTGTAACAGTACTGTTTTCATGAAAACATTTGTTTTTCCTCTTTCCTGTAATACTCCTGTCATGAGCAAAATAATAATAATTTTCATTGTTTTTTTTTAAAAAAACCTCTTGATTCTGGGAAACTCCAGCTATCTCCCTTTTTTTTAAAAAAAATATTTACTTATTTATGCATATAAGAACTGAGGTGTAGGCCAGAGGTGTGGGGTGGTGAGAGGATTCACCAGAGACAGAGTTAGGAGCTGAACAGGCAGCTCAACTGAAATAACACTGCTGAGGGGAGCCATGGGCAAGGCAGGAGAGGTCTGCTGCGCCATGTGGGAAGCTCCGTGGCCAGGATCGAACTCATGCTGCAGTGGCTGTGGATAGCTTCATAGTGCTGCAACTTAACCCATTGTGCCACCAGGGATTCCTTATCTTCCATTTTTATTTTTTCCTCCATCTTTTTTTCTCTAGGATAGTCTTTGTGTTGTCTCCTCCTCATGGACTCAATTCTAGTCACTTTCATAACCAGTGTGTCACTGAAAAACCCTTAATTCACCAATGTCATCCATACTTGCCACTGCCTGTATTCAGTTCTCAACCCCATCTGAGAGTATAGTTGATTATACCCTCCTTTAGACAGAAAAACTAAAACTTTTTGTTACTGAAAATTTCAGAAAGGTTTCTCTATAAACCTTTGTTGTTTTCTTTTTTGTCTTTTTTTATCCTGTAAATTTTTTCATTTAAAATCTTTAAAACTGAGGGTGCTTAAAAGTACTATAATTACATCTAGACAATTTGATCACAGTGCTTTAGCAGTATGAAATATTGGTCACTGTTCAAACCTCCAGTCTCCTTGGTTGTCTTTAAATTTTTTACAGTTTAAGATAAGGTGTGTTGACTACATTGAGTTGATATGTCTCTTAACTCTAACAGTAGGCTTCCTTTCTTATTTTTTCCTTGATTTTTTTTTTTTTAAGAAAATGTGTCATTTATTCTGTTTCCCACGTTCTGGATTTCTGATTGCATTCCTGTTTCCCTCTGAGCTCCAGGTTCCCAGTAGGCAACTTAGAGAAGAAGCTTTTGGATTAGACCAGTGAATTCTCTTCACAGCTTTTGTATCACTTAATGTCTTGTCTCTTTTTGTGATTTGAATAGCTTTGGGTGACCAATCCAAGGGTTGTAAATGATGATGTTTAGATTCCCACTATTCCTTCATTTATTAGCTGAAACACTTAACTTTTCCTCATTAGTTATTTGATTGTTCTGAAATATAGTTCATGTGGGAAAGGCAGAATAAATATTTCCTTTTATCAGTTTTTAAAATGAGTTGGTTTCAGTGTCCTTGCTCTGAAGGTAATCAATATTTTTTTACTCAAATGTCGTGTAGTAATCCATTGAAACACTAAGTGGTTTCACTTCATTACAGTTATTACTCCAATTGATAGTCAAAATTGTCCCAGCTAGGACCAGTAACAACCTTTTGAAATTAACTCCCACGTTTCTGAAATGACTACTGTCAGCTTTTGAAGGCTTTCTTGTGTGACAGAAGATTTTGGGCTTAGCTTGTCTATGTCCTGCCCCTTTAGTACTGTCATGAAGAACTTAATCATTGGCCTGTGTTCTGAGAAATGTGTAATTAGGTGATTTCCATGTTGTGATGACATAGCCTACTCCACACCTAAGTTGACAACCCCCTGGGACCGCCCCGGTATGCGTGGTGTGTCACTGACTGAAACATTGAGTAACACATGACTAGGTGTTTTGAGGTCACAGTCTGGACTGCTGCTTGCTACAGGGCTGATTATCATTTAGTTCTTCTAATTCACATGCAGGATTGCAGAGTGTTTGCCATACTAAAAGTAAAAATGAAAGTATACTTCTGTGCCTAAAACACTATAACCTCCCTTGAAAGACTATCTGCTCTTGCCTACCAGACCACAGTGCTCTGGTTTTCCTCGTATCTCATTGACTGCTTGTTCTGTTTCCTTTTGTGAAATTCACTCTTTCCAAAGAGAAGTAACAGAGTCCAGTCCTTGGACAACTTCCTGATTATGTGCTGTCCCGATGTTTGAAGTATCATTTCTAAATAAGATAAATATGCCAATAGTTCCCAAACACTTACATCTTTCACCTAGACATGTGCTTAACACCAGACCCCTAACTTTGCTAGCTCCACTTGGAAGTCCAGAAAGCACTTCAGAGTGAACACGTCTGCAAAGAAGAGATTGTCTCCCCATGCGTGCTGTCCCTTAAGTTTTCTGTTAAGAACCGCTCTTCTCACACTCTGGTTCCTGTATATTATGCTAATAAAGCAGCCTCAGGGGCTTTTTTAAAAGTGTGTTGTACGTGATGGCTTCCCAGCATGCTTAGAATGAAATCCAAAATATTGAGTAAAAACTAAGATATTTGCTGTGCCATGTGAATAAGACAGTGTTTCTACCCTTCATGATGCCAGCTGACTTTTACTCTAGAATCCAGGGACAATTTCACTGGCATAAAAACTTGTTAAACCATCTGAACTTGGAGCATTCTTATCCTTGTAAAAAAAAGTTATCACATGTATTATGATTTACTGTTTCGAGTATCTGTTCATTGCCCTTTTGTGTGGTCTGTCCATCCTATGCAGTACTGCTCAGGCAGAAGAAGGGATGAAATGTAGCCATTTGCGACTAAATGGAGGGAGTTTGAGAGAATGTGCAGTAAATTACAGTCAGAAGGATAAAAACACATGCTGTGTGTTTACATAGCAGACAATTCTGTAATGTGAAATGCTTTACAAAATCTGGACTCAGTAAACATCCTGAGGGCTCTGAGGTTTAAGAGTGGGAAGAAAGAACACAAGGGGATGTTTGGGCTAGTGGTAGGAAAAATTTATTTAAATAAAACTCATTTAAGTTTCACAACAACTCCATGAGATACATACAGTTTTTGCCCACAGTTTGCAGGGGGGGACACTTAGTCATAGAGACAAATAATAAAGCCACAAAATGAAAAAAAAGTTGTAGTGGTTGTTACTTAAAGATACCTTAGATGACCAAACTCCTTTTTGCTTCTACTTCATGAAGAGAAAAAGTGTGGGAGAATCAAAAGTGAGAGATCCCACTCTAGTTAATTATAATCCTAGAAGACTAGCTGGTATTTAACTTAGCATGCAAGTGACTGAGCCAGAATTCAAACTTGAGGACTGTTTGGCTTCAAAGCCCATATGTAAAACCACTATATTATTCTAACCTCTTAGAGTAAAAAAAAAAACAGAAAACAAATCACAGAATGTTGCCTTTGAATCATAATAATAGCTAAACAGATGTGGAGTCAAAACAGTGACCGAGATAGAGAAAGTCTGTAAAACAGAAACTAAAGGGGAAGTTAAACAAGATTTCTGTGGTCTACCAAAGCTGTGGACAAAATCTGATAAGTATCTTATTCAAAGTAAGATTAGTTGGAACTAGAAAAGGTCTATTAAATTTGGAGAAAATTGCTTGTCACTCACTTTATTTTTTCTTTGAGGGTGACTAACTTTTTAGATACCATACTTAAAATAGTATATGATGAAATAGTTAATTAAGCTTAGAGGTTGAGTGTTTTTCAGTTAAAAATAATAGTAACAAATAGAGTAACTTAGCAATGGTGAGCTCAGATGCTAGAAATAAATGGGTTTTAGTCCCCATTATTTCTCTTAATAACTATATGACTTTGTAGGTGAGGTTAAAAACTTTCCTCTACCCTCTTAGGTTCAATCCTAGAATCCCACAAATATTAGAAATTCACAGAGGGAGGGAGGTAGTCCTTTTGCTCTTTGTTCATCTATTAATGCTCACGAAGGATACCCAGTAACAAGCACCGATTTTAAGAAAAATTTAAGCTATAAAATGGAAATTGATTAAAAATGACTTCGATATAGGTCACCTTTCTTCAGTTTGTGTGGCATATTGATCTGGTAAAGTCTGGGCTTTCTAGAATTATATTCATAAAAATAGACTGGGCCAATGTCATTCTTTCGAAACACAAACCACATTTTCTATACTTTGACTTCCCAGATCCTCTTTTCAGTAAGATGTATGTTAGCTACTTCCACAGGTAATTCATTTTATACATGTTGCATACATTATCTGTATCCTCATAACATTTCTCTGAGGAAGGTGTCAGTAGACCCTGTTTAATAATTGCAGACACCAGAGTGACTTAACCAGACCGCATGCAGCTCGGCAGTGGAGGAGCTGGGATTAAAGCCCGGACAGTCTGATCCAGAGACCGGGCCTCCCACCCACTCCTTTCCCTGCCGCTCTGTGATCATTTAATGCATTGCTTGTTTGGCCAGATACTGTTTTACTAGGGCCTTTTACAGATGTTATTTCATTTATTTCTTATAGTTCCTCTATGAAGAAAATGAGTCGTTTGTCCTAGATCACCCTGTCAGTAAGGGTGAAAAAGTTATTTAAGGCCTGGTCTTTCTGACTCCTTAGCTTGTATTTTTCCCATTATGCTTTGTTGCCCCTCTCTCTGCTATCTTTATAAATTGATTTTGAAACCGACCTAGTTGTTTTAGTTTATTTTTACCTTTTTTTTAGGTTATTCTATATTTGTTGTTAAGGGTGATCTGCCAGATTGTGAAGCTGACCAACTCCTGCAGATGATCAGGGTCCAACAGATGCATCGGCCAAAACTTATTGGAGAAGAATTAGCACAATTGAAAGAACAGAGGTAAAATTAAATAAAATTAAACCTGCAGTGTGAAATATGTGATGGTGTTTTATTACAAGAATGTTTCCATGCTTACATCATTGAATGTGTAGTCCTTTTACTGTTGGTGACTTTTTTTGGACCCTTGTATTTCAAGTCAAGTTTAGTGGTTCAAACTAGAATCCAATCTTCGAATTATTTAACTGTTAACTTGGATTCACACCACAACACAATTGTTATATTATTAGATCTTATCTGCCAGAAAATGTAAAAATTCAGACTTACATAAAATAGAAGACTGGTCTGCAGTTATTGTAAGTGCCTTTGTTCTTCAGAGTCCAGAAAACAGATCTGGAGCGAGTCTTAGAAGCAAATGATGGGTCAGTGATGTTAGACGAAGATGAGGAAGATTTGCAGAGGGCGCTGGCACTAAGTCGCCAAGAAATTGACATGGAAGATGAAGAAGCAGATCTCCGCAGGGCTATTCAGCTCAGTATGCAAGGTATAGACATCCTATGCTTTATTCGTTGCTGAAGAATTCAGATTACTTAGTTCTCTACAGGTTGATGTACTGTTAGACGTTTCTTGACAACTGTAGCAGAAAAAGTGGCTGCACGCAATCAGCTGTTCTTTCAGAGCTGTTGAAATATAAATAACAGAGTCTACCTTATATTAGAACTAGTTCTATTTTTATTTCTGGTTATTCCATTTGGTTGTAATACTGTACTGACAAAATAGTAAGCTGAGATCATTCTTCATGAGTGGACAGTTTATCCTTCCCTAGACCAACTATACTGTGTGTTGTTGGACATAAAGGAAGACCGGAACAGAGTATATAGATAGATTTTAAATAATCCAACACTTGGTGTTGTGCTCAGTAGAGCTCTAGCCCAGCTTCAGTGGACCCACCTTTTTAGTGATATAAGCACATCAGCAGAGGACAGTGAAGAGACACCCGCTAGGGCATCCAGGAAGAGGTAAATATCTGGGATGTAGCTCAAAGTGGTTTACTTAAAACCGTGTTATTTTTTCAGTAGTTTTGTTTTTCTCTAATTAAGGTGAATTTGCCTTCTTTTTAATGAAATTACTCATCAGTTCAGTTCCTTAAATATCTAAATATATCTGAGGTTTCACTAATCTGGAGATATCCCTTTTATGCTCTGTAGTAGCCTGTGACTTCACATCCCTGCTGGCACACCTGAGAATTCCAAATGATGTTCAATCTTATTTTTGACTAGTAGATTTTAACTAGTAAAGCCCTGCAGGATTAGCCCAGTAATGGACAGGTAGCCACTTTTATAATTTATGTTTTTGTGTATTTCACTCTTCTTCCCAATATACTTCAGAATTGATGCAGAATCTGGTTGGTACAATTAGTAAACAAGGACCTGGAAACATTCTTAAGTTATAGTACAAATGTTCAAGAATAGAGGAATACAGAGAATGTTGTTCTGTAATAACCACTTAAAATTGTACCTAGAATTCTGTACCTTTGGAAGTATAGATTCATTTAAATAAGTTAAAGAGAGTCCAGCTTGGTTCTTCTTACCAAGTTGGCTGTTGGACTTATATCTTCAATCCACTGCATAACAAATGGGTAACAACTTTGGTTGTAGTACACACAGGTGACATTTGAAATTCTTTATTCAGATACTCAAAAAATTTTTAAGAGCTTTCCTTATATTTAAAGAATAGTAGCAGAATATTTTTAAGAAGAAAACTTTTTTAATTATTGAGGTAACATTGGTTTACTGTGCATGATTTAAGAGACTAGGTTTACACCACCTCGGGTGTATATCACCACACCACACCCCCACCATAGATTATTGGACGCCCTCCCCTCTTTGACTCTATTCCTTCCCCTCCCAGTAGCCTCAGTTCTGCAGTCAGATTTCTTGAGTTTGTTTTGGTTTAGTTTTGCCACTTCCTGTATTTCATTTCTCTGTATTTCACATGAGTGAAATCATCTGGTATTTGTCTTTCTCCTTCTGACTTAGTGAACTCACCATAATCCCCTCCAGTTCCATCCATATTGTCATAAATAGCAAGATTTCATGTTTTTTATAGCTGAATTGTACTCTATCATGTATATGTACTACATCATGATCCATTTATCTGTCTTTAGGCACTTATGTTGTTTCCATAACTTGGTTATTGTAAATGTGCTGCAGTGCAAAAGGAGTACATGTGTCCCTAAGAATTAGTATCTTTCCATTCTTTGGATAGATACCAAGGAACAAAATTCCTGGATCATACAGTTTTTCTATTTTTAATACTTTATGGAACCTCTCTATTGTTTTCTGTAGGGGTCTGATCAATCTACATTCCTATCAACAGTATACAAAGTTTCCTGTATTTTTCCATGCTCTCACCAACATTTGTTGTTTCTGTTTTGATTTTGTCTATTTTGGGTTTTTGTTTTTTTCATATGGGCCATTCTCACAAATGTGAGGTGATAGCTCTTTGTGGTTTTGAGTTGCATTTCCTAATAATAAGTGATGTTGAACATTTTTTTCATGTGCCTATTGGCTATCTATATGTCTTCTTTGGAGAAGTATCTATTTAACTATCCCACCCATATTTTGATTGTTTTTTTTTTTTGTGTGGTTTTGAGTTGTATGAGTTCTTTGTAGATCTTGGATATTAGCCCTTTGCCAGATGTATGGTGTACAAAATTTTTTTCCCATTTGGTAAGTTATCTTTTCATTTTAATGATCATTCTTTTGCTATGCAGGAACTTCTTAGTTTGACATAGTCCCATTTATTTTCCTTACTGTTGGAGTTGTGTCCCCAGAGACATCATTGAAGCCCTGCTGTGGAGTGTTTTGCTTGTTTTCTTGTGTATATTTTATGGGTTTTGGCTTTATCCAAGCCAAAATATCCAATCTTTGAGTTATTTTTTGTGTGTGGTGTGAGAGAGTGGTATAGTTCCTTTTTCTGCGTGTGACTCTCCGATTTTCTCAAAGCCTTTTGTCGAAAAGACTTTCCATTCTCCTTTGCATACCTCTTGGCTCCTTTGTTATAGATTAGCTGTCCGTGTAAATGTGGGTTTATTTTCTGGGATCTCAGTTCTATTCCATTGGTCTTTTTGTCTGTTTTTATTACAATACAGTGCTGTTTTGATTACTATAACCTTATAGTATAGTTTCAAGTCCAGAAGTATGATGCCTCCTTTTCTCTTCTTTTTTGTCAACATTGCTTTGGCTACTTGGTATCTTTTGTAGTTCCAAAATTTCAGTAATGGTTCCTCATTGAAATTTTGTTAGGGATTGTACTGAATCTATGTAGTGCTTTGGGTAAGATGGAGAAGCGAACTTTTTTAAAACCTGCTTTTAGGGATAAACATATTATTGCATGTATTTGTAAATAAAATGATTGTGTTTTGTTCTGTTCTCAGGTAGTTCCAGAAATATAGCTCAAGATATTCCACAGACGACAGGTACACATCTTACTTCAGAAGAGCTACGGAAGAGAAGAGAAGCCTACTTTGAAAAGTAAAGTAGTTGGTACAATATTAAAATTGCATATGTAATGTTTACATTGGCTATTTTTGTCTTTTTGTAAACAGATTTCTTTGACTTAAAGTATTTTATTTAGGACGGTCTTCTTAACTGCTTGAACCCTGTGAACATTTGAATAGTGTTTGTTTGTTTGTTTTTAACAAATAGCATAAAGGAATCCTTGTAAAATTTTGGTTATAAAAAGCATAATGGAATTGGGTCAAGTCAAGAACCAATGCCTAATGGTCCTCTGAATGTGCTTCTTGATTACCTGATTAACCATGCAGAGTTCTTCTGTTAATAGGGAAAAAAGCATTTTTGGTGGGGGCGCATACTTTCAAATAGAGGTGGTGGTAATTGCTTTGCTCATTGTCACTTGGAGGGAAAGGGCTGCAGGGCTGTGGGCATCAGAGACATGGGGGTAAACTGTAAATCTGAAACATCAGGTCTGAACACTCAACTGTATGCCTGGCTTTGTAAGTGCTCTCAATAGACATTTCACCCTATAAAAATATCATCCTTTCCAGTAACTATCAGTCAAACGTCATCTTAAAGATTATATTCAGATCCTCTGATTCTAGGTCAGAAAAAAGGATCTATGGTGAACCTGGCCTGTATTTATTGTTGTTTATTATTACATCAGTTTTGAGGTGCACATATTTCACATTTCAAAACCTCTGAAATCAAGAAGCATCTGACAATCATAGTTGACAATAGTGGTATCTAAAATATTGGCACAGTTTACATTTGATGGTGTAATGAAGATAATATTTACCTTGTTTTCTGTTTTTTTTTTAAGTCACAACTCAGAAGTATATGATGGAAAGTTCTGATCAACTGACATCCTCTTAATGTGAGATATTTCTAGTCTTTATTCAGTGATAGATTAATGGATTTAATTATACATAAAATTTCAAAATAGTTCTTGTTAGTGCTTTTCACTTCCATTTAAATTTTAAAATTTATATTTTTTTAATAACAATAAATTTAAAATTTATGTAAAAATAGAGAAACCAACATAATGAAGGCCTGTGTATCTGTTGCCCAGATTTAACAGTTATTAGCACATGTCTGGGGTTGTTTTTTTATGCTCCCATCTCCATGCTTTTCTTCTCTCCCACCCCCAGTAATAACATATTCAAATTTCATATCTTTCATTTGTAATAATTTCAATATGTGCCTCTACAATACACAGGCTTTTTTTTTAAACATAGCCAAATGATATTGTCACACCAATACAGGTAATAATTATTGCATGGTAATTATTAGTGGTAATTCTGTATTATCAATTAGTTAATGTTTATAAACTAAAAACTACTATTTAGAAAATTTTAAGAAATATCAAAATAAAAAGAAAACCTAAATTTCCATCTTCTTATAACTAATGTTAATGTTTGTCATGTTTTCGGCTAGTCGCCAGCTAAAAATATCCATTTCCCATGATAGTAAATACTCTGTGTAGCAGGCTGCATGACACTTCATAAAGTGAACGTATGCTCATCACTCACATGTGAACCTTTTGAGTTTTGCTATTATGAATTAATAAGCAGCAGACTATCCTTGTAGTTGTTTTATACTTCAGATCGCCCATGATTCCTTTAATTATTCCGAAGATGGCAGATTACTGTGTTAAAGGACTTGGGCATTTTTAAGACCTTAGTACAGATTTCTAAACTGCTTTCCAGAACAGTTCCCACTTGGTCTTTCTACTGTGTTTTTTTCAGACTTTGTTTTTTGTCAGAATAAAATGTTCAAACACACATGCTTTATAGGGAAATTGCAAAATTCATAAGTACGCTTAAACAAGGGAAAACATTTAAAGTATAAAAGCAAGTCCCTCTTCTATTTAAAAATATATTTTGTAATTTTTTTGGATTAAAAATGTGGAAATTCTAGTAGATTGATAGAAAGGATAATGCAGTGACCTTCCATAACAACTAAGTAACTTATAATATACACAATACCAACAATAACTAATGAGATTTCAGTCAACCTTTCACCTTTTAAAAATATTTGAGCATTGGTATGACTCCTTCCTAACTGAAAGTAGTTGACTGGGAAGGAAGGTATGTAATGGTTGTTTTCAGCTGCAGCTTTTCATCCTCTGTCTCATGGTTTGACCTTGAAAATATTGGTAGAAAGTCGAGAATTATAGAGAATATTTTAGAGTAACTAAATGTTGAGAAGCATTAAGAGCAAACTTCTTGGTATTTCTTTTTAACTTTTACTAGTGTTGGTGCTTGTCGGACTTAGAGTAAAGAGAAACTAACACTTGTCTTTTACTAAAATTCCTGATTACAATGCCTGAATGAATCCCTGTCTCTCTGGTTTCCATCTAAGGGAACATGGCTCTAAGCTAACTTCTCCAAAGTTAACTCTTCCTTCTACCTTCTCCAAACTGACCCTGGTGCTAATTTGTTATTCATTTAAATTTTCAGGTTTTTTTCCCCCATGTATTTGAAGCTTCACAATTAATGTAATAACCACAGTATGAGTGCATCAAGTATGTATGTAGTAGGACTTCTCTACTGTAAAAAACACTTAAAAATTTATCTGTTGGAAATTAATCATTTACAGTGGTTAAATGGTAGTTTCATAGTCATATTTTTCCAGTAGTCACCTGTAAATCCATTGTATCTCTCATAAAAACCCCAAGCAAAACCACCTATCAACACTGTTACTGTGACGCCTGTTTACCTCCTATGTTAGGACCATTAAAAGTTAGACCAGGTCTGTAACTATTATGTGACTGTGAAATAGTCCACAGATACATGTTAGCAGTATTCCTGTCTTCTCCAGGTGTGGCTTTACAGTGATGTGGATTTTTTCTCAAGCAAAGAGGGAACAGATGCTGTTTTCAGGGTCATAGATCAAGTCATTTTTTTTTTTATTGCCTGATACTGAAACCACTGCTTCAGTGGCATGGCATAGCTTATCGGGGCTCAGTTTAAGAAGCAGTAACTAATGGAGGTAGTTTAAAAAGAAAACATTTAATATAAAAAGTAAGAACTTACACAATTTTAGGCAGATCTGGAGGTGCATATTCTTGGCCAGCCCTCCAGAATAGCACAGGTGAACTTGGTGACCGTTACCCCAGTTGGGGCGAGGGGGAACCTTGAGTTTAAGGATGCCGTGATACAGCTGTGCTCGTAGGGTCAGGATGCTGCCACCACAATTGCCTAGACATGGGGTTATGAAGTCTGTACCCACTACGGAAGAATTCTGGGACTGGGACTGGGACTTTCCTGGCCAGGAAAGAGGAACCAAAGCAGCAGGAAGATGCCTGTCTCATTCCTGCCTTTTAAATCTCATCTGAGTGCTTCGTTGGTCATCAGAATCCTAGTTGGACAGCAATCTAAGACACGTTGGTCTTGTTTTTCTAGCCCCTCTAATACTGAAGGCACATTAGAAAACACAGTGAGAAGGGCACTGAGCGCTGCTTGAGCATCTTCCTGTTAGTGTTGTCCCATGCGAAAGGTATCAGAATTGCTGTAAGATTGGCAATTGATTTACTTCTTGTAGGAGATTTCCCCTCTACAGTTGCTGTCTTATCTGTCACTCCTTTGTATTCTGACATACTTTCTAGAGTGGATGGGAAGAAGGCAAGGAGAGAGAGAGAGATCTGATGTGCTACGAGTTCCTCATAATTCACAACCTGACTTTCTCAAGTCACATTCCAAAATTGGGGTGTGCTAGCACATCATTAGCCAGGCACTCCACAGTCATAAACCTCTGCAAATGTTAGTATGCTGGCTCAGAGGCCAACAGGAAGAGGTTGCAATTCCTACTGGTTGAATTTTCTTTGTTCGTATTAAAACATGAGATTAAGAGGAAACCTTAGAAGGGAATGTGCTATTCCCTTAATAGTGTTACTGCTAATTTAAAAATTCTTGTTCCATTAAAAATCCTTACATGCATTTTTTTTTTGAACTATGGCTTTTCAGATTTTCAGCTGTTCTGTGTTTTTTTTTTAATTTTTGGCATATATGTATGTGTATATATAGATATGTATAGGTGGTAGATATAGATATGAATTAATTATAGGTTAAAAATAGCAGAAAGTCCATAGAGCTCCTGTGCCCTTCACTCCGATCCCCCAATTGTGTACATTTCTGAATCATTTGAGAATAACTTGAAGATATGATTTCCCATTACATCTCAGTACTTCAGTAGCTATGTTCTAAGTACAAGGACACTCTCTTGCATATTTATGTCATAATCATGTTTTGTTTTTAAATGTATATATATATTTAAAGATTTATTTATTTATGCAGACAAGCCGGGGTGTAGGCTAGAGGTGTGGGGTGGTGAGAGGATTCACCAGAGACAGAGTAGGGATCAGAACAGGCAGATCTACTGAAGTACACTGCTGAGGGGAGCAGTGGGTGAGGCAGGAAAGGTCTGCTGTGCTCTGTGGGAATCTCCCTGGCTAGGTATCGAACTTGTGCTGCAGTGGCTCTGGATAATTTTATAGTGCTGCACTTAACCTGTTGCGCCACCAGGGAAGCCCCTAAATGTGTATTTTATGACAGTTTTTTCCTTTTGAAATAAATACAGGGAGTACGTACTTTAATATAATAGGTATTATTGATACTTTATAATGTGTGTTAAATAGTTCTAGATTTTTTCATTCATCAAGTATTTTGTCAGTGCCTACTACGTCAGGCACAGTTTTAGGCACAGGGGAAAGAGGATAAGGTTTGCGGTCTTGTTAATTTACACTCTGAGGAGGAAAACAAACGGGAAAAATTCAGATGGTAACTGTGTACAGTGAATGAAAATGAAGAGACAGTGAGGCTGCATGGTGACAAGGTAGAGGGTCAGGTAAGGCCTCTCTGTGGAGATAGATGCACTCACATCTGAGTGACCAGAGGAAACTAGCTATGGGAAGAGCTTAATAAGTCTTTGGTGATTTGATGCTTCGTCGTCTCAAAGGTACTTCTTTTCAGTGATTTCCAACAATATCAAGGATCTGTAGACCAAAAATTTTGCATAAAAGTAGCTGCAGTGGATCCCTTGGTACAGTGGTTTATTTTGTGGTATCTGACAAACTTAAATTTTGTATGTAGTTTTTCTGGGACCAGCACTGTAATACTTTTAGGTAATATATGTATCGTTGTTTTCATTTTTGTGGTGTTCATGCCAGTGACTCTTGTTTCATGGAACCACTTATTTGCTATGTGCATAGTGCTGTGTTTTCTTTTTAAGGACTTATTTTTATTTATGCATGTAAGAGCCAAGATGTAGTCCAGCGGTATGGGGTGGGGGAGGCGGTGAGAGGATTCCCCGGAGACAGAGTGGGAGCAGAACAGGCAGATCCACTGAGGGGAGCTGCAGGCAAGACAGGAGAGGTCTGCTGCGCCATGTGGGAAGCTCCCTGGCTGGGGAATCAAACTCATGCAACAGTGGCTGTTGATAGCTTGATAGTGCTGAGACTTAACCCCTTATACCACCCAGGAGGCCCTGTGTACATAGGTTTTCTCGTGGCATACTTATTCTTAGGTTTTGTTTTTTTAATGTACATTCACTTTTGAATATTCCAGGCAGCAGCAGCAGCAGCAACAGCAGCAGCAGCAGCAGCAGCAGCAGCAGCAGCAGGATCTACCAGGACAGCTTTCAATTCCTTGTGAAAGGCCAACCACAAGTTCAGGAGCACTTGTCAGTGAACTCGGTATGCTTTTCTGACCATACATCACATTTGTGGCCAGGCACCATAAGATTTTCAGCTGAGTAGGGTTTTTCCCTTCCCTCTTTAATTGCACTGAAACTCTTGAATGAATTTGTAATCTTCATTTCTCTGCAGTAAGGAGCAGGTAGAGTAAATCACCGAAGAATGTTTCACTTTAAAATTACAAATAATAATCGCAGTATCTCGGCAGTAACAAGACTTCCCCTACCCCTCCCAGAAAGGGGTTATTAGTGGAGGACAGTGGGTAGCCAGGACAGTGATCTCACACATCATCCCTTTGTCTGGCAGAGCAAGGCTGCACTCCTTTAGCCCCACCACAGCTGTGTCTTAGGCCTGCTGAAAGAGAAGATTTAGCTAAGGTTCAAAGTCTTAAAATTCCCAAATTGTTCAAGATTAAATCGAAAATCACATGATAGCAAAAGACAGGAAAATTTCAACTTGAATGACAAAAGACAGTCCATAGACACCGTTACTGAGATGACACAGATACTTGAATTATCTGACAAGGAGTTTTAAAACAGCCATCTTAGAAAGGCTGCAATGAACAATTATCAACACAGTTGAAGCAAAGGAAAAAATAGAAAACCTTAGGAAAGAAGAAGCTGTAAAAAACTAAATAGAAATTTTAACATTGAAAAATAACAATTGAAATTTTAAAATTCAGTGAATGGACCTAACAGGTAAATGAAAAGACTGAGGAAAAAAATCCATGAACTTGAATACAGAGTAATGGAACTTAGTCATTCTGAGCAGCAGAATTAGACAAAAGGAAGACAAGCTTAGAGAGCTATGGGGCCATAATAAAAGATCTAACATTTATGTCAGGGGAGTTCCAGAAGAGAGTTCCAGAGGCAGAAGATAGACATCTACAGATTTAAGAAAGCCGAGTGAATCTCATAGAGGATAAATCCAAAGAAATCCATGCCAAGACATAGTCTAACTTTTGAGAATTGAAGACAAAAATCAGAAAATCTTGAAATCAATTAAGAAATACCATGCAAGAAATACCAAGCCTTCCTCCAGTCCAAGTGACTTCCAGCTTCACTTTCTCTGGAAATAAACCCTAGACTTCTCCTGCTGCCAAAGGATTGTGCCACATGTGCCCAGGGCTGTGTCAGCAAAGGGGCATTAGACAAGGCAGCTGCTCTGCCTGAAGTCAGAGACACTAAGCTCCCAGATGTAAACAGCCACATGTACAAACCTGCGTTATTTCACGTCACATGTCACCCTGTTTCCTCTGATCCTTTTCCTATGAAATAAGTAAATGATAATAAAAGTCATTGACATTTGAAAAGAAAAGAAAAAGAAACCCCCATAGCAGTTTTTATGATAACAGATTTCTCATCTAAATCAGGAAGGCGAGAAAGGACTAGTGCATTCAACTGCTGAGAAAGAACTCAACCCAGAATTCTATATTCAGTGAATATTTCTTCCTGGAGTGAAGGGAAGAATTAATTCACCAGCAGACCTACCCTAAAGAGTTACTAAAGGAAGTTCTCTAAACAGAAATGATAAAAGAAATCTTGGAAATTCAGGAAGGAAAAAAAGAACAATAAAACTAGTCAAGAGGAAAGACTATTGTCTTTCCTCTCTGAGCTTTCTAAATTATATTTACTAATTGAAGCAAGAATTATAACATGGATTTAGTGTGTATATGTGTATATGAAATATTTAAGGCAATTATATTGTAAATGGGGATAGAAAAAAGAGGTAAGGTTTCTACCCTTCATTTTAAGTGATACAGCCACTCCGGTAAGTAATTTGGCAGCAGCTTTAAAAACTGAATGTACACTAACTACACAACCCAGCATTTATCCCAGAGAAGTGAAAACTTTGTTGTTGCAGAAACCTATGCTCTGATGTTCATAGCAGCTTTGTTACAGTCAAAAACTGAAAACTACCAAAATACCCTGCAGAAGGTGGATAGTTTTTTTTTTTTTTTTTAGAAGGTGGATAGTTAAACTGTAGTGTGTGCACACCATAGAAGACTGCTAGGGGTTTAGAGGAGCCAATTGTTGATTCATGAATGAATCTCAAGAGTTATGCCGAGTGCAAAAAAAATGCAGCCTCAGAAGGTTTCTGTATGAATCGCCTTGTATAACATTTTAAGAAGGACAAGTTTCTAATGATAGAGAACAAAGTGGTGATGTCCTGCAGTTAGGAAAAGTGGGAGGAGAGAAGTTGGTGTGACCGTAAAGGGTTAACAGGAGTGCGATCTCGGGTCCTCACAGTTCTCTGTATTGTGTGGTGGGGCTTCAATAAATCTATACATACGCTAACATAGCACACAGCTCCACACCACAGTGTGTGATGTCAGCACCCAGGTTTTGGTTTGAGTTCCAGTTGTGTCTGATTTAAGTACTAGGTAAGATTGAGTGGAAGTGTATACTAGGGCTTCTCTGAACTATCTGTACAACTTTCTGTGAATAATTATTTCAAAACCATCTTTTTAAGTAACAAATGGTTGATATATACAACAAAGTTAAATTTTCATTCACTCAGTAGTGTGTTTGTTTTGAAATACCAAATAAACCCATTATGTTAAGGAAAGAAGCCATACTGAGGAAGCTACATGCATGTTGCATGATTCCATGTATGTTAACATGCAGGAAAAGGCAAAACCATAGGGCAAAGAACACACCAGCAGTTGCCTAGGAGTCCAATTTGGTGCCTACCCACAAGGGGCAGCAGTAGAGTTTTTTTGGGTAGTGAAATGGTCTGTATCTGACAGGTTGCGGCTGTGCAGCTCTGCATTTGTTGAGCTGACAGAATCACACACTCTAATGTAAAAGTGAATTTTACTGTGTGAAATCCAAAAAGGGAAACTTTATTAGTTAAGTAGAACAACATTTTCTAGGCGCTTACTTTTGCTGACCTGAGAAAATTTCTAGAAATTCTAAGAATTATATCTGTTTTCTTCCCCAACAGGTGACACGATGAGTGAAGAAGACATGCTTCAGGCAGCTGTCACCATGTCTTTAGAAACTGTTAGAAACAATTTCAAAACAGAAGGAAAAAAATAATGCCCTCTATAAATCATTTAGGTATTCATACTTTTCAATGTTATCCTGTGTGATTGCAGCATAGGGTCCATTTTGGTAATATGTCAAAGAGAACACAGTTCAACAGAGGAAATAAGGCCTTTAGATGGTTTGCAAACAAAATATGAGAGTGGAAAACTACGTCAGTTATAGGACTGAGAATGCTCCTCCAAATCCTAGCCAAAGAGGCATCCAGCAATTAAAGAAATTTAAAATAGTTTTCTAAATGTTCCCTTTTCTTTGAGTGTGCAATATCTAATGCGTTTAAAGTTTGGGCATTTTACTTGGATCTTTTTGCAGACCAACTAATTAGCTCTTGCCATGAACTATTCTTTTCCTCCCTTTTGTGTTAGGTAATTTACCTCACTTTCATTATCCAGTAGTGGTTTTTTTATTTCTCATTAACCAAATTAACTTTTTAGGACGGTGTCTCTTGCCTTTGTTGATAATAGTAATGGTTCCAGAAGGAGAATAAGCTGTTCTCCCTCCCACTACAGTTGCGCCTTGGGTGTTTTCTTATGTTATTTTCTCTGATCACAGTTTCTCTGCTACTTGTTTTTCTTGTTATTTTTCTACTACTATTTTGAAGTTGATAATCTTCTTTGGGGTTTTGCTTTATAAGCTCTATGATGGGATCATTATTTCATGGTTCTGGTGCATTCCTAAACTCTGAAATCATCTCCACACAAGTATTTGAGAATAAATGATCATTTCTTTAACGTCTGAGCATTGTCCTTTCCCAGGTATATTGTGAATGTCTTCTCAGTTGTGTCAGAACTTTCCAGCTTTGTTGTAACCCTCCTTGCTGCACCTTGCTATCTCCTTTCTTCTCTACTTAAGAATAGGAGAAGCATGGTGTGCAAGCAGACATCATTAACATGTAATACATGTACTTAACATGTAATACCCACCACGAATGTGTGATAGATAAAATCTGGCTTTCATTTTAGTAGTGTTTCACTTTCATTTTTTCTCTCGTTACTGGAGTTATCTGTTCCGTTTACAGTTGAGGAATAGAGTGTAGGTGTCTGCTTTTGCTGCATATTTTCATTGTAGTACAACTTGGCAGAGATGATGATCTAGAATATGAAAATATGTTACTAATGAAAATATATTTATATTGTGATTTGACACTTGCATCATGTTTAAATAGCGTTAAGAGTTATAGAAGTCACACAGTACTTAATGGGTCTGTAAATAAGAAAGACTTTAGTTTTGATAGACATTCTTTACCTGTGGTGTACAGAGGGTTTCTTACTGGGTCAGTGGAGTGAAATGATTTTGATGGATATTAACCACGTCTCTCTGAAATGGGTGTTTTAGATTCTGTCATCTACTCCCCACCCCACATTCTCCTTCCCCTTTTGAAGCCCTTTTGAATGTTGAATTGCTCATAACCTAAAATTTAAGAAGAAATTTCAGCCAACAACTTAGAAAATTAAAGTATAGAAAAGTGTTGCCATGCTGGCTGCATATATTTTATCAGGGAAATTTTTTGACTCTAGGATTTAGGATTTATTGCTAACTGAAAAATGGTGAGAAAAGTTTTTTTTTAATTTGTGATTATGAAATAGATTTTTCTTGAAGCAGATTTTTTTTAGTCATTGTTTTGTGCCAAATTTTTTCTGAAGTTTCTCTTTCATCAAACTAGACAGTTTTATTTTAAAATCTAAAGTTTTCTTTTGACAATTGAAAATATTTGAGAAGAATTATACAACTTCAGAACCCCAAGGCATGTTGGAGTTTAGTACTACTCCCTCAAGGTTTACAAACCAAAATAGTAAGATGGAACATTTCTGTAATTACCCCCAGTATGCTAGTCATATTTTCCATACATATTTGGCCTTTGCTTTTTTCCATTGAAAAATTACATTAAATTTTCATGCGAATCAATGCACTAACTAATGTCAAAATGAGAAAACAAATGTACATCTGAAAGATTGAAGCTTAGACTCTATAAAGTTCTTACATTATGCACCCTTGTTAAAGCACTTAAGGAAGTGTGGCATGTTGACCTTTATATTTTAGGAATTTTTTTTTAAGCAGAGCTGAGCACACACTGGATATATTTGAATGTTTATTTAGTTTATTGTGAAATTGTTATATATGGCAGGCAGATCCATAATCACTAGTTAACTGCCGTCTTGTTTGGATTTGCAAAACTTAATTGAACATTTAGATTCCATTTTTTAATTGAAAAGAAGCCAATACTCATAACCACAGTATCAGAAAATTGAAAAGTTAATGCAAACTTGTTCATACATTAGGAACTGCTGTTTGTTGTTAACCAGCTGCCAGAAAATTAGGAACAAGAAATTCATAACTGTCCTGCTAAGAACTTTATTTATGTAAAGATTTCCATTCTTTTTAAACCAATTGGGAACTCCTTAATGTTTAATATTTAAACAATTATTGATACCATTTTTCTAATGTATAATTTGTATGAACAGGATAAAATCCAAACAGTGGCAAGTGGCATTGCTAGTGTTACAAGTAAAGTTTAAACAACCTTTGTGAATACCACTTCCATATTTTCAGGTGTTACAAACTTATTAATAAGAACTGTAGTAATTTATGTTTTAAATTCTGAGTAGTTAGCCTCTGATCTAAAATCACCAGTATACTTCTTTATAGTAATTAACACACAAATATTTCAGTAATATACATTGGTTGAAAGCTGTTTCATCTAAGATTTTGGCCAAAAAATTTACAATTTACAGAACATTTAAGGAGGTGCTTTTTATCTTTAAAAAGTCATTTTTCTTAAGATTTTATTCATGCCAAAGTTAATAAGGAAAAAAGCCCAGTACTAGTTGAGGATAATTAGAGGCAAAACTTGTACCAATAGTCTACATAGTTTCATTTTACCTTAAGTTGAATAAAATAAATTTCATTCCAGTCAAACTCTCACACTTTTAACGTGTGTATGTTTGATACTATTGGGTTTTCAGAAAAGTTGTGACATTTTTTTCTTTTTCAAGCAAAAATGCATCATGACTTTTCCGATAACCCATTGTTTTTTAAATGTTCGTGCCAAGATTGAATGTCTTAAAACTGGTCCTTGGATCTAAGTAAGTTCAAAAAAATTGATTCGGTGCATAAGCAAACTATAGTGATAATTGAAATATCTTTAAAATATTGATGTTTTAAATTCTAAAAAAGTTCGATAATTTTGATGACTTCCTTATTAAAAGCTTTGTAATTGGAGCGGTCTCAGGAGAATGGGCAGGTTAGATGTGATCATAGGGAAAGCCAGATGTGATAAACTAACCTTTCAGCAGTATAAATATTTTATATTTTCAAAGCAAAAACTTTTCCTTCATTCCTGGTTCCTTCATAACCAGCATCTTTTGCTTAAAAAAAAAAAACTGGCTTTTATTTTTTTAAGTCTTACAACAAGAACATTTTTGTTCTAGTCTGCTTTCATCAGTGAGACGATTATTGAGATGGTTAATTCTTGAAATTGGATTTATTAATTTGAAGAAAACCTTGGCTTTTTTTTTTCCAAAATGTTTGGAATCTTCAGAATTAATGCTAGTGACATCACTTCTAAATTAACAGTATTTGGTATTTTAATAGCAAAATAATTTTATTGACTTAAATTTTAAGACTGTTCATAGGCAAGGACTGGGAAGCATTAGTGAAATATTGGTGGAAATTCCTGATTCATTTAGGAAGCATTTCAGTGGTCTCTTGCATAGTTCAGAGAAAAATGTTTCCAGGAATTTTTTTTTTTATTGTCTTTTCTTTTTTGAGGAAAGAGGAAGACATTTGAAAGTGATTATCTAATTTCTACAACACTGGACTATAACGTTTAAAACGTTGTTCTGTATAAGTAAACTATTTGAAATTAAAATACAAAAAATACCTGAAATAAAAAGCATTGTATTTTGGCCATGAACATGTGCACTGTTGCAGTGCGATTTGCTCAGGACCCAACCTACAGCCTGCTGTGTGTGCTTCTCCCAGAGTTCCTTTGCCGTTACAGCACACACGGGCCGCCCTGTCTGGTCCTTAGTAAAGCCGGGCTTCCAAAGCACTGTTGAACACTGAGGATTCTGTTGTGAATGTGGATGTTCGATAAGTTGTATTTTAAATATCAAAGATTATTAAATAAAATGTTTGCTTTTTTATTTCTGACTTTTTGTGGTTTTTATAAGCTCATAGCCTGATCATTAAAAGTATGGTTGGGGGGGCCTCCCTGGTGGTGTAGTGGTTAAGCGCTGCACTGTGGAGATTCCCACATGGCGGGGCAGACCTCTCCTGTCTCGACGCTGCTGCCCTCAGCAGTGTATTTCCGCCCATCTGCCTATTCTGCTCCCTGCTTTGTCTCTGGTGAACCCTCTCGCCACCCCCACGCCTCTGGCCTGTGCCCAGCTTGTATGCATACGTAAATAAATCTTAAAAAATAAGATTGGAGGAACAGTAGCAGTGCCACCACCTGAGTTTTTCGGAAATGCCCACTGAATCAAAATCTCTTAACAATGTGCCCCCAGAGGGTTCACATGTTGAGACGGGAGCTCACCAATTCTGCGGGGTACCAGCTAAGTGCTGCCAAAGGGCCCATTACTGCTCCATCCCCAAATCTTTTCTAAGAACTTCACATTTTGGGAGGCCTCCCTGGTGGTGCAGGGGTTAAGTCTCAGCACTATGAAGCTATTAGCAGCCACTGCAGTAGGAGTGCAATCCCCAGCCAGGGAGCTTCCACACTCAACAGACCCTTTAAGTTTCCCCACCCCTTCAGTTTCCCCACTGCTCCCCTCAGCAATGCATTTCAGTCAGTGTGCCTGTTCTGCTCTCCATTCTGGTGAATCTTCTCACTACCCCCCGCCCCTCCCACCTCTGGCCTATACGCCAGCTCTTGTATGCATAAATAAATGAATCTTTAAAAAAAAAATAATTCCACATGTTTATTTAAAGTCTCTTTTTTTTTAATGTTGGCTCAGTTGTTTTTTTTTAAGCCTGAGAGCCAAATGAAGCACAATAGTAGCAATTTTTTGAGGAGTGTTTTCCTCATTCAGTACCAGAATCCAACTCCCCACTTAGGCATTTGTCTTCCTGCTAAATCTGCATCTTTTTCATTACTACCAGACAACTATAGTTAGGTTTCGGAAGTTTAGCCTTGTAATATGGTTGTTAACCCACATTATCAACTGTAGTGATTAGTATCTGTATCTCCCATGTATAGCCCTTCTAAGCCTTCCAGTCACTCCTAGTCTAGGACGTCATCATATACTTACAAGCATGTGCAGTGACAGCTGTTCACTTGGTCTTCAGCCTGTTTATTTTTATGTAGCTGATTTATAACATACATCTTTCTGGTATACCGACAACTATGTATAACTACGCTATACTTGTCACCAAAAGTTCCTGTCCATTACTATACAAGTGACCCCTATACCCATTCTGTTTTTGAATCTAGACTTCCCAAAGCTGTTTAGCCCCACCACACCAGTTACCTTTAAGGGAAACTTCATGATTGTCAATATGTTACAGAGAATATATGTGTAAATATTGGAGAGGATGTCAAATTATTTGACAATAATTTATGCCTAGACAATGCCAAAAAGTTAACTGAAAAGCTACTGGGACTAACTAAACAGGTCAACCAGATACACAATAAGCAAAACCCAGTAGCTTTGCATACCAATAATAACCTGTCAGAAAATACGATGGAAAAATACCAATGTCTAATCCACGGAGCACCAGAGGGTCCCGAGTTCCAAACTGAGGAGAATGGAATGGCCCTTGTCTCCATGTTCCATATTGTAACAGGAGTCCCAAGGGCTCTGCTTGTGCTCAGAGCCCTGCTGAGTCTCAGGAAATAGTTGTCAGGTTCTGGCACCTTCCAATCTAAATGATGCAAGCTCAGTGCCAGACGCCGGGAGGGAGCAAATCTGTGTCACATCCATTGCTTGCAAGCCTACTCCAGATACATTTTCTCCAGAAGCTATTTCTACTCTAGGGGTAGCCCTGTCTCCAACACTGAAAACCATTTTACCTTCTCAGGCCTAAAGTAGATTTGGCTTTAAAGAAACATCATCTTAATCATGTTCTGGGGGTTCAGTTAAAAATAGAGGATTACTGGATAATTCCACTATTATGCGTTAGAGCACTCAGGTTCACAGAGACAGAAAGTAGAATAGACTTACCAGGAGCTGGACAGAGAGAGGGGTTGGGAGTTATTTAATGGGTACAGAGTTGTGGTTTGGGGTGATGAAACATTTGAGAGATGGGCAGTGTTGATGGTTGCACAATAATGTGATACACTTAATGCCATTGAACTGAACACTTGAGAAATGACAAAAATGGTAAAACTGATGTCGTGTACATTTTATCACAGAAGATTGCTATATATTCTCCCTTCTAAAATCCCACCTAGCTGAAAGAAAAAACATAAATCTGGCATCAGAGTCAGGAACCTGCTTTCTGTGTTCTTGCTTTTAGTACATGGCTTCCATTCCTAAGGTCAACTCAAAGATGTAAGATGGCAGCTATGCTGCCTATTATTATATCTGCAGCCCAGTAACCAAAAAGAAAAAGGAGAGTAGACAAAGGCCTTGTGCCCTTTCTTTGTTACCTCCTTGAAACTGCCTCTTGCATTACATGAACCAGAACAGAATCCCAGGGGCCACTCTCAGCTACAAGGTGGTTTCTGTTCTGGGTGGCTATGAGTCTTATCATGGGCAGACCCCAAGATGAGGATTCCTGTGAAAATGGCTTTTCAAAAAGTGCTCCTAAGAAGAAATAGAAGAGGTATGGGCAAGTAAGAAAGTGGGACGAGAGAAGGAAGGGATAGCATATAACAGGTTGGCAGGACGCCAGGCCTCACCCCCGCGGACAGTGTGAAGGCAGTACCTTCACATCTGAGAAGCATCCCAGCCTGGGCAAGGGAGCTGCGCCATTCAGAAATCCCACTGAGCAACGTGGTGATGGTGGTGGTGGTGGTGGTGGTGGTGGTGGTGGTGGTGTGGCATTTGGGCACAGAGGTGCTGTGGCCTGGGCAGCCTGAAGGCAGTACATTGGCAGAGAAAAACATGCGCTGTCTGTTGTCTGCCCTGGGGCGTGAAAGCACCCAGGGACAGGTGTGCACGGATACCAAAGGGATAAGCGCATCAGAGTGGGCACTGGCTTCCTCCTATTCCATGTGTCCAGGCAAAAGGGCTCAATTACTCTGCATGAAGGGGAGAACAGACTTTGGGGGGCAATGACTTCCATAGGTGACAGGTGACAACAGCAAGAGAGGTGAAGTTAGTTGGGGGAAGATGGCAAGTCAATGCAGGAATGATTGAGCTGAGGATTTTTTTTTAAGATTTATTTATTTATGCATACAAGAGCTGGGGTGCAGGCCAGAGGTTGGGGGGGGCGGTGAGAGGATTCACCAGAGACAGTGGGGAGCAGAACAGGCAGATCCACCGAAGTACATTGCTGAGGGGAGCAGCGAGCAAGGCAGGAGGTCTGCTGCACCATGTGGGAAGCTCCCTGGCCGGGGATCTAACTCATGCTGCAGTGGCTGCCAATAGCTTCACAGGCTGAGACTCAACCCCTTGTGCCACCAGGGAGACCCAAGCTGAGGATGTTGTTAAAAAGAAGTATGCCCAGCGTGAAGTGAAGTGAAAGCAACCACCCTCTTGGAAGATGGAGATGAGATGTGGGCTGAAATCTGGAGGATGGCTTAGAAGTCCCTTAAAAACTAGCAGATTCCCTAGAGAAGAGGCACTTATCAATTAAAAAAATTAATTTGCAAAATTAAAGATCATTTTTGAAAGGGTTTGTCCAGTGCCCAGCAGTATGAATGAAACAAACTTACCCACCCCAAGGCACATCATCATTAATTCCAGAGAATCAGAGGTAAAGAAAAGATTTTACAAGTTTCCAAAAAGAAAAACAAGGTGCAGAGAAGCATCAGATGAGAATAGAGCAGAAAAGCTTGGGCTCTGAGTGAAGAGAATTGGTCTAAGCTAATAGAATTCTTGATGTTTTCTTGAAAACAGAATTGGGAGCATATTTTATAATTCTGTTACTAAGCTTTAGAAGTTATGGTTATTCCATAGTAACAGAAAACTTCAATTTTAAAAGATGGAATCTGTTAACTTCAGGAAGAACAAGAAACTGAAAAAATACAGGGACAGCATCTTAGCACACACTTGGCTCAGCAGTGAACTTATGCTGATGAGTCATATGAGGTAAACACTGATCAAAGATTTTGCCTAGTTTGATACCACTATTTTAGGAACTCAGAAAGAAGAGGAGGCATGGAGTGAAACAAGAGTGCTCAATCTTTTATTTTCTGTAATAGAAATTTGGCTGACAATGTCAGTGCCCAGAATAATGGTAGACACTTCAACAAGTTGCAGGTCGCTTGTATGTCATATTAAAAATACTCTAACACGGGCCTCCCCGGTGGCGCAGCCGTTAAGCGCTGCTCTGTGGAGCTGTTGGCAGCAGCGAAGCGAGTTTGACGCCGGACCAGGGAGAATCCCACATGGCGTGGCAGACCTCTCCTGCCTCGCCCGCTGCTCCCCTCAGCAGTGTATTTCTGATCTGCCTGTTCTGCTCCCTGCTCTGTCTCTGGTGAGCCCTCTCGCTGCCCCACGCCTCTGGCCTGTACCCCAACTTGTATGTATAAATTTAAAAAAAATACTCTAACACTTTAAATAGAACGAACCATATAGTAGGAAGTGTTTGAAGCACTTTACCATATTACCTTATTTAATCCTCCTAACAAGCCCATCCAGTAGGCACTATAATTATCATTCCCCATTTTGCAAATAAGAAACTAACGCACAAAGAGGTTAAGTAACCTGCCCAAGGTAACAGAGTTATTAAGCGAAAGATTGGGCAGTCAGGCTCCAACGCCTGCACATCTACAACCCCGGGCAAAGATGTGCTCCAAACAATCAACTGGAAACCATTTAAGAAACACTTCCAGAAGGAGACGCAAATCTTCTTTTAAAAGTATTTGGATTTCAGGAAGAGCTGGGATTGCCTGATGCCGTCAGATTTCAAATACTGGAGGCATCCCCCGTGCTCAGCTCAGAATCGTGCCATCTGCGACCGCATCCAATCAAAGAAGACGATGTCAGTATGTTTGTCTAGTGTTAATGCTTAAAAGAACTGCAGACCGATCCTATTATCCTCAAAGCAACAAGTGCGATGGTCTCTATGGCCAGGTAACGCGTGCCCCCACGAACCACTGCAGCCAGAGCTCGCTGGACACGAGTGTGTGCACCAACCTGTGTCACCAAGGACGGTGGGAGGGGAGGGTACTTGCAGAGCTGCTGCCACCAATACTACAGGAGAATTTAATCAGAGCCGCGTTTCGGCTACATTACATTGTGCTGTCCACTAATGAGTCACTGTGAAAAAAGCTGTTGCCGGGCTCTTCGGCTTCGGCAGCGGAGGGCACCCACCGAGGGTCGGCTCTGCCCGAGACGCAGGCACGGCCGGTCAAGAGTGTCATGCTGCCCCGGGTGCTGTTTGCCTCGGGGCCAAAACCAGCGAGGGACGTGGAAGGAGACCTTGCCCCCAGCTGGCAGCCGGGGACGCGTCGGCCGCCTCCGCGGTCCTCCGCGATCCCACGCTCCCTTGCGCGAAGGCCACGTCCGGCGTCTCCGCCGGGCCCTTCTATACCACCGCGCCGCCTCTTTATGATCCACTGCCGCGTTTCTGGTTGGGTGTCATGGCGTCCGGCGTCGAGTTGGCAGGAGTTGCCCACGGAGCTGGGGAAAGTCACTAAAACAGAGGAAGAAGTGGCCCAACACGGACGGTGGGAAGTCGGGGGGATGAGCCGAGGCCTTGAGCGGTGACTGTGTCCCTGGAGGCGGGTCCCTGGTAAAGTCCCCGTCCGGGCCTCTGCGTTTCTAGGCAGAGCCCGGCGTTTGGTGGGAACCCCCCGAAGCCGGCGTTGCATAGGAAACTCTCATTGTGTTATCGACCCCCGAGTGTCCTGATTCGGAATAGCTCCGCGGAGGCAGAAGTTTGAGGACAACTGGCGGGATTGTCTAACGACGGTGGACGCTTTTCTCGGAGCAGACCGGTCGTTCTCTAACCCGCAGCGATGTCGTCTTGGCTCGGGGGCCTCGGCTCCGGCTTGGGCCAGTCCCTCGGTCAAGTCGGGGGCAGCCTGGCTTCCCTCACTGGCCAGATTTCAAACTTTACCAAGGATATGCTGATGGAGGACATGGAGGAAGTGGAAGGTAACAGCTGGAGCGATGAGAGAGGGAGGGCTTTTCTGGGACCCTGGGAACATCCGTTTGGTCCCTACTTCCGTCCATCATGACGGGTCACCGCGGAGTGGCACTCCGCCTTTTTTTCTTTACATCTCTTCTTTTACCTCCTCCTAATCGTTTTTCTCTGTTGAAAAACTTGTGTTCGGGGAGAGCGCTGGTTCTCCTCCTCTTGAATATCCTAGAGACCTAAGGGCAGAGCGAAACTGCTCCTAAGGAGTAGTTTATTTTTGTTTGGTTCACCCACGCCCACCACTTGCTTTGCCTTCAGCTGGGGGTGCGGATCTGATTTTGCTCCTCTTCCTTTATACTGACACAGTTTAAAAGATAATTATTTGTGTATGACACAGTCAGGTTTTGGATTTTTTTCGGGTTTTGTATCAATTGAAGTAACTCATAATTAAAATATTTACTGACCCTTACCCTGTCTGACTTGGGTATATTGTTAGCGAAACGTGGCTGGTTTTCCTGTTAGTTATTTTGTATTTTTGCTCATTCTGGTGATACATTGCACCCTTCCAGCTGAAAGTGTTATTTTTATGCACAATTGTCCATTCCCCGCGTATTTGACAGTATCCCTTCTTTGAGTTTGCTTAGCAACCTTCACTCACTTTTGAAGTTCTCATTTTGTTTTAGTAGTAGTCACCCAGAACAATCTGGTAATGGATAGTTACATTAATTACTGTTTTGATCTCTTGTCATTTGAGCAACTACTATTTAGATCAAAAGAGTCCTTTAATGTTAATCTAGGTTGGCCTCCAGAGAGATAATGGACTGGTCTTTTGAATGATCCTTTTACAGCTTCATTTCTTATAAATTAACAAATTAATATTTTGTTTTAAAAGCTTTTTTAATCCTAATTTTTTAAAACTTTCATGTTTGGTTGAAACAGAGAAAGACAGTTTGACATAAAGATTGTGTTTATATTGGGGGTATGCCATGGATGGAGGGACAGGTTGGGGGTGTTTTTGTTTTTAGAAAGGGTCAGGTCGCCTTGAGGGCAGTCAGAAGGACTGGGTGGATAACATGAAAATGACTAGTCTGGCTTTGCATCCATGGGGTAAAAACTGTTGACTATTTCTTTGACCCTAAGTTAGAACACTTACACCCCCAACCTAGATGTCCTATTGGCATCCAGGAGTTCGTTTTATTCTTCCCACTAAATGTGCTTCTGTACTATTAAGGGTAATAGTTTCATCATCTACCGAATCTCCTAAATTAGAAATCTTTGTCAACTCTGTTTTGTCTCTTTTTCATTTCCGACTTCTATTTGGTCACCAAATCTTGTTCATCCTGTGGCAGAATTGTTTCTTACACTTGTTTTTCCTGCATTACCCCTTCAGAGCCCAGCTTCTCCCATGCACTATTTCTCTCCCATTCCATTTTCTATTGTGTTGCCAGTTACTTTTCTAAAAACATATTTGCTTTGAAATCCCCTCTTTTGGATACCAGAAACCTTTTGGGTTCAACTAACCACCATTTTCAGTCTTCTATGAACTTTGCTTGCCTGTTCCTCTCTCCCAGATGCCATTCATATGCATATTCATCTAGGGGATTGCACCTAGAGTTTATGCCACGTGGAACTTTGTAAGATACTTACCCAACTCCAGTCCTTACATGGAAAATCTTTCCTTTTCTTCTTCTCTACCCTCTTCTGCCTAAAAAATATTTTTTTCTGAATCTGCTCACATCAGGTATTTGGTAAAACAATTCTCCATATCTGGTTGAGTTGATTGCAGGTGATCTGAATTCTAAAAGAATTTTGAGGACCCCTCTCTGACAGCACTTTCTTTGTTGAGTTACAATTGATCTTTTCCCTTGATGCTCCGTGTCGGGACCAGATTTGTCCATACATTACCAATACATAGAAGATGCTTAGTACTTAGTAGATGCCCACTAAAAAGTTTACTGAGTGATTAAAAATCTGCAAAGTTGCTTAATATTTTTATTTTCCCTGTGTGTTAAAATAGGACTTGCTTAACACCTTATTTATTGATTTTGTAAATCATTTAAAATAAGATCAGAGTACAGTTCATTACTCATTCACCAAGTATTTATTGTGTATCTTATGCCAACAGTGAACAAGATAATATTGTTCCAAAATCATACTGCTGCCACAGCTTGAAAAGCATGCATATTTACATTATCAGAAAGTTGGTCTTCTGGATACTACTGATTTATCAGTGGTAGAAGCTTGGTCTTTTCAATCTAATATACATAAATTGAAATTCTCATTCATTACAAACTGTGGGCTCTTTGACAAGTTGTTAAAAAACTTCTGAAAAGTAGAGTTTCCCTATCTGTCAAATAGGAATGATTATATCTTTCACAAGGTTGGGAGGATTAAATGAAATATGTGTAAAATGCCTAGAACTGTGCCTCAAAAATAGTAAGCATTAGTAAACGATAGCTATTTTTTTGTTTAGTTTCGTTTCCCTCATTAAAGAAGAATTTTTTGGTTTGCATTTTCCCTTTATTCCTAAGAAGACCAGGAAATTTTTTTGTCATCTGAGGAAGAGGTCTTCTTAAACCTTTTTTCCTTCTGAAACAATTGCTGCTCGTAACAAGCAGCAGCAATGTCCTGTCTGTTTTAAACAAGGTGTGCAAACAACCATAGGAGCAACCCTACCTCCTGGTTTTCAAAACAAGAAGAGTGAGTTAGTCACTCTTTATTTATTGGATGCCACTGGTAATTTCTTTGGATTTAAACTGTAATTCAGAGAAGTTATGATAGTACTCAAATGCTGTGAGTGATACTAGTGGTCCAGGGCAGCCCCGATATAAATGGGGTGCCTGTCTGGGTTCTCATCACCCGTGCGCTTAAAAGGGACTTAAAAGACTCAATTGCAGACACACACAATAAAATTAATAAAAGGGTTTATTTACAAAAAGGGAAAGGAAAAAGATAAAGAATAAATTGGTGGATGCGTCCTACCAGTTCCGCTGAGCTGAAATCTTATGGCTCACTCAAAAACCTGGCAATCCACAACCACGAGGAGTCGCCAAGCTCCCCCACCCCGCCAAGCTCACAGGTCTGGTTTTTAAATCCCAAAACCATTTTTTAACTCCACCCTCAGTCCTCAGCATCCTTCCTTCAGTGATGATGGCATTCTGGGATTCGTAGTCTCAGGTGTCTTGGATCTCTCTGACTTGAGGTGGGGTGGGGTCCTGGGACACTCCTCTTTCCTGAGGACCACCTTATTGCATATATTTCATCTAAAATTACACTGAGAAATTTAATTTGTAATTTTGAATTTTCCATAACAAGATTTTAATGAACATGAGGTCAAGATAGATGATAAAGTTTATGAAAAATAGACAGGCAAAAAGAATGACTTATAGGACAATACAGAACATTTGTGGCAACAGAAAGTTGTGATGAAAGCCTAGTGAAGTCTTCTGGATTTGTTCTCAGATCAACACACCCTTCATTTCCAATGAATGCGTTCAATTTATTTGATAAGATTTTATGATTGCTCACAAATCGATACACCTTTGGGGTACAGCTTCACACCTCAATATGTGCACCCTCCACCAACTATGGGGAGTGCTATGACCCTATTTCTGTCATCTTTACCTCTCCATCTGCTCTTCTTTCCCTTTTTCCTCCTCCTCCCTCCCATTTTGGTAACCTCCATATTTTTCAGAGTCCTGAGTTATTTATGTTGTTTTTGCCAGTTTTCTTTGGTCATTTATATTCCATAAATGAGTGAAATCATCCAGTCATTATCTTTCATTTTCTGACTTATTTCACTTAGCATAGCCATTCTGTTTAAAACTCAATAAAATATATTTCCTTAAAATGCCTGTTTGTTAATTAATTCACATGTTGGCAATCAATATTCAGTATATTCTGTTTCTTTCATAGCAGAATTACCTAATTCTAAGAGAAAGGAAATTGAAGCCATTCATGCAATCTTACGATCAGAGGTAAGGAAAATTAAAGACTACCATTGAACGTGGATTTTTTTCTTTTTTGAAGTCATGAAAGTTATTCTTTATTTCAGTCTTCTCTTTATAATACGTTGCTTACTTTTTATTTCTTTCCCTTTATCTCTTAGATGAATTTTTTCCCTTTAGATGAAGACTAGCTACATGTTACTGCATTTTGCTGTTTAATATTCCCATCTCTGTTTCTGTATGCTACAAGTAAGAAAACTGCCACATGTAGAAATAAGTGGCAACAATTTATCATTATCCAGCACCTGTATTATAATCTAACTGTACTAAATTGCAGTAGTGATTTTTTTAGTCTGTGAAGAGTGTAATTCTGTTTAATCGAGAACTTTTTAATTCCCTAACATTAAAAATGTGATATTTGCATACAAAGAAGTTAACATAGGCATAGCAAATTAATTTTGCAGTCATTTTCATTATTAGTGCCTCTTAGAGACTAGCTCTGAACATTGTACTGAATAGGAAGCAGGGAAACTTGGAAAGGGTTCAAGGGAAAGCCATAAAGAAAATCAGAGGATATAAAAGAGGGGGTCTGTTGTAAAGGACTAAGACACTCATCTACTTAGCCTTTCGGTAAGAACAGTGAGAGAACACCTAATGATAGTGTCTCAACAAAAGATATTCTTAAAAAATTGAATTTAAATATAAGAAAATATGGCAGCTTGCCTGTGTCTATGCATGCGTGTCTTTCACCAACCTCTCCCTTTGAAAAGTGGTGGAGGCAGCCCCCGCCCAACCCCCAAGACCTCCCACCTGCGTCTATGCAGGCGTCTCTTTTAGCACCCCTGTTCCTCTCAGGGTTAGCTCTTTCTGCCCACTTGTGTCTGTGCAAGTGTCCTTTACTTTTCTTTCCCTTTTTATAATAAACCTGCCTCTTTGGCTATAACTAAAGGTCTCTGCCTTGTGGGAAGACTCACCTGGGGAGACTCACTGCATGCTGCTGAAATGGGAGTGCTGGCAAAACTTTTTTCAGAGGTAACTCAAGGACCCCACTCGCTGAACCCCACACCTCTCCAAGCTGACATCAGCAACTGTTTTTCCCCCTTTAGAGGGTCACCCTTTTCTGTGCGCAGTACACTAAAAGCTTTTTTATACCTTGTCTTTGATTCTTACCTCCAGGAAAAAAAAAGAAAATATTACAACAAGCACTTTTGAATTCCAGTCTTAGATTACCAAGGTGAGATTGTGGAAATTGAAAGAGTAGCCATAGTCATATTCTGCCTCAGCAGAGGTGGAGACTCGGTGGCATTTAAAAAACTTTGCTGTAATTACCTGTTAGTGGGTGCTGTAGGCAAGTGAATTGAATAGCTCTTTCCTTTATAAGGTTTAGATTGGAAATTGTTCTAGAGTCCCTTCAGAAGTCCTTAAGAAAGCGCTCGTCAGTACAACTCACCCAGAAATTTATAGTGGTGTTCATGTGGGTAAATTGCCAGTGTGCATTTGAGGAACAGTAGCATGGGCTACCCGTTTAATGACTGCTTTGTATTGAGCTTGACAAGGGAGTTAGGAATTTTCTGTCCCTCTGTTGATCCCAATTTTTTTAAAGATTTATTTATTTATGCATACAAGCTGGGGTACAGGCCAGAGGCGTGGGGCGGCGAGAAAGTTCACCAGAGACAGAGTGGGGAGCAGAACAGGCAGATTTACTGAAATACACTGCTGAGGGGAGCAGTGGGAGAGGCAGGAGAGGTCTGCCGCGCCATGTGGGAAGCTCCCTGGCCGGGCGTTGAACTCGCATCACCACTTCTGACAGCTCCACAGCGCAGCGCTTAACTGCTGCGCCACCAGGGAGGCCCTGTTGATCCCATTTCTAATCTCTCAAGGTGTCATTGGACTATGGCAAGTATCATTCTAGAGTTTAGAAATATTTATTTTTGGTATAATACATCCCCACATGAAAGCCAACTTCCTCATTTGGTGCTTATTCCAAGTACAGTAAGCTCCTCAAACACTAGAGAAAAGCCTGCTGTTAGACTTCCCAAAGGCTTTATTTTTTCAGGTGATTTTAAGTATTCACAATTCTTGCCTTATGTCAGCACATAAACACCTCGCCCTTGCTTAACTGTACAGTAGAATAAGATCTGATTGAAGCCATCAGGAAACTTACAGTATAAAATTTTATTGAAAGTTTTAGTGTTGATAGAGAAGGCATTGTGTTTTCCTGAGGAAACTGTATTTACCCATGTTGTTAGTATTTGAAGCTGACTTAAGTTAGGTTTCTTCAGTTGCAGGTAACAGCAGCCAACCTAAGCTAATTTGACCCTCCCTGCCAAAAAAAATAGTCGCCACATTTACAGTCTGGATCCACTGGGTTTTTAACGTTTTTTTTGTAGTGAACCATTTTACAAATAATTTACAGAAGAGTAATAGTAAAAGGGCCTCCCTGGTGGCGCAGCGGTTAAGCGCTGCGCTGTGGAGCTGTCAGCAGCAGTGATGCGAGCTCAACGCCCGGCCGGGGAGAATCCCACATGGTGCGGCAGACCTCTCCTGCCTCGCCCGCTGCTCCCCTCAGCAGAGTATTTCTGATCTGCCTGTTCTGCTCCCCTCTCTGTCCCTGGTGAACCCTCTCGTCGCCCCACACCTCTGGCCCGTTCCCCAGCTTGTATGTATAAATAAATAAAATCTTTAAAAAAAAAAAAGAATAATAGTAAAAAATTTAATTGGACATTTTAATAGGAACTTCATGTAGCAAATCCAAATACTCCTTATTGCAGTATGTTTCTGATTTTGGAAACATACTTAAAAATAGTTAATGTTCTTTGAATGTAATTAACCATTTATTAACTCTTATGCATGAATTGGTATTCTAGGTACCAATTTCAGATTTCACTTATATCTCTAACAGATTTGAGATATTTCTGGTTCTTCTTGACTTGTGTCATTAAAACCAACACTTTAGAAAACTTTGATGGCCCATGACTGTGTTGATGACACTCTGGCTGTCCTCTTCGCTCCGTAACTACAAAGTGTGTTTATTCTTAGATTTATAAATACCAATTAGAATGACCAACCCACTTATTTTTTTTTTTTCATTTTCATGCCATCTGTTGCCTTCCATTTACCTTTTACACACAACTGCCTTTAGCATTTGTCTATATATGAACTATATCAAGTAAATCTGGTGTAAAAACATCGTTTATGTAATAAAAGAATCGTGTCACAAACATACCAGTGTTTAGCAAAGTGAGATGACTCAGGTTCTCACAAAATTTTGTGAGATAAATTCTTTTCCTATTGAATGACTTTACTTGATGACTTTTTGTTCTTAGAAATGTATTGTTTAGTCATCATCTCTTGAGAAAATTCATCTAGGATAGTGTTATTTGAAGATTTTCTCTGAGTTGTCACTTCTGCAGTCAGTTTCATTATAATCACCAGACTCTAGAGTGCTGGTTTCTGTCTCGCATTATTCAAATTGTGTATTTGTGAAATGTTTTCCTTTGTCATTTCTCTTGAAAAATGAAAATTCTGGATTTTCAACTGTGTTCACTGAAAACGAGAGAGAGAAGACTGCAAAGATAGTGTCAAAAAAGCAAAAAGTTGCTGCTTTCTTTATCAAAGATGATGCAATACTTTAGGCAGTGCAGTGAGAAAACTGGTTATTTCACTTTGCGTTATTCTTCCTGGTGATTCTGCCAGTCTTCTGTTTTTTTCTTCTGTTTGTTTTTTTTTTTAAGCATCTTTGGGCATAATTGATTAGTAACGAGAAAGTAATTCTTAAGATGAAAAAAGGCAAAATGTTGCAAGATTAAGACAAAGATTATAATCCTATGAATATTCTTAGATCCGTAAAAGGACCTAATGTGCCCTTATGATAATTGCAAGACAGAATTACATTTATTTGTCTATTGAAAGACAGCTAAGTAAGAGTAATAGTCCTAAACATTAATTGTTAAGACTGCTCAAAAAAGAAACTCATTAACTAAAATTGGTTCCAGTAGACCTTGGTGATGTAACAAGGGTTAAGTAGGATGGAATAATTTAAGAATATGTGTGTCTCATGGTTTCCAGTGCTTAAACTTAGCCAGACTTTAGGAAGCAACCGTAACCAGAACTGGAGGGCATCAGGATAGGAATCCTGTCTGTCTCATTTTTTTTCCTTCCTGTTCTTTCTGTGTGTTTGTTCTTTTCATCTTTCAAACCGGCCACCTCTTCTCCATATCCCTCCATTATAATAGAAAATATAGGCACTGGAAACTCCTGAAAACGTCATGAGTCAGTCACAGGCGGAGAATCTGTCCTTCATGTGTTTTTGTTAACCTTTCTGACTCTCATGTGGCTGGGGGGTAGGTGGAAGGAGGACAGAACATCAATCAGGTAGTGGCCAAATTGAATGTTTTCAAGAGCTAGTTATTATTCAGAATTAAACCAGTCACTCTTAGATATTTTTTGGTGAAAAAGCCTAGAGTGGGTTACGTTTCGACTTCACTATTTTCTGTTGCTTTGCTTGTGTATTGTGTTTTCATAGTTTACAGTTCACCGAAAGTCGTAAGAGCAGCCACCAGAATAGAAAGCAGGTAGTTGTAGGACCCTTGATCCTGTTTCTCCAAGGTAATCAGGGTCTACATTAAATTTTTGGATAAAGACTCCCAAACTAATTTTTGTAATTTTTCCTTTGATTTCTATTATTTTTCTCTGGAAATTGATATAATCTTCCTGCATTATAATTTTCACATCTGCTGATGTAAGAAATTAACAGTATCTAAGAATCCAGAATCTAAAAAGACAGTTGACATCCTCAAAGTTAAGTATTCATCCTCTGGCAGGGACTTTCTTTCTCAATGTCTCTCCTTTTTCTTAGTTATCATTCTTAAACTGTGTTTGTAGATATGCTAGTAAACTTCTTTAGTAAATTTTTATCTTTAATAATTTGTAAGTTCTTTTTTGCAGAAAGTTTTTGTCCATTTCTCTTGCTCTATTAGGTCCTGTTCAAATGTCAAGATAGTTAATATTTAGACACATCAAATTTAAGTAATTTTTTTTCATATTTTCCCGCATCTTAAAAAACTATGATGTCTAGATTCATTGACTTGTATGTTTTATGTACTTCTAATAGTGTTTTGAAATCATGTATGGTGGCTTCTAGAAGTGATTTTTAAATTGGCTTTTTCAGAGGCTTATTAGGAGCCCAGGGGGTAGGCAGTCAAAAATGCTAGTCTTTGGCTTCCTGCATATACTTCAGCCAGCAGTCTTTTTTCAGAAAGACTTAAAAAATTCTGCTGTTTTGGGAAAAAACAAAAGTTAATACTTGTAATCCAGTTGTTTAATTTACTATACATTTATCACTTACATGCTTGACCCTGGGTATACAGAAATAGGGGAACCTTTCACCAGTGGCTTTTTCTTAGCAGAAAATCAAACTTAGCAAGACAGATGCTTTTTACTTTGGTTCAAAATTAAGGATAATCGCTACAACACATTATTTGCACTTGCAACTTCAACCATATTTTAAAGGTCAGAATTCTGAGACATTTTGTGTGCAGCAGTGTTTTTCATGATGCCATGCGCATAACTGTTGCTAACTTGTTTTAATTTGTTCAAAATTCTTTTTCCTTTGCTTATAGAATGAGAGACTTAAAAAACTTTGTGCTGATCTAGAAGAAAAGCATGAAGCATCAGAGCTTCAAATAAAGCAGCAATCTACAAGTTACCGTAATGAACTACAACAGAAAGAGGTAAAGATTATTACAGTTATTTCAGTGTAATTTATTTAGGAAGGTTTTAAAGAGTTGTATAAATTAAACTAAATTTAGAGCCATAGAAATATTGGAAGTATGTTGAAGTTAAAAATTTCCAACTCATTTCTTGTTTACTTATTTGATAAGAACTCTGTTAGCTTTTCTTTTAAGTTGATACTACATAAACTAACTTTGGTGGATTTTTCCTACTTTATAAAAGAAGAAAGGTCTTTGTATAAAACATCAGGTATCTGTTACTTATCATTTCTGACTTTATGATTTTTTATCTATTAAAATTGTTTTGAATAGAATGATCTTTGCTAATGCCTTTTCCTTTTAAAATATGATTATTACTGTAGGTGTAAAATGTGTCTTATTGGCATTTAAATTTTTATAGGCAAACAATATTACATATATTGCAATTCACTTATACTGTATTATTTTTCCCTTTAGTTTGATTGAAATAGTTCTTTTGAAATTGATTTATCCTTTTTTTGTTTAAGTTTTGGTAGTAAATAGAATTTAAGCAATGTTATGAAACCTTAAAGTGTAGACTATATCTATGTAACTGGAATTCAATAAATGCTATTAAATTGAGCCATTTCTTGTTTTATTATCCAGATTTAGATGTTGTTCAATTAGTGATGAAATGTTTATTTCTGTCATAACTATATTTTGGCTTTTAAAATTTAGATGCATTGATTTCTAGTTCCTTTGATAACATACTAAGATGAAAAATAAAAAAACACATTGAAGATAAATGTAAACATTTACAGTAGAGTTTACATTTCTAATGTGTTAGGAATTGCTTTCATAAAATTAATTGCTGCAAAAATTAATATAAAAAAACAGTTACACATTCAAGTTAAAGTTAATAGCCATTTTAAAAATTTCAACTTATGTAAAATTACTGTCAATTAGCTTTAAAAAGTTTTTAAATTCTTTGAAATCCTGTATTTTTTTTTTATGAACAGGTAGCAGACATTATGACATCAGTCTGTGGCCATACTTTAAGCATCAGTGAATAGATATTACAGTAGAGCAATAGTTCTCATCCGGGGGTTTATAGCTGTATCTTATAATTTAGAAAAAAAAAAAGCACGTGCTTATGTTCTCCAGGATTTTCTGATGTAGTATATTGGGAAGGCACGCTGGTATTGCTGGTATTTTTCAAAAAAACTGTATGTTGATTCTGATGCTTATATCCCAGTTGAAAACGCTGCAGTGGACAATTTTGGCATTTTATTTCCACTTAAATATTGATATTAGAGGACAAATTAAATATTCAAGTTTAGAAGTATCTGTTATTGAAGTTTGCAGTTGTATAACTCTGCAATTTCATGTAAATGTTGTATAATGAGAACATCCTTTGTATTATAGCTGCAGTTTTGAAAACTGATTGTGGATCACAGTACTTTTTATTAGAATGAAAAATAATATGCAAATATAGTTTAGGTATGCCATTTATAGTATTTGCTGTCCATTGTTGAACTGACAAATTATCCGAAGATGCAACTTACCTCATTTGGGAAAATGAATGAAATTTTTACACTATTATATCAACTATATCACATTTGGAGAAGGGACTCTGATAAGAAATTCTTGGGGGCATTTGACATAAATGTGTTTGATTTTTGTTTATTCAGTTGCTTGACTTTACAGGTGTAGAAATAGCATTACTTCTTAGCTGTCTCTACAATATCAAATTTTCCTCAGTTTTGGCAAGATGTCTTCTGGATGCCCTGGACACTTTTTTCAGTTCTCTGTAGCTTGATCTTATGTTTTGAGTAATCTCTCACTGGGAATGAGTGTGGCATCATGGCAAGTCATAACTTTAGGATTAGGAGTTGTCAGCCCTCAGTCAAAACTCTGCTCAGAGTTTCAAGGCCCTTATGCTGTTCTCTCTGAGTAAATAAAATTTTTGTGATCCCTCTTTATCAAGGCCTCTTAAAATACACAATTTCCTTTCAAGACTCATGGGCTAATAACCAGTCTTACTTGTTATCTGAAAAGGTTGAATTAATAAGTCAAAGCACTTTTCCAGCTGTGTTACATAGTCCACTACAAAGTTAGCATCTGATTCATAGTGCGTTTTAAGCCTAAATCAAGCCAAAATCCATTGCATATGACTTTTCCAATAGGAGGTGTTCTTTTTTTAAAGATTTATTTATACAAGCTGGGGTACAGTGCAGAGGCGTGGGGCAGCGAGAGGGCTCACCAGAGACAGAGTGGGGAGCAGAACAGGCAGATCAGAAATACACTGCTGAGGGGAGCAGTGGGCGAGGCAAGAGAGGTCTGCCACACCCATGTGGGTTTCTCCCCCGCCAGGTGTCAAACTCGCATTGCAGGCTGCCGACAGCTCCACAGCGCAGAGCTCAACCACTGCGCCACCAGGGAGGCCCCCAATAGGAGGTGTTTTAAGGAAACTTCCAGTGTAGAGACTGACACAACTTTCATTTTCTTGCCATTTAAATTTTGATAATCAGAACCAAACCTAGTAAATTGCCTAGATACCTTGTACATGAAAGATAGTAAACCTATGACTAACTGAGAGAAAGTACTTGCCTTAATATATGTATGAAATTCTGATCTTCAAGCTATCTGAAATACGTCTTTTATTTAACTGTGGTTGTTTTGTTTTTTAAATAATGTTATGATTAGTTTTGAAGACAAGAAAGCGTGAATTGCCTTCCAGTGATGAGTGGCATCATTGGATAACCTTAAGCAAATTATTATAATTTTAACATGAATCTATAAAAAGGTAATACGGTTATTTAAGTGCCTTCTCTGAAATGTGGGTTATAAATATACAGGTAGAAATCAGCCATCTTAAAGCAAGACAAATTGCACTACAGGATCAGTTACTGAAGCTGCAGTCAGCCACTCAGTCAGTCAATTCAGGGGCGAGCAGCATGCCAGCAACCACCACGTCATCTTCATTTGGGTATGGTATGAGTCATCATGCGTCAGCTTTCCACGAGGATGACATGGACTTCGGTGATGTAATCTCATCACAGCAAGAAATAAATAGATTGTCAAATGAAGTTTCAAGACTTGAGTCTGAAGTTGGTCATTGGAGGCATATTGCTCAGGTAAAATTTTCATGAGTGAATAAAATTACTGGTGCTGTGTGTAGAAAGAACCCTGGACTAGGATATAGAGAACCTGTGTTCTAATTCTGCCACTGACTTTCTTCAGTGACTGGGTCAGGTCATCTTCCTCAGACTCAGGTTCCATTTCTGTATTTGGGAAAATTTTTCAAGAAAGTATAAAGCAACAGGTTCGCATTTTAAAATAAAACTAAATTTACACTTTAAAATAAAATTAAAGTTATAAGGACTTTAAAAGAGATAAAAGTGAGTTGCTATGGTTGAACTAACATCTTTCTCCCAGAGTTCTGGAGGCTTCTCTGGTAACAACACCTGTGCTCCAAGGCAGTAGATTTGAAATCTCTTATTAGATGCTGTTGGTTCCTGTTAGTGTTAGTCATATGTAAAATGAAAACCTGGATTCGTTATTTTAACATCCTTTAAAGAAATTGTTTTATGTTGTTTCTCCTGCATGAGAAATTAAATTCTTGATATTTTTAACTTTAAAATTCTTCCAAGGAACTATTGAGGTTGTCCTGAGACCTGAAATCTAAAATAAATCAAAACATTGTTCATTTGGATTTAATTTCTGTCTTTTCAGTCTAGTTACATGAAGGGATAATCCTCCCAATTAAAATTATCTTGTTTCCCAAATTTTTAGACATTGCCAGTACCCAAAATAAATCATAGAATTATCTGTTTGTCAGTCTTATCTTTAAAAAGCAGTAAATTTTATACTTTCTCTGTGTAAAAATAACTTGGGGATATTGATAATGTTGTAGATTCCTTGTCCTAATTTAAGAGATTAGGATTTCATAGTCTTATTTTAGGGTCTTAAAACTGCATTCAAACAAATGTCCCAGATGGTTTTGATAACTTGAGGAATACATTTTAAGGAATATTGGTGATGGTAAGATTTCACAGAAAAGAGATGGATTTTTGGTATGTTTACCTTAGTATATCTTGAATATACTATATGATAGACCTGTATTCAGATAGAATGGTGAAAAGGTATAATTGGGACTTTCCAGGAGACTTAATTTTCTAGCAAGTTGTAATGAAAATTGGTGTTTGTATTATTCTTTGCAAGGTATTTCCATGTACTATCCCATTATATATTAAGTTATCCTTAATAACTATGTGAAATATTTATTACATCCATTTTACATATAAAGAAAATAAAAGTTTACGTGCCCATTGTAATAGTGATTAAGTTGTGATTCAAACACATGTCTTCTGACTCCAAATCATGCATTCTTCAAATTACAACATGTTCCTTCTTTCATCCAAAGAGCAGCTTTTGCTTCCTCAACATATCATTAATGTTAATAAAGATGAACGAACACCCTATCACTTTGAATGAGAAGAGAATAATCCAAAAGTTCTTCTATTGTCAGCCCAAAGATTATTCTGTAATAGGGTAGTGCTCTTCAGGGTACAGTCATTTAAAAATATTTTTACTGGGTCATTATTATCATTAACATTGGGTAACTTTCCATTTTAGAAACTTCCTTTTAGGAAGCTACTTAATTTTCATCTTATTAAACTACTAGAATAGTCTATGGTCTTTTCCTTTTTTTTTTTTTTAAAGTAAAGATTTATTTATTTATGTATACAAGCTGGGGTACAGGCCAGAGGCATGGGATGGTGAGAAGGTTCTCCAGAGACAGAATGGGGAGCAAAACAGACAGATGGACGGAAATACACTGTTGAGGGGAGCAGTGGGCGAGGCAGGGGAGGTCTGCTGCGCCATGTGGGATTCTCCCTGGCCAGGCATCGAACTCGCATCGCCGCTGCCAACAGCTCCACAGCGCAGCGCTTAACCGCTCTGCCACCAGGGAGGCTCAGTCTTTTCCTTCTTAACCTTGGTTACTTTGTAAAAGTTGTCTCCCCAATTAGTTAGCAAACTCTTGAATAATATTTTTTACTTATTGTGTATTACTCATTATTAAATGTTTTTTAAGAGGTATATGGCATTATTTAATCAGAATTTGGGAAATGTCCCCCTTTTTAATAATTTTTTAATAAAATTAGTTTGTGACTTTCCCTTTTATAAGAAAATCTGTATAATCATCAAATTGTTTTTCTGATCTAGACTTCTAAAGCACAGGGATCAAATAACTCTGATCAAGGTGAAATCTACAAACTGCAAAATATCATTAAGGTAAGGTGGATTGTTGGAACTGTGGCTATTATACATCTAAAGCTTGCTTATTTAAAGTGTAAGCCTAAATTAAATACAACCTGTTATAAAAGTAACCATTCAGGTTATGGTATTTGTTTTTTTCTTTTAACTGTTTTATATTTTCTTTATTTATTATAACATGTTAAAATATCTCAAGTCATTTGGTTTTGAGCATTTTTTCCTCAGGCAGTTTATATTTCATAAGTCTATTATCATATCTTGTCTTTGTCTACTGTATCATTATTAAAACTGATTCCCAGATTGTTGAAGTTTCAAGATTTAGCTTTAAAGGATATTGACAAAATAAAATGGTAATATCATTCTTTGTAAATAATTATTTTAGTGGTGAAATATTGGTAGTTTGTGTCAGTTATTTAAAGAAAAGTCTTAACATATATTTATCGTGGCAGTGAATTGTTTTTAGGGTATAAATTATTATCACGGATTGTTCCTGAGTTAGACATGAATTTACTACTGGCTCTGCTGTTTACCAGCTGTGCCACTCTGGGCAATTAGTTAACTTTTCCTAGTTCTGTTTTATCATCAGTAGAGTAGATAGCACCATAACACCTCCCCGGATTGTTTTGAAGTTTCAGTGTAAATCTGCTAGCCAAGTAGTGGTATATAGGATTAAAGAGTAACTTTACCTGTCTTCTCAGGAAATAGCTCATTTATAGATTAGAATGTTTGGTTATAAGCAACAACAACCATCTCTGACAAAGTAAAACAGAGGACAGATCCAGGCTAATCTGTCCATAGGTTTGAATGAGGGCTTGAGCATTATGGTCTCAAGAAGGACAGGGATGGGAACAGTGTCAGGGATCTGGGTAGCAGGATATAGGGGACAGACTTTGCAGGATGCAGCTGTCATGCTTCTGGTCCAACCAGTTTCTCTCTTTGAGGGACTTGGCTCAGGATCCAGGAATGCAACTGGTGATGTCAGCCTGGTTGATGACTTGGGAGTTCGATCAATACTGGTGAAAAGAAACGTTAAGGGAGGGCATAAGGGTAATAAGATAAACATATAGCTTCACACAGGTAATTGGTGGAATATATCATTTGCAGTAGTTCATAGTCAGAAATGTTGAGGAAAAAAGATACTTTTCCTACAGCTTTTTGGTTTTTTCTTGTTGGTGTTCCATCATCAAAAGTAGGAAGACTTTTTAAGGCCCAAGAAAGGAAGCAGTGAATGGAATCTTCCAAATTTGGGGCCTGTGTTTAAATTTGCTGGCCTTAACATATTTAGGGAATTATTTTTAATTATACAAAATTTTGGACAGTAAAATTGCTTAGGTAAATTTATTCATTATAAATGTGGTTAACTTGGGTTTTATTTTTCAAGGAACTTAAACAGACTCGAAGTCAGGAAATCGATGACCATCAACATGAAATGTCAGTATTGCAGAATGCACAGCAACAAAAACTCACAGAAATAAGTCGTCGGCATCGGGAAGAGTTACGAGACTATGAGGAAAGAATTGAAGAATTGGAAAATCTGTTACAGAAAGGTTATTGGGGTTTAATTAATTTGCCACATTAGATTACGAAATTAGACCACAAACCTAGCACTGTAAGACAAGGCCCCTGATGTAAACTTGCACTAACTGCTAAAGGATGAGTAAATGACTAGTTTTGCTCATCTGCCAGCATGTACAATGGTAGCACTGTTGCCACGAGTCTGCAGAAATGAAAAGGTCCTTTGCCTTTATGATAAATAATTATAATACATAGATTTCTTTGCATTGTTTGGTGTATTTTCACATTCTTTCAAACTCAGCTACATAGGTTTTTTAGTCATTGATGTCTTTCCTCAACTATTTTAACGTACTATATTATAATAAAGTTTTTAGAGACTTTTTTAGCACAATTTTAGGTTTATAACAAAATTGAGGTGGAGATACAAAGATTTCCCCTCCACGTGCCTTTCCTTTTCTTGCCCTCCTAACATGCCCTCCCCACTATCAACATCACTCACCAGAATGGCACATTTTTTGCCAAGAATGAACCTACACTGATACATGATTGCCATTCTTGCTGTTGTCCGTCCTGTGGCTTTAGACACGTGACACGTATCCCTCTCCATAATAGCATGCAGAGTATGGCCTCCCTCAACCACTGGTCTTTTTGTTGTCTTCAGCTTTACTTTTGCCAGAATGTCATGTAGTTGGAACCATAAAGTTGTGTAGCCTTTTCATATTGGCTTCTTTCACTTATTGACATGCTTCTGAGGCTGTGCCATATCTTTTCATGGGTTCATAGTTCATTTCGTTTTAGCTTTGAAGAGCAGTTCAGAGTTTGGATGTAAGACAGTTTACCCACTCGCCTGCTGAAAGACATCTTGGTTGCTTCTAAGTTTTGGCAATTATGAAGGAAACTGCTATTAACATTCTTGTTCACATTTTTGCATAGATTATAAATTTTATCTCCCTTGGGTATCAGGGATTGCTATGATTGCTGGATCCCATGATAAGAGTATGTTTAGTTTTGTAAGAATCCACTAAACTGTCTTCCAGCACGACAGTACCGTTTTGCATTCCCACCAGCAATGAAGGAGGGTACTTATTGTTCTGTGTCCTCAGTAACACTGGATGGTGTCAGTGTCCCGCTACTCAGAGGTGTGTGGTGTTAGGGATCACTAGTTTAGCTTTTCTTTTTAAGCTTTACAAGTTCTGAAGTCTGTTAAATCTTTTAGTTGCATATAGCATGTTACTCATTTCTTAGTGCTTGATATTTGATTTTCTTGATTTTATGTTTCTATTCTAGGCGACTCAGGAATTATAGTAACTGATCACTCTAAAATCCAGGAAATGCAAAGTACTATTCAAGTTCTACAAACTGAAAAAGTTGAATCTACCAAAAAACTTGGAGAACTTGAGGATAAAATAAAAGACATAAGTAAAAAATTATCTTCTGCAGAAAATGACAGAGATGTTTTGAGGAAGGAACAAGAACGACTAAATGTGGAAAACAGACACATGATCGAAGAATGTGAAGGCTTGAAACTGGAATGTAATAAATTGCAGGCTTCTGCTGTGAAGCACAGTGACACGGTGACAGAAGGGGAAGGCATTCTTCCTCAGAGGGCGTCAATAGAAGAAGAAATGTTCAGACTACAACAAGCACTGTCTGGTATGAACTGTTGGAACATCTTCCTGATGGGTGCTTCATAGTATTCTAGTGTTTTTAAGGGACAAACCCTTGGCTAATGTGGAAATGGAGTATGTGAAATTTGAATACAATTATTTGGTTTATTTAGTTCCCTAATGAATAGATCACAAATAGGAATTTTCTACTAGAATAGGTTAAGTATTAACTAAATGTCTCTGAACCTCCCTCATGCTTTAGGTATTTACATAGAACTCATTGATTTTTGGGGGCTCTGTAGATTTCTGAGAATTGTTTATGTAGACATTCTTGGGAGGAGTGTTGTATCTATTTCTGTTAGTCTGTACAGAACCAAATAATTCTTGTAACTCTGAAGGCCTCAGACCCTGCAGGTAGGGACTGTAGGCTAGGTTCTTTAAAAATCTGTATTACTTTGAGAAATGACCTCCTGTATCTAAACAAAGACCTGGGAGATATAAAACCATTTTCCATGCTTACAGTGGTATTCAGTTACCAAACCAGTGCTTTGTGTTCCAAAAAACAAATGTTAAATGATATAGACCAGATAGCAGTATTCATTTATGCCAGGAAAACATAATGGGAGTGCTTCACTTCAAAAGATGCATTTTATTTTATGCTCTGTCCACTTCTTACAATGTAAGTTTTCACTTTATGAACTCAGTTTTGTCCTGCTGTGGAGGTTACTAGCCCTAATGTGAGCTTGTTAAACCTCCCTCCCCCCACCCCTCTTTCTGTATTCCTTTGGTAGTTATTTATCTTGAGCTCCTGATCTAATGGGCAACTCTATATAAATTCAAGTTAAAGGCAGGTTCAAAGTAAGGTCAGCATAGGGCCTCCCTGGTGGCACAGCGGTTGAGCGCTGCGGAGCTGTCGGCAGCAGCGGCACGAGTTCGACGCCCAGCCGGGGAGATTCCCACATGGCACGGCAGACCTCTCCTGCCTCGCCCGCTGCTCCCCTCAGCAGTGTATTTCTGATCTGCCTGTTCTGCTCCCCACTCTGTCTCTGGTGAACCCTCTCGCCGCCCCACACCTCTGGTCCGTACCCCAGCTTGTATGTATAAATAAATAAATCTTTCAAAAAAACAAAAAAACAAAGTAAGGTCAGCGTAACCTCCTCTTCCTTTCTCTACCTTGGTCATAGGAAACATTTACCAGTCTCTTCCCCAAAATATATGAAGTTCATGTCCTATAGGTTCTGTTAACTTAGCTTCTTTCCAGTTCAGTGATAATGCAGCCTCATATCCTCGAGGAACTCGGGTTGTGGGGGTGCCGTAATCCCGGGAGCTGACACAGGCAAAGGGAAGGCTTTGTGGTGGAGTTCTGGACTTCGTTTTCATTTGACTTCAGTCCAAGTAGCTCTGCTCTTTTCAAAATCAGTTTGTCTAGTCAACATACTGGATGATCCATTTGAGTTTTATTTCCTTAAAAAAGAAACCTACTATGTTTTCCCCTTTTTTCTATATCTGCTGCCACCGAATCACTTCAGCCTGTTGTAATCTCTTTTTGCCTGGCTAACTATGGCACATCTCTTAGTGGAGCAGAATAGTATAGCGGTAAGGAAGTTGACAGGGATGCAACCCATCTCCATCACTAATTAGCTGACCTTGGTTAAGTTAGTTAATATCTCTATGGTTTAGGTTTTCTTTTTTTTTTTTTTTTTTTAGATTTTTATTATTTATTTTTGCTTAGAACTGTGGTGCAGGCCAGAGGTACGGGGACTGAGAGGGGAGACACCAGAGACAGAGTGGGGAGCAGAACAGGCAGATCTACTGAAATAAACTGCTGAGGAGCAGTGGGTAAGAGGTCTGCTGTGCCATGTTGGTCAGCTCCCTGGCCAGGGATGGAGCGCACGCCATCACAGTGAGACTTAACCCCTAGGCCATCAGGGAGCCCTGCTTTGGGGTTTTTTATCTGTATGGTTGGGATGATACTATCTTCATAGTTGTAGCTTTTTTTTTTTTTAAGATTTATTTTTGCATGGAAGAACTGGGGTGTAGGCCAGAGGTGTGGGTGGTGAGAGGATTCACCAGAGAAAAGGCGGATTTTACTGAAATACACTGCTGAGGGGAGCAGAGCGCAAGATAGGAGAGGTCTGCTGCGCCATATGTGGGTTAACTCCCTGGCCAGGGATCGAACTCAGGCCAGCCTGGTGATAGCACTGAGTGATAGCACTCCCTAGGCCACCAGGGAGGTCCCGTTATTGTAGCATTAATGAGAATTTTTAGCAGCAAATTCTTTTTTTAATCACTGGCTGAGGAGTTTTGTTTTTTTTTTCTTTTTTATTAGACACTAGCCAAAAGTTTCTTTAGAGGAGTATCTGCCCCATAGTAAGCATCATGGAAGTGTTAGTTGTATTATCCTCTGGTCGTCAAGATTTCTTCTTCAATAATTGTTTTCATTCTGCTTGCCAGAATGGTTTTTCACTTATTTCCCACCTTTTAATATTTTGTGACTCCCTGTGAACTTGCAGGATAAAGTCTTTAAACTTCATAGTTTAGATATGTCTTTCTTGAGCTGGTCCCTGTACAGCTTCCGTGAAGTTGCCTTAACTCTGTTGCCTTTGCATTTGCTGCATTCTCTGAGGAGTGTTATGTTTCTGTCAGCTAACTCTTGACATTAAAATTCCGCATAGGAGTTACATCCACTGGGAGGTACCAATTGCTGCAGCTTTTCTGCCCCACTTGGGCCCTCTTCCCTGCCCAGTCTAGTGTAGGGGCTTGCCCTTTCTGCCCTGGCGCGCACCCGTGCCCCCGGCAGCACACTGCGTCTCATCACTGTTGACTTTCTTCCCACTGAAGGAAGGTCCTTGAGACCAAGCAAGGCCTACATCTTTCCAGCTTGTGGTCTAGCAACTGCCCTCACAGTAAATACTCAATATTTCCTGAATGAATGTTGAATGGATTCTTTCAACTGAACCCAGGATATTATGTCTTTGTGCTTTTCTAGAACCACTTCTATTTATAGGTCTGTAATACCAGATTAAGTGCTCTTTTTATTAATAGTCATGTCTAAGTCACTTTAGATAATTGTGAGATTATTGTATTGTCAATATACATTTCTGCCTTTTAACCTTTCTCCCCTATTTTTAGCCCTTATCCTGTTTCCTGCTACACAGACTAATGAACTTATTTGGAAACAGAGTAGTTGTATTTTTACCAACACAGTAACCTGTAATTCATCCAGAGTATAGTAAGAATTTTTCTAACACTCTTCTATAGAATTGGATTTTAACAGTAGTTTCTAACACTCCTATTATGATTTCTTTAGTATAGGCAAAATGGGAATACAAGATAACAAAAATCCATTTCACTGAGAACTGTTTGGGCTTGCTGATTGTGCTTATGTTTTAATTGAGTTTCATTTCTGAGTTTACTACTAAAGGAGGTAATAAATTATTTTGAGGAATTTTAATGTCAGATTAATTTGTTTTTACAGATGCTGAAAATGAAATAATGAGGTTGAGTAATTTAAACCAGGTAAACTCACTTTAAGGGAGAAAACTTGTGGCATTGGTTTACCAAGAAAAGAATATTTCGAATTTTATAGTTGCTGCTTTTGTGGTTTTTTTAAATACAAATTCAGATTGATTTATTGTAGGAACTTTTCATCTCGGTAATTTATATTTGCTAATTAGTAACAATTTTTTGGCACAATAAATTGACATAATTTTAAAAGTTACATAATTTAAATATGCAAGTATCATCTCATGTTCATTTGACAAATATATGTAGAGTCAGTGGAAGCAGATCTACCAAAATGAGGAAGTAATGTGATTTCCCTTAAGGAATTTGGGGAGTTGTTTCTTTTTCGAATGATTACAGGTTATTTTGTAAATGTATGTTTCAAATATGATAAAGAAGCCTTCTAGAAAATACCTATAAATTGAGTGGTTGACTTTAGACTGTTCAGTGTTGAATGATTAAAATTCTTATATATCATTGAAAAAATAGTGAGTAGAAATGAAGTTATAGCTGCCCTGCTTTTTCTGTGAACTTGAATTTCTTGTTATGTGAAAACACTTTTTTAACATTTTTGTAGGATAACAATCTCGCTGAAGACAATCTGAAACTTAAAATACATGTTCAAGTTTTAGAAAAAGAGAATTCATTATTAAGTCAAGAAAAGGTGGGTGCAATAAATTGGGGGCATACTTAAGATAATTTTAGAGCACCACTAAGGACCAGTTTATATCAAAATGGAGTATTAAGTTCTTCAAAGTCCAGAGTTAGAAAGCTGACCTCATCGCCACCCACTAAGCCAGGTTGAAGTTCTTGGGCAAGGGTCAGAGTATGAGAGGCTGGCCAGAGTTTACATTCAGAGATAAGCCAGTAGGCGTGCAGATACGAGCAGCACAGATTTAGTTTCAGATGAAGTCCTGACAGCAGTAGCATTCACAGGTGAGGTCTGTGGTGGTGAATACAGTAACCGTATGTGCACCCCAGTAACTGTTACCTGCCCTGGAATGTGCTGTTGTGAACAGAAATTTCTTAGTGGCAAGAGGTAAAAAGGGGCATTCTCTGTGGTAGAAATATAGGGTCTTTTTTATATATAATCTGTGATGTGGGAAAAGAACTTTTGTTCGTGCCACCTGGGAGTAAATCCTGGGCTTAGGCAGCAGGTGTTTAAATAGAGGATAGTTTTAAGCTCAACTCAATTGAAACCTTAACCTTTTTTTAAGATAACACATCTGTCTCATTTACTGCCCTATGTATCAGTAATACATGCTGAAAATTAAGTATGAAGTGGAGCATGCTTCTCCTCTTTGTTCACTGGCCTTTCTCCCAGGGGCACTCTTTCTTCCCAATTTCTCGCGTATCCTGCCAGACAATATTCTTGCATGTATGATTATTATATAAATAGCTTTGGGAAAAGCACAAGTATTAATAAAATATACTCTGTATATTGTTCATGTATAACTTAACATTTTATTTTCAACATCTTTCTATTGTAGTCTGTAGGCAGTGTTTCTCAAATGAATGCTGTTGACATTTAGGTGGGGAAATTCTTAGTTGTATGCACTGTCTTAAGCATTGTAGGGTCCTTGCTCCCTCTGTCTACCCACTAAAAGCCAGTACTATCTTCCAGTCATTTTTTTTTTAATACAGATTTCCTTTGTTCCTTTCTGTTCCCACTGCATTCTGCTCTTTCAGTTACTCGTTTCTCTAACTAGCCTAGCTCTATTTCATAGTTTGCAGATATTTACATATATCTGACAGTGCCCGTATCCTTCTCCTGCTACTTTTGGATTCTGCAGCTCTTCCTGATAGCTGTTTCTTCTGTCTTTGATATTAAGTAATCCATTGTAACTTTTCTTTGAATTCTGTCTGCTGTGGGTTTACTCACTGGTTAAAAATGCCAGAAGTACATGTAAGGCTGTGTGTTCTTAAGATCCACTTGAAGAAAAAACTGGCTCTCCTAGTGGAACAGATAAATTTAGAAAGACCTAAGAGAGTCCTATTTCTGTATTTATAGTTCAGAATAAGTTTTTGAATTGGAAGGGAAAAGGAATGAGAATTGTTCTAGTAGTGTTTGCATTGGTATCAGTTGTAAGATATATGTTAGAATACTTGTAGAAAGCTGAGACTTTTTGAAGTAGAATGCATACAAGTTTGCTTTTTAAAAATCATATCAATGAGAAAAGGCTTTACAGTAATTTAGTTTCACAAACGTTATCAGGTTGAAATAATTTTGAAGAATAGGGAACTGTCCCACTTCTGGAATTTTGGAAGAAAGGTGTTGCTAAATACTAGTAAGATAAAACATAGTGTATTTTAAAAAATCATGTGTAGGCCTAGCTCTAGGAATGTTAGGTTTTAGAGAAGGAAACTGAGTCTGTATTCAGGTTAGAAAATTAAGGAAAGAGGGGAAGGCATTTTGGGGAGTCAAGAAAAGGTTTCCCATTTTGACAGCAGCCTGTAATAAGGGAAATTTCTTTAATGAGGGAACAGGGTCTTTTATTTTCTAATGAGAGTGGTTAAAATTTAGAGTGAATCAGTATTAGTTTTTTGCATTTTTCTTTCGTCTGTGACTGCTGGTGATTGGATGTTAAGGAATGGAGATGAAGAGAACCAAAGACTTGGAGTATTTTGAAAACTATCTGTGTGGTGGGAGGGGAGGAGGAGACAGGGAAGAGGCAGTGGGATTGGGGAGGCTTCAGCTGGAATGGTTTTTGTATAAAGAAATTGGAGTTGTGAGGGCCAACTCAGAATCATTGTGGCATCTTGTCTGGTTACACAAATGCTCTGCTTGAACCTGCACATAAAATTTTATGTGAATAAAAACTGTGGTTTGGTGAATTTTACATATCTTAGCTGAGGTATTAATTCAGTGTTTCCAGTGTAGATCATTTAAAATAGATTGTCAGGTTTTGTTTATATTTTCAATCTTTTGGCGTCCCTTTGAATTTACAGCATGTTTTGTGTTTTTCCCTTTTACCATTTAAGGAAGAGCTTCAGAAGTCACTTTTAAAATTGAACAATGAATGTGAAGTAATTAAAAATACAGCGACAAAAGAACTACACAATTTAAGAGTTAATTTGGAGGCAAAAGAACAAGAACTCAATCAGAGTAGTAAAGAAAAGGAAATATTGATGGCTGAAATAGAAGAATTGGACAGACAGAACCAAGAAGCTACAAAGGTAACTATGTTAAAGACACAGCACATTTTGTGTGGAAGGAGGCAGCACATTCTACTCAGATGAACTAACCATTGGAATGACAAATGATTTAATTAAATTTTTAGTTCGTTAATGCTCTAGTCATTGAGGTTGGCACACCTGTTTTTGGCTTTGTAGGCTGTTTGTCTTGGTTACAGCTACTCACTTAACTCTTTAGTTGTGATATGTAAACAAATGATCATGGCTGTGTTTCAGTAAAACTGTCTACAAAAGGGTGCCCAGCTTGATTTGACCCATTGACTATATATACAACATATCTTGTTCCTCGTCTTTGGTTTTAAATTCTCTTAAATGATAAAATAGATTTGCTATAAGATAGCAGTAAATATATTTTTTTAAAGATTTATTTACTTGTGCATACAAGCTGGGGGATAGGCCAGCGGTGTGGGGTGGTAAGAGGATTCACCAGAGACACAGTGGGAAGCAGAACAGGCAGATAGACTGAAGTACACTGCAGAGCGAAGCAGCGGGCGAGGCATAGGAGGTTTGCTGCCCCATGTGGGAAGCTCCCTGGCTGGGTATCGAACTCATGCTACAGTGGCTCTGGATAACTTCATAGTGCTGTGCTTAAACCATTCTGCCACCAGGGAGTCCTTTAGTAAATAATTTTATTGGGATTTTTAAAGAGTTGTTTTACAGAGGATTAGGACTATCTAAGTATAACTCCTCTGTTATGGATGATCTTTTAAAAAATTTTTCTTTAGGCACTAAAATGAAAATGTTTTAAAGCTATGCACATTTTCTTTCAGCATATGATTTTGATAAAAGATCAGCTATCAAAACAACAAAATGAGGGCGGTAGCATCATCGATGAACTGAAAAAAGATCTGAATGATGAAAAAGAAAGAGTTCATCAACTTGAAGATGATAAAATGAATATTGCTGAAGAGTTGAACGTGCAGAGAGAAAAGCTAATGCAAAATGAACTGGTCCTAAATGATTTGCATCTAACCAAGCAAGAACTTGAGGGTAAAGTAGAAGATTTAGTAGATCAACTAAATCAATCACAAAACAATAATTTAAACATCCAGAAGGAAAACTTTGAACTTAAGGAACATATTAAACAAAATGAGGAAGAACTTCTTAGAGTCAGGAGTGAGTTAACTCACTCTCTTACTCAGGACTCTAGCAGTAATTTTAAGAATGATTTGCTTAAAGAAAGGGAAGCTGAAGTCAGAAATTTAAAGCAAAATCTTTCAGAAATAGAACAACTCAATGAACATTTTAAAAAGGTTGCTTTTGATCTCAAAATAGAAAATGAAAAGCTGACTTTAGCATGTGAAGATGTAAGACATCAATTGGAAGAATCTACTGCTCACAACAGTCAGCTTTCTCTGGAACAAAACTCTGTTGTGGAGGCTCTGAAAATAGAAAAAGGACAGCTAGAAGCAGAATTGTGTCAGGCCAAAATGTGTCTGTCTGAAGAAGTGAACAGGTATGAGCAAACCATTAAAGAACTGTCAGATGCAGATAATCTGAGAACCTCTGCTGTACAGCTGGAACAGGAGCATTTAATTAAACTTAGTCAAGAGAAAGACTTTGAACTGGCAGAACTCAAAAAGAATATTGAGCAGGTAGATACTGCTTATAAAGAAACTAAAAATGCTTTGACATCTAGTTTAGAAGAGCAGAAGCAATTAACACAACTTATAAATGAGAAAGAAATTTTTATTGAAAAACTGAAAGAAAAAAGTTCAGGGTTGCAGGATAAGTATACTGAGGCCTTAAGAAAAAATGATATTTTGAAGCAGACTGTAGAGGACAAAGACAGGAGTCTTGGATCAATGAAAGAAGAAAATAATCATCTGAAAGAAGAACTGGAAAGATTCAGGGAGCAGCAGAGTCGAACTGCACTTGTCACTGAACCTAAAATCCTTGATAGTATTACAGAGCTAGAATCTGAGGTGTCGCAACTGAATATAATAAAGGATAATCTTGAAGAAGAAATAAAACACCATCAAAAAATAATTGAAGATCAAAACCAGAGTAAGATGCAACTACTTCAGTCTTTACAGGAGCAGAAAAAGGAAATGGATGAGTTTAAGTACCAGCATGAACAAATGAATGTCACACACACCAAGCTCTTCTTAGAGAAAGACGAGGAAATTAAGAATTTGCAGAAAACAATTGAGCAAATCAAAACTCAGTTGCATGATGAAAGACAGGACATTCAGACAGAGAATTCTGATATTTTTCGGGAAACAAAAGTTCAGCGCCTCAATATAGAAAATGGAAGTGAAAAACATGATTTATCGAAAGCTGAGACGGAAAGATTAGTAAAAGGACTAAAAGAAAGAGAATTAGAGATTAAACTTCTAAATGAAAAGAATAAATCTTTGACTAAACAGATTGATCAGTTATCCAAAGATGAGGTGGGTAAATTAACTCAGATTATCCAGCAGAAAGATGTGGAGATACAAGCTCTTCACGCGAGAATTTCTTCAACTTCCTACCCGCAGGATGATGCTTACCTTCAGCAGCAGATGCAGACATATGCTATGGAAAGAGAGCAGATGATTGCTGTTTTGAATGAGAAAACGAGGGAAAACAGCAGTCTAAAATCAGAATATCACAAAATGGTGGACGTAGTTGCTGCCAAAGAAGCAGCCCTCATTAAGCTGCAAGATGAGAATAAAAAATTGTCAACTAGATTTGAGAGTAGCGGTCAAGACATGTTTAGAGAAACTGTCCAGAACTTATCACGTATCATTCGTGAAAAAGACATTGAAATTGATGCATTAAGTCAGAAATGTCAGACCTTATTGACAGTGTTACAAACATCCAGCACTGGTAACGAGGCTGGAGGGGTTAACAGTAATCAGTTTGAGGAACTTCTACAGGAACGTGACAAGTTAAAACAGCAAGTAAAGAAAATGGAAGAATGGAAACAGCAGGTGATGACCACAGTCCAAAATATGCAGCACGAGTCAGCCCAGCTTCAGGAGGAGCTCCACCAGCTTCAGGCACAAGTTCTAGTCGACAGTGATAACAATTCTAAGTTACAAGTGGACTATACTGGCCTGATTCAGAGTTATGAGCAGAATGAAACCAAGCTCAAAAATTTTGGGCAGGAGTTAGCACAAGTCCAGCACAGCATAGGACAGCTTTGTAATACCAAAGATCTTCTCTTAGGAAAACTTGATATCATTTCACCTCAGCTCTCCTCTGGGACGTCATTTGCTGCCCAGTCAGCAGAGTCCTTTCAAACAGTTAAATGTGATTCCTCCTCAAGTGACTCTTCTAAATTGTTTCAACAAGAGATAGAAGAGCTAAGAAAATCCATGCAGGAAAAAGATGCAACAATAAGAACTCTCCAGGAAAATAACCACAGATTGTCTGATTCGATTGCTGCTACCACAGAGCTCGAAAGAAAAGAGCATGCGCAAACCGACTCAGAAATTAAGCAGCTGAAGGAGAAACAAGATGTTTTACAGAAGTCACTTAAAGAAAAAGACCTTTTGATCAAAGCCAGAAGCGATCAGTTACTTTCTTTAAATGAAAATTTCACTAACAAAGTGAATGAAAATGAACTTTTAAGGCAGGCAGTAACAAATCTGAAGGAGAGGACATTAATTTTAGAAATGGACATTTGTAAACTCAAAGGGGAAAATGAAAAAATAGTAGAAACATCCAGGGGGAAAGAAACAGAGTATCAGGCATTACAAGAGACTAATACGAAGTTTTCTATGATGCTTCGAGAAAAAGAATTTGAGTGCCATTCAATGAAGGAGAAGGCTCTTGCATTTGAGCAACTTCTGAAAGAAAAAGAACAGGTATGTTCTGAATGGAGTATTAGGGGAGGGAAGGAGTGAGGCTGGAGGAGATTTTTAAATGTTAGTCACTTCATTGATGATGTCTTTGAAGAGGAATATGAATTTGTTCATTTCGAAAATACTTATTTCAGGGTATTATGATTCATTCTAAGTAAATTTTCCTCAGAGGCATTTTGAAATTTCTTCCTCAAATTCTTAGATCTCAGAATATTTTTACTACTAGGTTAATTTTTTTGCAGCCTGTTAAGCTGAAAAATAGTTTAGTAGCCACTCGTATTTTTCTTTAGAAAATAGAAATGTGTTAAAATTCAACCAAATTTTAGGTATATTTCAGTATAGTTTACACTGTAGAGGTTCTTATATGTCAAGGGAAGATAAATGCTACATCTTTGACAGTGAACTGCGTAAGAAATAACATTTTACATTGCAACACAGTTAAGTACTTGTACACAGCACTTGTGAATGTAAAACAAAATTTCAGGAATCAGAAATTAACCTTACTGCATATGTTACTCTGTTTAAAAAAAGAAAATGCTGGATGACCCATATTTTATCAATTTTGTGAATCAGCAAGTTGCAACCTCCTGTTTGAAGTATTATCTTTAAGTAGCGATTGTCTTGTAGGCGCTATTGATAATCCCTGCTCTGTCACTGTGTGACTTTGGGTGTGTTTTGACCTTACTGGATTGTTCATGTGACTGTAAAGAGAGGAGAGTTGTAATAGTTGTACCTAAAGTGTAGGTAGTTTTTGATACATTTAAATTTTTACATGAAGTTGATTTTAGATTTTACTAAGAATATGTGGAAGAACTTCACACTATGATAGATAGCCTTTTGGGCTTTTTTGGCAATGCCTTTTTATTTTTTAAAAATATTTTTAATAGTAGAAATTTACAGTAGAAATGATAAAACTATGGAGTGTTTAATATGTGCTTTTTGAATGTTTACATATTGCCAGGCACAAGTTATCAAACGACTTTTTTGACAAGTTCTCTCAAGGGCTTGGGTTAAAGTTTGGGAACGGGCAGTGTAGTTACCTCACTTTCCATTTGCCATCTGATGAAGTAGGTCCACTGAGTGTTGAGGTATCCTCCTCTCAGGTGTGCGTCTTCACTTCTTGCGGTACTGGTCTGCAGTTGGTATGACAGACTCTTAGGGAACAGAAGCAGCCACTGGCCAAAATTGGGTGTGACACCTTGGGTTGTGAAAGTATAACGAAAAGAATGCAGAAAGATGACATAGTCTGCTTTATACATTTATTTTCCTTTTGCAGTTTTGGCATCTTGTATGATTTAGCTGTACCTCATTGACATTTAGAGACCTTAAGTGTGCAGATTTTGTTAAGAGACCAGTTACTTTTCAAGATGCTTCCCAGAATTAGTAAAGTAATACTTAAGTACTGTGTTATTTGCAGTTGATTCATGTAAACTAATTTCTTCCAATAGTCTCTGATTTGAAGAGCACCTGTAGAGGATATTGTGAAAGAACAAATAGCGTCTTTTTATTAGGTAGAAGGCGATGTTGTCAGTAGGAGATCTTCAACTCTGTTTTTCAAACATTTGTTCTTTTCTCTGCAGTATGAAAAAAAAAATTTTAATATTTATTTATTTATGGATTTAAGAACAGGGGTGTAGGCCAGAGGTGTGGGGGTGGTGGTGAGAGGATTCACCAGAGACAGAGTGGGCAGCAGAAACAGGCAGGCTGACTGAAGTACACTGCTGAGGGGAGTAGTGGGCGAGGCAGGAGAGGTCTGCTGCGCCATGTGGGAAGCTCCCTGGCCGGGGATTGAACTCCTGCTGCACTGTCTATGGATAGCTTCATAATACCGAGACTTAACCGGTGCACCACCAGGGAGGCCCATATAAAAAAATTTTTTTACCAGAAAAACTATTTGTAAAATATTGGCCTCATTATCTCGAGGAGGGGGTGACCAGATAAAAGGAAGCAATGATTTTACAACTTGGTTTCTATGATTTGTCCTAGGGACATTATATATTCTTAAAGAAATGAAAATTTTAAATAACACAAAACTATAAATTCATATTATATGCATACTTAAAAGAACAGCCTGCACTTTCTGATGCTGTTTAGAACTTCAGCTTCTTCAATTCATGGCCCTGCTTCTGCAGTTATGTGTTTTCCGCTGTTGCTGATGTATTGTACTCCTGTGGAATGCATTCAGGAATACGTTTTCATAACCATCAAGCACGCTAGCAATTCCAGAATTGATTTCATCAAGTTGCCAAAATGTTCTTTTAAAATAGGCTCCGCAAATAACTTTCTTCTGTCAGCCACTTTTACTTTCGCTTAACAGCTGCTGATGCCTAGTGAATTGAACCTCAGTTTCTCCCCCTCCTTCCCCTCCTGTGTCCTGCCCATATTCTTTTGGGTGATTATGGGATTTGCGAATTCTTTGCTGTGTAGGGTAAATTTAAAGGTATTGTTATCTTTAGAGTTTTTTAAAAACATTTTGAATAAACACTTTATTTTAGAATATGTAGTTTTATTTAAATTACCAGAAAACTTGGATAGCAGAAGAGTTCAAGTCTACCTCATACTCCGTTTCTCTTATTGTTAGTATAAACTGATGAACCAGTATTGATCCACTACTATTAACTGAAGTTCACCCTTCTGAACTTTCTTAATTTTTAACCAAATATTCCTTCTCTGTTCCGGGCTGCTATCTAGGAACTACATTATTTCATTCATCATGTTTCCTTAGACTCCTCTAGACTGACAATTTTTGAGCCTTTTCTTGCTTTTGATGACCTGGACATGGTTAACTAGATTTTAAAATTATTGATGAAGAAATTGTCTTTTTAAATGTATTTTATTGTCAAGTAAATATATTTTTCTTTAAATTTAAAGTTGTTTTTTTTCCCCAAAAGGGCAAGACTGGGGAGTTAAATCAGCTTTTAAATGCAGTTAAGTCAATGCAGGAGAAGACAGTTGTGTTTCAGCAGGAGAGAGACCAAGTGATGTTAGCTTTGAAGCAGAAGCAAATGGAAAACAGTGCTATACAGAATGAGGTAAAGCAATTTTAACAAAAAGTTTAATAACTACTAAGGAAGGAAACTGGAAAGATTATCAATTAAAATGGTTCTTAGGTGATTTTTTTTCTTAATTTGATGTGCTACAGTAGAATTTTGATCTCCCAGAGTACATTTTATTTCAGTTTTCAAAAGTGAAAACCATGGCATATCTTGGATATGAGAAATTTCTTGCCCATAAAGTACAAGAAAATGAAATTGACTGAAAAAGTGATCTGTCACATAAAACTTAATATGTTGTGAAATTCCATATTCCATTTTAACGACAGGGATGATCTTACAAAGTAAAGCTTCCGCATGAATTTTTGTCCTAGCAAAAATGTATCTTGAGCAGCATGAAAAATTAATACTCAGTTAATACGCTTGAACATGGAAGAAAAATTTCATAACAGTAGGGTGCAGGAGGGAAAGGAACATTTTATATACGAAAAATAAATGTCTTCTGCCTAGGTTCAACATTTACGGGACAAAGAAGTACGGTTAAACCAAGAGCTAGAGAGATTGCGTAACCATCTTTTAGAAACAGAAGATTCTTATACCCGGGAAGCTTTGGCTGCAGAAGATAGAGAGGTTCAATTAAGGAAGAAAGTCGCAGTATTGGAGGAAAAGCTAGCTTCGTCCTCCAGTGCAATGGAAAATGCAAGGTAACCTTTTCCCTTTTTAAGCATTAATTGGACTATTTAGTGTCGGGATCAGTAAACACTTTTCATATTACCTCATTTTATTCTCACAAAATTGCTTACCTCCATTATACAGATGAAGAAACTGAGGGTAAATAAAGTTTAAAGATACCCACGGTTAGGCTTACAGGGTGTGAGTATGGGTTTCACAGTTGGGTCTGTAATTCTTAACCATGTCTGCCATTCCATTAAGGTTTCACTGATGGCTAAACCATTGCTCTCAACATTTTAGTATTTCAGACTTAAATTTGGACTGATTTAGTTAATGTGGGCTTTCACAGAGTTGCTTCATGTGATTTTTAATTTAAATGATCTAAGGTGATTTTTTAATATATATTTTTTATTTATATCTTTTACATTATTGTGTATTCTCCGTAAAATTCCCACCACCAATTCACCCGAGAATTGTCACCATAGTCCCTTGTGCTCTTTTTCGAACCCTGTTTTGACCCCCTCCCCCCCATGTCTCTTATTTATGGTTGCTTGCTAATTTTTTTTTTATTATTATTGTTATTTTTTCCTCCTGGTCCCTTACTTGGTCCCCCTCATTCTTCATATAAGTGAAATCATTCGATATTTTTTCTTAATCTGCTTCTGACATGCTATAGTAGAATTTTGATCTCTTGGAGTTTGGCTGTTGGAAGAGGAAAGTACAGGAAATAGCAAGGAAGACTAAGGTCAGCATGAACAACTCTTAGTATATTAGAACTTTTGAGTGACCAAGTACCTGCTTATGTATCTTCAAATTTTATTCCTTTCAATATTTTTTTTTCCTTTTCCTACTCTTATTACAAAAATTTTATTTTCCACTTTAGGAAAACCATACAAACTAAAAAGAAATAAAGCCACAACTCTACTTGCTCAGTGATAATCTTTTGTTCTTTTTAATGCTTTTGTATACCTATATAAAACCTTTTAAAAGCATGTAGTGTGTGTGTATGTGTGTTTTTTTTAAAGCAAAACTAAGATCCTATTCATATAGTTTTGTAACCTGCTTCTATCACTAAATAATGAGTATCAGTGCACATTAAGCCATATGGTTCTGTAATTATATTGAGGCTGCACTGTAAACCATTATTTGAATTTGCCATGATTTCTTTAATCCAGTTATTTAGTGTGTTTTGACTTCAGAATTACTCGTTAGTACTGTCATGATATCCCAAGATAGGTGTGCTTGTGTTGATGAGAGATAATTTCCTTAGTGAAAATTTTGGAAAATGGAAGTTCTTGTTCAGAGGGCATATTTTAAACTTTTGAGATGTTCTGTAGATAATCCTTGAGAAAGATTATATGCATTTCTATGACATCTTTTAATCTCTTCACTGTGTATGATGCTGAGGGAGATATAAGGAAAGAATATCTCTATCTGCAAAGAGATTATAGGCCAGTAGAGACAATATTTCCGAGGAAGAATGCCTTCCCCATTTTGTAGGTACATTATTTGACCTTCAGACTGAGAAGGGTAACTTGTTTAACATGAGAATTACAACAATGAATGACTGATATGTGTGTGTTTCACACTGGCAAAAATGCCCCAACATTCTCAGGCTATAGAATTCAGCCTTTTATTTTCCCTAATACAAATAATTTATAATCTCTGTCTCTTTTCATTTATCCTTCATAGTAACTGCCAGAATAATCCTTATTAATTAGAGCTCTTATCATATTACTCCTTTTTTTCAAAGACAAGGCTAGACTCTCAGGATTTGGCCCCGGGTTATACATTTTAGTCTTGGTTAGCACTGTCACCTACAGTCTGCCACACTGCCTTACCCAGTTCTTCAGATAGAGCTGCTTGTTTCCTGTTTGTTTTCTTCGACCTTTTCGTTTCATATTCTTTCTCCTGCCAAAAGAATGGGCTTGATCCTTAGCAGTTTTTCTATTAGTTATATCTACTCTTCAAATAACATTTCCACCATAAGGAATATTTTGCACCCCACTCAAATCTAAGAACAAGCTCTGGTATGATACTTTTTCTTTGTTCCAGCCTAATACTTAAGATTTTATGTTTTACTTTAGGGTGTAATTTTCTACTTGCTGCCTTATTCTTTATCCCACCAATAGAAATACAAGGTTACTGAGGGCCGGAATATGTCATTTATTTTATACCTTTCCCGTAGCATATATGGGAAGTAAATGTTTTCCCATAGCATGTAGTTTAATAGGTATTCTCAAATGTACAAACCAGGTTATGGTATTTGGAGTCCTTAACAGTAGTAGCACTTGGTATATATTCACTTTCTGGATGCCAGCACAGCTTATTTTATCCTTACTCTCTCTACGAGTTATTTGCTCAACTCCAGTGTTGAATATAAATTCAGGAACATTAGAGGGCAGGGTTTAGTCTTCTGATTATCAATTTATTGCTCTTTCCACAAGAGGGTGCTGTTGGTAAAGTTTCTTCACCAAGAGTTGTTTTTAATGGACTGCTCTTGGATAAGGATTTAACTGAAGATTTAAAACACAGGAAAAGCTATTGCAATAAATTGTTTGAAAGAAGCGTACATTAAGGAAGTACATGAGTGACGTAAGCCTGGATAGGTGCTATATAAATCTCTTAGGGATCTCTGATATATTTGGGGTAGGGGGACAGGTGTAGCAGGGATTATTGAATATAAGTAGAAAGAAAGATGCTACTAAGAGGTAATTAACTAACGATCAGAGCAGTTCATAAATGTGATAACCTGGGGAAAGTTGTGAGTTGGCCATTGTAAGTGCCAAAACAAGGGCGCATCATCGAATCTATTGCTTATTAGGTTGAAAGTTAGAATGACTACCAAGATCCCTTACAACTTTAAATTTTATATAAATTGCATCTCAGACTTTTAGGTTGGAAACATGAAAGTTGAGTGTTACTTGTACATTTTCCTAATGCTAATATTTCTTATTCAGCCAATTCTTAGTCTTTAAAATGACTGCCACTTGTTGAAAGTCATTTTCAAAGGAAAGGTGATTGAATTTAACAGAAAGGAACTCTTCAAGTCTCTCTGAAATCTAACTTGAATTTAATGTAATAAAATGTAGAAGAGGTAAAATTCATAGAAACAGAAAGTAAACGGTGGTTACTAGGAGAAGAGGCTGTTTAATGGGTGGAGTTTTAGCTTGGGAAGATGAAGAGAGTTCTGGATATTGCCACAGGTGTTGTTCAAATGTTAAGGTGCTTAGTACCACTGATTTGGACACTAGGAATGGTTAAAATTGTCAATGTTACACATATTTTGCCACCAAAAAAAAAAAAAAGTAGGGAAGCTGTTTCATCTTGTTAAAGTATGTAACTAGATGGAAAGTTTGACTGTTTATTTCACTTGAAGCCATCAGGCCAACTTGCAGGTAGAATCCCTGCAGGAACAATTGGATGTGATCTCCAAGCAGAGGGACGATGCCGCACTGCAGCTCTCTGCCTCTCGGGAGCAGGTAAAGCAGTACGCGCTGTCGCTCTCCAACCTGCAGATGGTGCTGGAGCACTTTCAGCAAGGTAAGTTATACGGTCACTCAGTGAAGAAAAATATTGTAGTTACTGGGAATTTTGGCTGTGTAAGTGGTGTTTTAAAATCAGGCGTGGGGAAATCTGTGAAAGGTTACTTACTTGCAGGGGGGAAGGATAAGTGACCATCAACAAGTTAATTTAGACTCCTCACAGTTTTAAACTAGATAATACAAAACTAGCAATTAAAGTTTTGTTTTTAAACTTCAACAAACCCAGTGTCACATGTCAAATATATTTCAACTAAAAGTGTTTTAATATTTTATTATTACCAATAAGGTGGGAGTTGGGGAAGTGTCAGGGTAACATAGAAAGGATGATTGCGTGACGCAGAGGCTGCTATAGAGAGAGGCACACATATAGAAAAGATGGTTAGGTTTCCAGATAGAGGTTGAAGATTGAACCCACTTACCAATAATTACTATCCTTTGAAATGATGACCTTGTTCTCAGCTATTCATCTATACTTTGAGGTAGCTACACTTCCTAGACCAGATGAAAAATACTATTTTGGAAACAGTAAAACTGACCATTGCAGTTTTACCTGAGAACCAGATATGCTAACTCTCAGCCTCAGATTTACCCCCTTTAGGTCATCCACAAATCCATTCGTTTGTTCATTTATTCAGTAATTATTGGCTGTGAACCGACTCCTATTGGTGGTGGTGATTAAGTGCTGTGAAGCTCATGAAATAATTGGGGTTATAATTTTGTGCCTTAACAAAACGTGTACATATGTCAGCCTTCACCAGTATTCTTGAATTTTAAGTATATAATTCTTTAAGTCTGTTTTACAATGTAATAATTACTAGAGTAAATACGTTTACACGATAGTATGGCACTGAAGCCGTAGAGAAAGCTTCGTCAAGGGGGAACTGTTTGGGTGGATTCTTGAAGGAAGAAAAGAGTCTGCAAGATGAGAAGGAATTAAGCTGAGGATACTGATTTCATTAATTCCAATTAACATCACAAAAGCGTACATAATTCCCTTGAGACATTTGTTTTTGTTGATTAAAATTTCAAATGTTTTAAAATTATGATTTTGTCACAATTGCGAAACAATGTATTTTTTTTCCTCTTTAGAGGAAAAAGCTATGTATTCTGCTGAACTTGAAAAGCACAAACAACTTACAACTGAATGGAGGAAAAAGGCAGAAAATCTAGAGGGAAAACTGGTAGTATTACAGGTTGGTTGAAATCATTTCCTCTTGTAAGTTTTATTATTCATCGAAAAATACTTGTGGAATCGTTACCATGGAAATAATCTCCTAAACAGTTAATTTAGTAAATAATAAGAAGCTACTCTGTACCTGACTCTGGAGCATAACAGTGAACAGCATACCCAGGATTTCCCTGTGTAACTTAATGGACACAGCAACTGTGAGATGATAGGACATTGCAATTTTTCTTACATAGATAGATGTTTTAGAGATCTCGGGGGAAAGTTAACCTACAATTTTAATTTTGTAATTTTTCTTTTTTAAAGATTTATTTATGCATATAAGCTGGGGTGTAGGCCAGAAGTGTGGGGGTGGTGAGAGGATTCACCAGAGTCAGAATGGGGAGCAGAAGTGGCAGATCAACCAAAATACACTGCTGAGAGGAGCAGGGCAAGACAGGAGAGGCCTGCTGTGCCATGTGGGAAGCTCCCTGACTGGGTAGTAAAAATGAATGGATACAAATGCTGCAGTGGCTGTGGATAGCTTCATAGTGCTGCGACTTAACCCATTGCACCACCAGGGAGGCCCAAATTTTGTAATTTTTCAACCAGATATATTGGGTACTGTATTTCCATGGACTGAAATAATTTGTTATCCCATTACATCTTTTTCTTTTCCAGCAAAATCCTTTAAATTCTGTATTTCATAAGTAATTGCATGTAAGATGTAAATATATCTTAGGTATCAATGAAATAGAAATATACCTTATATTTCTAATTTACATGGATATATGATATAAATAAAATGAACCCCTTGGAAGAGATAGCCAGATGACTAGCTTTTTAGATGTAGGGTTTAGATTTTAGATTTAGGATAAACTCCGGTGATAGTTGATAGAAATAATAAAGTTTATTTAGCTATAATTAGTAGTGAATATGCTGTTCAAACACATTAATATTCCAAATAAATGAAGGCATTTCCTTTAAAGTTTTGAAATTGGTATTAAATATTTAGTGACTGCAAAACCATATTTAGATGACCTGTATAAAACATAAAAATAACAATATAATAAATACCCACAGGCTCACCACCCATTATTAGAAATAGACTGTCATCCTTTGAAGTCCCGATGCACTCTTCTGTATTCCACACCCTTCTTCCTGCCTCGTGGGTAACCACCATTGCAGATTTTATGAACCCCTTGTTTTCTTTGTGGTTTTATCACATAGTTTTGAATCTTCAGACAATAATAGCATTCGATTGTATATATAGCAGATCCTTGAATGATGTCATTTTATTACAGTGTTGATGAGGAATAAAAATACTGATTCCTGGGCAGGGCCACCGTCTGCATGTAGTCTGCATGGTCTCCCCATGTCTGCTGGGGTTATCTTGAGTACTTCGGTTTCCTCCCACATCCCAAACGTGTGAACGTGTGCACGTTGGGTTTATTAGCGTGTGTCACTGTCCCAGTCTGAGTGTGTAAGTGTGTGCTCTCCCATTAAAAGGGTGTCGTCCTGCCCTATGCCCCGAGCTGCCGGGAAAGACTGTGGCCACCTCTGACCCTGAACTAGAATAAGTGGGTTGAAAATGAATGGATACAAATGATTGTTTAATATTAGAAGTGTTTAGTGTCTTTATTTAGAAGTATGGTATTTTTGTGACCAAAAATATGCTGTGGGAACATGACTTGTTTTTATCAATTTGCCTGTGATAAAAGTGGTTTTGGTATATGTCGTTTTGCTTAGTGTTGGTCGCAGTTTCCAAGAACATTATCAACAATATTAAGTGTGGACTCACTATATTTTGAACTCAGTTATAAATGGAATTTAAACTATGTAAATTGAATGATTCTCCTGAGACTTGCTTATTTTGCTTAATATTATGTAACTTTATGAGTTCAAATCATGTTACCGCGTAACGATGTGTAACAGCTTCATTATTTTCATTACTATATTCATTGCATGAATATATCATCTATTTACCCATTTTACTGATAAAGGACAACTTCCATTGTCTGCTATGCAAACAATGCAGTTATGAACTTCCTGGTTTATATCTCCTGATACACATGTACAAGAGTTTCTTGATTGCAATTGATGAGTCATGGGTTGTATGTAGGTAACTTCAATTTTATTAAATGATGGCAGATTGTTTTCTGAAGCAGTTATGCTAAATTACTCCTCCCAGTGGAGCATAAGAGTTCTTGTTCTATGTCCCTGGCAACTCGGTATTATCAGAAATTTTAAAGGTTTTGCCACTGTGTTAGGCGAGAAGGGCTATCTTCTTGTGGTTTTAATGTGTATTTTTCTGAATACTAATGAGGTTAGGCATCTTTTAATATGTTTATCAACCATTTATACTTTCTGGTTAATTCATTAATACATTTAAAAAATATATATATATATGTATATATATATTTAAAAGATTTATATTTGCATACAAGTGGGGGTGCAGGCCAGAGATGTGGTGAGAGACAGAGTGGGGAGTAGAACAGATCAACTGAAATACACTGCTGAGAGGAGCAGCAGGTGAGGCAGGAGAGGTCTGCCGTGCCATGTGGGATTCTCCCCGGCTGGGCTTCGAACTTGCAGCCGCCGACACCTCCACAGTGCTGTGCTAACCCATTGCGCCACCAGAGAGGCCCTTAAAATATATTTTTTAAATTTACTAAAATGTTTTATTCAACTTTTTAGAAGGTTCAGAATATCTAGTTTGCCATACTGTTAAAAGAAAATGATTTTCTTTTTAAACTAACTTTTTTTTTTACATTTAAAATGTAATATACTTAGAAAAAGAACAAAATAAATCAGAAGAAACCAAAAAAGAACTAGTAGAGATAAGATCTGGAATTAGAACTACACAAATGAGAGAAGGCATAATGATATCTAAATACTAGTTAAAAAATCTTACTGTAATTTTAATATTAATAATTCTTAATATAAATGCTATGAGGTTTAAAAGTGAAACTTATTTCCTTTGCTGTAAATTTAGTTGTGGATTTTGAGTATTAAAATTTTTAATTTAAAATAATTTATTTCAATCCCTCTGTGTATCAGTCAGGGAGCAGAACCAGCAGGGAGGGGTGTGTGTGCGCTCGCGCGCACGTGTGCGAGAGGGAGAGGACAAAAAGGAGAGAACGTACAAATTTATACATATGCACAGCTCACAGTTAATTCTTCAACAACACGGGAGTTCTGGGCATGTTGTTGACTGGAAGTCTTACTGGTAGCATGAGCAATTGATTAATACATATTTTGTATGTTATGTATATTATACACTATTCTTCCAAGGAAGTAAGTTTGAGAAAAGTAAATGTTATTAAGAAAACCATAAGGAAGAGAAGGTACATATAGTACTGTACTGTATTTATTGATAATGTCACTTTATGTTGTCTGTTTACAAGAAGATCTACATATAAGTGGACCCACATTCAAACCTGTGTTCTTGAGTCACTTGGGTAATACATAACAATATGTCGCTTCACACTTATAACATTGGTTATAAGGAACTGACTACATGATTATGAGGGCTGGCTAAGCAAATCCAAAATTTTGTACTCTGACAGTCAGAATAGGAAGATCATAGGCAGTTAAAATTAATGGACATTGACCAAAGCTGTTGTCCACGTGTGGTCAGGAAAGAAAATCACAAGCAGGATGGAATTCCAGGGGCCAAGTTGCTGTCTACAGGAGTTTCTTCTCTTTTGCGGGGGAGCCTCAATCCTGCTTTCAAGGACTTTCAGCTGTTTCCGTCAGCTCCCCTCCCCCCATCCAGGATAATGTGCCTTCTTTAAATTCACCTGAGGGCTTTGATTAAATTTGTAAAAAAAAACCAAAAAACAAAAACCATCACAGTAACATCTATGTTGTGTTTGAGTAACTGAGTATCCAAAATGACACATCAAAAAACTGTCACTAATTTGAGATGGTGAAACTTGACATGAAATTTACATGGGTGAGGGCCTTCCGGTGGCACAAGGGGTTAAGCTCAGCACTGTGAGGCTGTCCAGAGCCACTACAGCACAAGTTCCATCCCCGGCCAGGGACATTCCCATATGGCGAAGCAGGCCTCTCCTGTCTGACTTGCTGCTCCCCTCAGCAGTGTACTTCAGTCTATCTGCCTGTTCTGCTCCCCACTCTTGTCTCTGGTAAACCTTCTCACCACCCCACACCTCTGACCTACACCCCAGCTTGTATGCATAAATAAATCTTTTAAAAAAAAGAAATTTACATGGGTGAAAAGCCAAGAAAACTTGTGCAGAAGAACAACAATAGGAGTGACTTGCCTACTGGATGTCAAGATAGAGCATAAATCAATACCATATTGACTAGGTTAGTGGTACAGAAGGTGAATCTGGAAATACAGCCCAGGATATATTCGAGAATTTAAAACTACGCCCTAAACTAATTTTCAGTTTAGTGTAGAAAAGGATTGCATATCTAATAATGATGGTAGCACAACTGGTGGCTGTTCATATGGAAGAAAATAAAATTGTCCCCTATCTTCCACCATACACAAAAGTAAATTCCAGTTGAATTAAAGCACAGATTCCTAACTGGGAGTGTTACTGCAAATCTAGGGCTCTTTTGGTTTTTATAGTGAACTAGGTAGCTCTTCTGGGATTTGCGGGGAGGGGCCAGGAGTGTCCTATCAAGAAACACTATTTTGAAGATGTAAATATTTTAAAAATACATGTAAATTGCAGGAAAATCTAGAATAGCAGGAATCTAACAAGACTAAAAGTCAAACTGAAAGCAGAGTAGGACTTGTTTGACTACCTTTTAAACACTTACACAGCAAATGATATTTTGTAGTCATGTGGCAGATCTGACAAATAGTGTTTGTGGCACTGGTGACGGGCAGGTGTGATCGTACACTGACAAGAGAAAGATGAGCAGGGAGTGCAGAGAGGTTCTCACCTAACAGAATCTTGAGCTGTTCTGCGAACATGGAAAAATGCTCAAATTCACTAGTCTTAGGGAAATAAAAAATTATAGTAACAAAGTATCTCTTTATACTTGTCATACTTCAAGAATTTAAAAGGACTAAGAACATTTGTTGCTCTATTTCTTTCCTTTTTGTGTCTCATTTTGTAGTTTTTATTTTTTCTGTATTTTTTTACTTTTGTCACCATGGTTTCCTTTAGTAGCAACTTGGGTTTTTATTTAGTTCCTCTAGAAAACAGTATTATATTGTAAAGAGTGTGGGTTCTATCATTGATATTTATTAGTTGCATGAACTTGTCCAGGGGCACAGAGGCACAGCTTCATTGGTTGAAGTGAAAAGTTTTAGCTCTGAGATCTCTCCTAGCACTGTAGTGTGTGAAACAGTTTTTGCATGCTGCTTTTTAATGAGCTTTCTACTCTCAGGAACGTTTGGATGAAGCAAATGCTGCCTTGGATTCAGCATCAAGACTTACAGAACAGTTGGATCTAAAGGAAGAACAAATTGAAGAACTTAAAAAACAAAGTAGGTTTATTTCCTTTTCCTTTTTCCCCGCCGTTGATGCAAATGTAGTTGAGTCAAGCTGCACCCATGCATTGGTGCAGCTGAGGGAGACCAACTTCCACTGGTGTGTGACTTCCATTTCCATCTTCTGTGACCAGTTTGCCTCAATTTGATTATTTTAGCGAAACCAGTAGTCCTGGTGACAGAGTTGTAATGTGGCCCTGGCTTTCAGGTTAGTTTTCCTGCATAAGGAAGCAGTCCGGTTGTATTGTCTTGACTCTGTCAACCAAGAGGATTGATTGGATTAACTTGACTTTTTTATGGTTAGGACTTCTTCCTGCTCAATCCATGTTCATCCTCCCTAAAGCCATCTGATGGGGTTGAGAGGGCACTATTTTATGTGGAATGAATTTCTGGGTATAACTGGCTTTTTGTGATTGTAGAGGGTACTTCACATATAGTCACTCATCTTGTATTTTGACGCTCATAAGGAATTTCATTAACCCTGTCAGTTCCCCAAGGTGAGCCATGTCCTTGGGATTATCAGTCGTACCTAGGTAATCAGGTGGTTCGTAGTGCTTTGTTGAGTCTAACGGCTGGCAAAGATAGCATGTGCTCATATAATCTCTGACTTAAACCTTCCTAGGAAGTTGAAACTATACTAGGGCTGCATTTATGGAGACTAGAAATACATCAACTTTAGGTGTCTGGGTTAGGCACATCAGCACTAAGGCACAAATTAAGGAATTAAGAAGTAAAACCTAACATAAAACAGAAATTAGATAAAAATCCACAGGACATGCCTCAGCAGAGATACCATCAAACAACACTGGAGTGAGGAGCATTTAAGAGCCACTAAAAGCCTGGATACCTAAGGACGTGTCAATCAGTCAGCCTTAATCCAGTATAAGACAGAAGATGAGAGAGTTTTAGAACCCAAAAGACAATAAGATAGAGCATATAAAGTAGTTTTCCTCAAGATAACTTGATTCTGAGACATTACTGCCCAACTAAAAGTCCTGTGTTTACTTTGTGAAGTTGGCCAGCCTTGGAACTCAAGAAACTTGGTAGAGGGATTGGAAATGGGCATTAAGGAAATTATTATATATTGAATATTATGGAAGTTTTTATATAACATTACTACATTCTCATATTTTGTATTCTTTTCCTAAGCAAACCTAAAGTCTTTTATCGTTTAAAGAAACAGATTTGAATTTACCCATGACCAAATCTTATGATCTTTCTGTGTTACTGTATTTCTTCCTGTCTGGAAATGTTATTTATAGTCTGACTTATATTTTGTTCTCTGTATCTCCATCTCCTTTGAAGACAGGCCAGTATCCTTTGTGCCGTGTCCTGAGTGTTGAAATGGTTGCCTTTACCTGTAAGCAGTATTAATCGGGAAAAACAGTCTAGTTAGGTTAAGGGCCACTTGCAACCACAGTGTGGTCTGGAGGACATATGGGTGAGCCAGAAGAGACATTTTGGGCACCCAAGGGCTCAACCAAAGAATTGATATCTTAGGGCAGGGTTAGACTAATGGAGGTGAAAAGATAGTATTCTGAACCATTGGTCTGTAAAAACTCAATGCTGTCTGTTCTAATACTGTAATTTTAAGGCCACATCCTCTTTTAAACATTTCCTGAGTCATTCCTGGTAGATGATGGTAAAATGAAAGATTCGCCGGCTTGTTGTATTTTTTTTTTTTTTAAAGATTTATTTTTTATTTATACATACAAGCTGGGGTACAAGCCAGAGCTGTGGGGCGGCGAGAGAGTTCACCAGAGACAGAGCGGGTAGCAGAACAGGCAGATCAGAACTACACTGCTGAGGGGAGCAGCGGGCGAGGCAGGAGAGGTCCGCCGCACCATGTGGGATTCTCCCCGGCCGGGCGTCGAACTCGCGTCGCCGCTGCCAACAGCTCCACAGCACAGCGCTTAACCGCTGTGCCACCGGGGAGGCCCCCGGCTTGTTGTATTTGATGAGTATTATTAGAGTCCCTGCACTTTTAGTACTTGTTCATATACCCATATACACTTTAGTAGAATATTTCCAGGTTTTGATTATCTCTGACAAGGCTGGTCCCTATTCATGTAAAAAATCATAGTTCTCATTTTAAATACATAGAGACTTTGGACTCATTTTGTGCATCAATATAGCTACAGGAAAAACTCTAATTATGCTTGTACCACCGGTATTTAGAAAGACAGGCAAGGGGCCAGCGTTGCACAGACAGGAAGGTGAAGTAAAGAGACAGTTTTGTTATGTCTTGGAGTCATTCTTGCCATTTACAGTTCTTAACAATCTGTTTTCTTTTATTATCTAAGTGCTTAATATTGCTTTTATGTCCCTAAATACAAATGTGATTTTATTTTCTCAAAACTACTCTTGATAATTAAAATAAGACTTTGATTGGCTTGGTTGTTTCAAAAGAATCACTGTATATTTTCTTTCCTAGATCATTAAGTACTTTAAATGCTGATTGATGTTGTAATACTGTACTTTATTTTTAACACAAAACTTGGCCAGACAGCAAAAATATTTGCCAGGAGAAACAAATTTGAAAAAGACAGATTGGCTTTTGTTGCAAGAAAGTACAGAGACTTGAATTGTAGAGACAAAGTATTATTTTATTTCTAAGCATCTGTGGATTGGTGATTAGTTGGTACACAGTTTCAACATTTAAACAATATTGGGAAACTCAGTTTAAAAAGTGGCATTTTATTCAGACTTTTTTTTTAAAGATTTATTTATTTATGCATACAAGAACTGGGGTGTAGGTCAGAGGTGGGGGGGAGCGGGAAGAGGATTCACTAGAGACAGGTTGGGGAGCAGAACAGGCAGATCTACTGAAATACCTTGCTGGGGGTAGCAGTGGGTGAGACGGGAGAGGTCTGCTGCGCCATGTGGGAAACTCCCTGGCCAGGGATTGAACTCTTGCTGCAGTGGCTGTGGATAGCTTCATAGTGCTGAGACTTAACCCCTTGAGCCACCAGAAAGGCCCGTTATTTGAACTCTTGACTGTGTTATTGCTACCAGAGGTGAGATGATTCAGTCTAGTCAAGCTTATGAAAAGGGAACTATAACTCGAGTGTTAAAACAGTAGATAGTCAATCATTAGAGTACGTTATTGTTGGTGCCGTGTGCTGTGTCAGGGGCTCAGGGGAGTTGCAGGCCTTGAATAAGAAGCATGAAAGGTGCATTATCAGGCTTTAAGAACTTAATGAGACCCAACTGATCAACTCTGTAGATGCTCTATGAGATGCTAGATAAGATCTCTTTCTTTCAAGGCGCTTATTAACTAAGGAAATGACAGGCAGCATACAGGCCACAGGTCCAGAGTTCAATACAGTGGTACCCAACAGTGGTCATATGCATGTTTAGTTCCCCAGGATCCCCAAGGGCATTCAAGGAACTCGAGCAGAGTACTAAACCAGTAGCACGATTTCACTATGAGAATGTAAGAACTTCTCTCCCCCTCCCACCCTTTCTCTCTCTGCCCTCCTCCCTGTCCCCCACCCCCATGGGAAAGTAACAATGAAGGGAAATCCTAAGCTCATACTGATGCTATCTGTATTTTAATAGATAGTGTTGTCTGGTAAAAGACTAATAATCCTTTTAGAAATTATTCTTTCAACATTTTACCTGAATATGGTTCAATATAGGTCTTAAAACTTATTTCACTTGCCATCCTGTATTTTAATTGACTTTTCAAACTCAAGACATCAGTCCTCTGTGAAGCAAATAGGACATTGTCTCTCATGAGCTATTCTGAGTTGATCAGAGTGCAGCAATTATAAGGATTTGTCATTCATGGGAAAACACACATCTGTGGAAACCTAGACTATAGCTGAGCTGTTAAAATTGAAATAGAAAACTAAATAATTATTGTTTTGATAACTGTTTTTCAGGAGGGTACCGAATTTTATCATAGGCAAAGAAAATAGGTTTCATAAAAAATACAAGTTTAGATTCTAGCACTAGGAAAATCTTTTGGTGTGTCTGCCAGTTTATAATAGTATCTTAAAGGAGCCCATAACAGATTTTTTAAAAAACAGTTTTTAAGGCTTTAAAAAGGTCTTCTATGAATGGAGAATGGAAAATTTCCTTAGACTGTTTTTTTAAAGAAAATCTAGAAGAACATATAAAATGAGTCCCAGTCAACCTACTGTAATATGAAGCATAAAAACATTTTAAAGTTACAAATATAAAAGAAGTTTATATGTTTTTCATGGAACTGCCTTTATGGTGCTGGATGGTAGAGTTTTTATTTTAAATAAAGACATTCCGTTTTCCAGGACATGATTTATACAAGAAAACATATAATGTCCTGTTGAACACAGGCCAAATACATTCCCAGACACTTTGTTACTCAAACCTTTTGAGGGATTTCTTTATAGATGTTTTTGGCAGAAGTGGTGATTTTAGAGGAAATGTATAAGAAATACCAGATGCAGTTTTCTAAATTGCCTTAAATGGTTAAAAAATTATTTATGATGATATAAACATCTGGGTATACCAGACAATGCTGTAATTTAAAGGGAAAAAAGTTGATATATCAATTAGGTAAATAATTAAGAGTTTTTCAGCTTAATTGTTATGTTCTATTCTTCCCAGGTACTCGTCCCTTCCCATTCTTTATCATTCTTTCTTTTATTTATCATGTATTATTTTGTGCTTTTTCCCATGCGCTAAAATAGGCACTGGAGGTACACAGATAGTGGATTAAGCTATCTAGGGAAAAAACTAGGGAAGGTTTGCAGCCAGGCACAAAGGGAAGATTACATGGAGTCACATACACGCAACCAACTGTTTTGAAAAGAAAGTGCAGTCCCTTCTGTTTGGTTTTATGGACAGGGAACAAAGACTGGTGAGGGGTATACTGACCTCACATGAATGATAAATAGGTCCAGCTAAGTAGGCAGGGAGTTGGGGAAGAGCGTTCTGGATAAAGGGCTGAATTTACATATGGAAACTGGCTAAAGCTCTGGTGGTAGTGACCAGAGGGTGATGGAGAAATTAGTCTTAAGTAGGGATCTAAGCACACATCATAAACTGGAGCCCAAATGATAATATAAAAAAGAGCAAATAGGACTGAGACTGGTGACTGGTAGAGTTTCTTATAAAGAACAGCATGTTCCCAGCTCTGCCCAAGTGTGGCCAAAGCTTCATGTCTTTCAAAAGTCACTGGAAATTGGGACTTTTATGAGGAATATGCCGATTTCTCAATGACATCTAATCTAAGTTTTTCTTTTTCAATTTTTTTTTTTTTTTGAGTAGCAGAACTGGGGTGTAGGCCCGAGAGGTGAGAGGGTTCACCAGAGACAGCGGGGAGCAGAACAGACAGATTCACTGAAATACACTACTAAGGGGAGCAGTGGGTGAGACAGGAGAAGTCTGCTGTGCCATATGGTGGGGATCAAACTCAGGCTATAGAGGTGAAGGAGGCCCCTGTTTTTTAAGTTTTTCTAAAAGCCCTGTGTGGGCTGAATGACACTTCACTGGGCCAGATGTAGTTTATGCTGATTTGCAGCAGAGAACTTTCAGAAATCAGTTGAGGCTCAGTCTGCAGCCTTGAAAGAAAGCCTTTGTCATTGGTATTTTTCACAGCGATGATATTCAGTAAGTGTCAAAATTATTATTATTGACAAAATTGCACCTTTTGGGATATGGCTGGTCTATTTACCTTTTAAACTGATATACATAACTTGATTTATGATACTCAGTCTTTTTAAAAATTTTTCTTTTGATATGGAAAAAATGCAGTACAAATTATCACAATTCATACAAAGGGATTGAGGGAAGAGGGAGGATAGGGAAAATGGACCTCATCTGATTACATTAAAATATTTATATGAAATGTCTTTCAAATGCTACAGTCACTCTAGTTTAACTATAAAAATAATCCAACAGACTTCGACCTAACTCAGTTTAATCACAGATTCAGATCTAGTAAAAATTAAGTTAATGAAGTTATGCTTCATTAATAATACTCTTTTTTTCCTGTGGGTTCATTGCTAGGAAATGGAATTTCAAAAACTGCTTTACACTTAACAATTAATAATTATACTTATGAAACAAGAAAGCATTCACCATACATACTGTGGCCCTTTAAATTCTGTGTCTGAGTTAAAAGATGCTGTTATGTCTTAAGTTCCAGTGTAATGAAATGCACCTTTTAAGAAATAATATTCGGGGCCTCCCTGCAGTGGTTGGGAGCTGCACTGTGGAGCTGTCAGCAGCTGCGATGTGAGTTCGAAACTGGGCTGGGGAGATTCCCACATGGCAGACAGACCTCTCCTGCCTCGCCTGCTGTTCCCCTCAGCAGTGTATTTCCGACGGTCTGCCTGTGCTGCTCCCCACTCTGTCTCTGGTGAACCCTCTCGCTGCCCCATGCCTCTCACCTGTACCCCAGCTTGTATGCATAAATAGATAAATCTTAAAAAAAAAAAAAGAAATAGTATTTGGTGTTACAATGGAAGTGATCTTGTATAAGTTGAAATTCTGTAATAGAAAGGTCACTAGTTTCTAGCTCGTTTTGATTACATTTAATAAAATAGAGTGTAAATTTCCTTATGTTAGATTTAATGTATAGATTTAAATTTACCATTAGGGTAGCCAGTGCAAATCAGACACTAATTCAACTTAATTTGCTGATGTATCTATGAAAGAAATCACCTAGAACACTTTTCTTCCTTCTGTTTCTCCTTTGCCATAGATTATAGAGATGACAAATAAGGGAAAATGTTAACTAAAGTGGTGATATTGGTTAGGACCAGGTTGAAAGTTGAAGTCCTTAGTTAATTTAAGAAGTCAGATGAGTAAGCATTAGTGCTTTATATAGCGCTTGACTATATAGAATTTCTACGTGCAGTCGTTCATCAGATTCTCTCAAAAATCCTTTGAGATATGGGCAGTAAAGTCTGATCCTAGTGACAGGAGCATGATTCATATCCAGGTCTGTGACAAGTCAGGTCTTCTGACCCTCAGGTCCTGCTCCAACCTGTCTTCACTCAGTCAGCTGACTGTTCTACTACTTGAATAGAGTTTGAGTGGAGTCTTATCTCGGGGACCTTAATCATGAAATAGCCAAATCACTTTGTAAGAAATGTGGCTTAACCTTAATAATGTTCTGTAAAGACGGTGTTACAGTGCAGTGTTACTAATCACAAATAAAATGTAAAATTATGAAGTGCTGATTTGTTGTAATCAGTTACATTTTATAGTCAGTTGAGTTTAAATCCATTTTGAAGACCATGCCACCATCCTCTGACATTATAGAAGCGGCTCTGATGTGGCAAGTTTGGGGATGTTATATATTCTGAGTAGCTCTTCCTCCAGACTAGACTAGATCTTAGCTCCTTAATTACTCCACTTCAAATAAACCCAACTCCTCTACCCTCCACCCCACCTATTTCTTTCAACTTCCAGAATTATTTTGGCATGTTAGATTATTTCATAGGGGTATTGTATTTGGCTTAAGACCCATTTCTGAATAATGTATTTTGCCTGCCCATGTAAATACAGTTCTGATTTCAAATTGTGGTTTGAATTAATCTTCTGTTTTTATGGAGAAATACTCAGTATCTATGATGGGAAGAAAATAGGGTCCTCGAGAAATAGAGAAATCTGTAGGGATCTTTGAGGCCAGTATTTGACTTTTCCCCTCTCCTGGTTAATATCCTTCTAAATCCCTCCCCCACATTCATATCCAGGTCTGTGACTAGTCAGACTACACTCAATTATCAGACTCAGACTATACTTAAACTACAAGTTAAATTTGAAATAGCCCTCTGCATGCCTGCAAAGATAGGCAGAGTTATCAATTCTTTATCACGTGAGCTCAAGATTAACTGTATGTTCTGATAATGAGTTTAAGAAATTTCAACACAGTTATTTCAGTCCTACCTTGCTGGACAGATTTTAATCAATATACCAATACTAATGAACTTTCTTGAAGAAAATATTTTTGACTTAAACTTTTTTTTTAAATACACTGCTGAGGGGAGCAGTAGGGAGGCAGGAGAGGTCTGCTGTGCTGTGTGGGGATCTCCCTGGCGGGGATCGAACTCGTGTCGATCAAACTCGTGTTGCAGTGGCTGCGGATAGCTTCATAGGCTGAGACCCAACCCGTTGTACCACCAGGGAGGCCTTTGACTTAAACTTTTTAAAGAGATTTCTTGCTGAAGTTTTCATATAGCAATGTTAAATTTTTCTGATTTTATTCAAATTATTTTTATCAAAATGAATTCTACTTTGTGAATTTTACTCTAAAAATGTTCTATCATTTAGTTTTGTCTTTTTTTTTTTTTAAATAAGGGGTAGGATAAGCTAGTGGATATAGCTTGGTTATATTCCATAGTAGTACTAACCAATAAAAATCAATGCAAGTCACATGTATAATTTAAAATTTCTTAGTAGTCATGTTAAAAAATTAAATAGATACAGGTAAAATTAATTTTATGAATATATCCAGAATTTCATTATTTTGACATGTAAAGTAGGTAAAGGAAGGGATATCTCAGGAAAGGGAAGATAGGATAGTATAAACTGGAGCTCTGTTTCACTGTTACCTTTTTGTAGTATGGAAGAAATGGCTTTGCTCCTCTTTTCTTTGACTTTTCTTTAATTCACGAGTGGTATGATTAATTCAGAACATCAATTAGAGATGAGCTTACTTGCTATTCTTCTGAATAATTGAGAGTTTATATTTCAGAATGTAGTACTAGAGAAAGCCCATATAATACACTGTATTCATACTATATATGTGTACTTAAAGAATATAAAATGTCTCTTCCTGACTCAGCCTTTTTTTTTCAAAAAAAAGCTTTATTTATTTATGCATATAAGAACTGGGGTGTAGGCCAAAGGTGTGAGGTGGTGAGAGGATTCACCAGAGATAGAGCGGGGAGCACAACAGGCAGAGCGACTGAAGTATACTGCTGAGGGGAGCAGTGGGCTAGGCAGGAGAGGTCTGCTGTGCCATGTGGGAATCTCCCTGGCCGGTATTGAACTGGTGCTGCAGTGGCTACAGATAGCTTCATATTGCTGAGACTTAATCTGTTGTGCCACCAGGGAGGCCCCTCACTCAGCCTTTAATAAAAATCTTGTTCCTTTTCTTTTATTCTTTAAAAATTTTTTTTTTTTTTTATGTCCAAGCTTATTCCACTGGAAAGACAGGAAAGGAAACATTTATAGTAGATTTTCCAAACACAAACCTTGCTTTTATAATATGGTCATGGCAACCATCTCTGTTTTGGTAAAGTTAGCCTATTATACTTTGCAATTTAAATTTTTAAGATTTAGAACAACCGCAAACTATTGCAGCAGTTAAACTGGATGTTTTGTGTACATATTTAGTATTTTAAATTAGGATTCTGGACAACATACAAACAGAATGAAAACAAAACACATAGACCTGGCATGTTGTGTATGGCTCACAGAAAACTTCTTTGAAGAAGTGACGAAGGAGCTGAACTATAGTGAACAGGAATTGTTAATAGGCAAATGTTAGGAGAAGGAAACGAATTTTCCATGCAGAAGGAACAACATTTGTAAGAGAAGTCTTGCATTGGGAGTTGAAAGTTCAGGAACAAATCATATATTTACAGTCAGTTATTTTCAATAAGGACAGTTATTCAAAAATAGTTTTTCATTATATGGTACTGAAACCCATTGGTTATCCAGTGCAAAAGAACAGAATTGTATCCCTTCCTCACACCAGCCACAAAAGTTAAAATGGATCACAGTCCTAAATTTGAGTTAAAACTGTAAAACCTCTACAAGTGTCTTTGTGATGTTGAGTTAGGCAGTGGTTTCTTAGCTATGACACTAAGAGGACCAGCACAAAAGAAAAAATAAGTTGGACTTTATAAAAATTCAAAACTTTAGTGCTTCTGTGAATACCATCAAAAAAGTAAAAGGACAGTCCACAGAATAGGAGAGAATGTTTGCAAGTAATCTGGTAAGGGAACTATCCTCCTACTACTGGGAGAATGCAGCATGAATAGGTTTGTGGAAAGAGGTTAGAGTCCAGCGTTGGGATTTGAGTGTCCCTGGATTTGAAAGTAGAGCTCTGCTGCACAGCTTCTCCTCTCCATTTCTTTCAGAACGAAATCTGTAACCTAACTGGAAGATAATAAATATCTCCTTCAGCTCAAACTTCTGTTTCTGAAGTAACAAGTATGAAGTTCATGGGTGTGTCTGACTTCCTTATAAATTCATTGAATTGCTGAGCAAGAAATCTCTTGTGATTCTAGATTTTATCTTAAAACTTCTCAAATTGCAACTATTCCATCAATATTTCACAGCTTTTGCTTCCTTTTTAAATGAGTTTTAAAATAGTCCAAACATAGTCATAAGTCATAATCTGTCATTTTGAATGATATTTTAGAGCCAGTGATCTGAATTGCATTTTGTAATTTATTCGCCCCAGAATACTTTGCCCTGTTAGCTGCATCCTAAGCCATGGTCTTAAGTGTGGTAGACACTCTTCTTAGTTCACAAAAATCAGAAACCAACCAGGAAATTGGATAAAGGGAATGTAAATTGTCCTGTTTCTTTCCATTAAAGAGTTGTTCTGGAAATATTTCATGCACGGTGCAACGGTAAAAATCTCTTTTTTTCTATTGTCTCTGAAGAGGATGAAATTTTTGTGGGGCAGAAGGGTTAAATTTCCTGTTAAATACTTGATTATTGTATTGGGGACAAACCATGTGAATTTCTGGCGTCTAGGTAGTTTCTGTATCAGAATGCCTGATTAAAATTAATTCCCTGAATTAAAGAAGATGGAAGTAATTGAATATTCATAATTAGCACAAGTGCACATTGTCAGACATCACAGTAAAGATATCATCGGTCTCATTATATACTAATTCACACTTTTAATCAATTAATCACTATCTTTATTCACATTTTAAAACAGATGAGCTTCGACAAGAGATGCTGGATGATGTACAAAAGAAATTGATGAATTTAGTAAATAGTACAGAAGGAAAAGTGGATAAGTATGTTCTATCTTTTCACTTCCATATACTTTATGGAGTTATTTTTATAGTAAAATCTACTACCTGTAGCTGTTTATATGAGTATATATATATATTTTTTTTTTAAAGAGTAATGCATCATTTTGTTCTGTCCATTACTGACTAATATTTGAGAACATTTAAAATACCAACAAAACTTAATCTAAGAGAAGTCCTTTCTTTACATTTATTTCAGTGCTGAGTTACTAATAAGTATCACAATAATGGTGGTCAAAAAATAACATCAAAATCTTACGACGATTGCTGGTCTACATACAGTTAAGTTTTGTGTATAAGAAAGTTCTTTGGCTGCAAGAAAGAGCATTTGGTTTACTTCACTAATAGAGTATCTCAGTGCTGCGATGGCCTTTCCTTGGTATTTCTTCTGTTGATTTTTGGCAGTCATCTGTGATTGTATGAATGGGGTTGAGTTGGAGAGGTCCTCATTATGTTTACTCTGAAAAAGTACATAACCCAATTACTCTAGTAATGAGGAGGCAGACGGCAAGGCAGCACTGCCCAGTATTTTTGAGGCCAACAGGGTAAGCCTAAGGAATTTAGCCAAGATTTAGGAATAAAAGCCCATATGAAGCCAAAATTTAAGGAAAGGACAAGACTATAAATCACTATTTCTGGCAATGGCGATCATGAATTTTTCACCATTTTTCCCCTACCTTCAGACAGTCTCTGGTTCTTCTTGCACCCATGTGGGCCCCTCCCTACAGCTCTGCCACCTCAGTGCAGTCCCTCAAATTCCCCGGCACAGGCTGCAGAGGGAACTAGAGAAGAGAAATTTCAGAAAGGCCCAATCGCCAGATCACCCTTGCTGCCCTCTGTGACTAAATTTTTTAAAACCTTTTCCTTACATGGTGTTGAGTTGTAGGTAGTTTTAATGAAGGGTAGGTAGGCTAGCTACTCATCATGGTTTTTAAATAGATTTTTCCAGCTCAAATTCTTTTTCTTAAAACCACATGGGAGAGTTAAAACACCACCACAATATGAAGTACTTAGAAAATAAAAGGTTTATTCTTAGCATTCTTTTTTATTCTCTTTACTATCTTTAAATGAACATAATTTGCTCAAGTGTATTAGTTGTGAAACTAGGGGTGTGTGTTTCACACCCCTAGTGTGAAACAATTTTTTTATACACATGAATGGGGAATTATAAACATAACCATTAAGCATAAGAACTATCATCACTATTACAGTGGGGATAGAAAGATCTGGAGTGTCTCTTTAAGATGGACATGGACCCAGATAGGCAATGAGAATTACTTTAATGAGGCTTTAACTTGACTGATTAATTTTTGGTTGAAGAAAGAGTAATTAAAAGTGATGTTTTTAAATGTATACGTTATGAGTTGTTTGAAATACTCCTTTTTTTAAAAAAGGATTTATTTTTATTTATTTATGCATATAAGAACTGGGGTATAGGCCAGAGATGGGGGTGGTAGTGAGAGGATTAACCAGAGACTGAGTGGGGAGCAGAACCGATGGATCTACTGAGATACACTGCTGAGGGGAGCAGCAGGCAAGACAGGAGAGGTCTGCTGCACCATGTGGGCCAGCTCCCTGGCGGGGGATTGAACTCGTGTTGCGGCAGTGGCTGGTGATAGCTTGATAGCTTGATAGTGCTGAGTCCCTTGTGCCACCAGGGAGGCCCTGTTTGAAATATTCTTAGATTTGTCAAAGGTTTTATAAAGTTACTTTAAAATAAGTGTTTTTGATAATTAAGTATAATTACATGTCTAGTGTTTATTGTTTGAGCACACTAAATATTGGAATAATTTGAGCTGTTTCTGCTTCATTTTCATAGAGTCCTAATGAGAAACCTCTTCATTGGACATTTCCATACACCAAAAAATCAGCGTCATGAAGTATTACGATTAATGGGAAGTATCCTGGGTATCAAAAGGGAGGAAATGGAGCAGGTAACTGAATGATGAAAGCCATTCACCGTATTGTTTATAAGTCAAATAGTGGTCTCATAGGACATTGTTTACTGCTACTGTGTGTAACATTGCCTGAATGTAACTCTTTCAGTGTGGAAATGGAATCTACTATAGTGAAGAGGTTAATTTTTTTCAATTTGTATATTTTAAAAAATATTTTGTGATCTATAAACCACCTCTCATATGAGAATGCTGAAATTTGAGATATGACATTCCTCAACTTTTATTTGAGATGCTGCCTGGGATGAAATGTTGATCGTATTAGTAGTCTCTCTCTCAGAAAGAGACATTTACTGGGAATTAGACTTGAAAAGCATGGCTTGTTACTATTGGAAACCATATAAGTTATATTTATTTTTTCTTATATTGATGATAATTTGTTTTCAAATAACTTTTCAGTTGTTAACTGAAGACCAGGGCGTTGTTACCAGGTGGATGACTGGGTGGCTTGGAGGAGGATCGAAGAGCGTCCCCAACACACCGCTGAGGCCGTGTCAGCAGTCTGTGCTCAATAGTGTAAGGGCCAGTTTTGTTCTTTCTGACTAGGAATGGCGAAATGATTGTACATCACATTTGTTTGCAAGGAATCAGATTTATTTTATACAGACTTTTTATTTCAGAGTGTGAAAACTGAGATCCAGAGGGGTGATTAGCTTAAGAGTAATAATCCAGTTGTAATAATTTTATTGTATATAGTTTTTAACTTTTTATTATATAGTACTGCTTTTCAAAGTATTAACTGTTTTTTTCGTTATATTTGATCATGCTGCTGTAGACAGTTATTTGTCTATCTTACTGCTGCATATGAGATCGTTAAAGACAGAAGTTTTATTTTATGTATGTCTTTGTCTACCCAGCTGCTGAGCTCTTGAATACTTGCTGAGTACCTGCTGTGTACTGGCCTGTTCAAGCTGTGGGCTGCAGCCACAGACCAGCCTGAGCGCCTGCCCTCCCTGAACTGACATTCTGGCAGGGGAGGCAGTCGATAACTTGAAAACAGTGCCTTTTACATAATAGGCTTAAAATGAATATTAATCGAGTTGAGTAGCACTGTGAGTTAGAGTGTGGAGTTTGCTTGTGTGTTTTTTGTTCGTTTTTAAGTAAAGAGGAAACAGATTAAGTGACTTATCCAGATCTGGTTAAAGATAAAGCTCTATTTTTAATTGGATAAATCTTAATATAACTGCGTTTAATCAGATAATATCACTAGTGAATTTTTGTTATATTCGTTGATTGGGTCTTACTTTAGAAAAATATGACTTCAATTCTTATTTTTCTGTTGGTATAATTTTTTGTATCTATGTAAACAGTCATTAAAATGGTTTAACGCTTATAGTCTTCCGTGTCATTGGGGGCAAGAAATCTAAGCCTTAGTGGGTGGCAGTTTGTGAGGAGTGTTGTCATTAACAATTATTGATTAAATTAACACTTTGTGGCTGATGCCCTTGTATCTAAAGTACTCCTATTTTTATTGATCACAATACAAATTGATCAAATATTTATAAGGAAGTAATTTGCATGGCATACTTAGTTTTTGATATTCACTGAGAATAACTGGTGTAGTTTCTTAGTTGTAGTAAATATAGTTTCAATATCTGCTAATATGACCAAATTACTTTTTTGTAGTCCTTTTCAGAACTTTTTGTTAAATTTCTGGAAACAGAATCTCATCCGTCTGTTCCACCACCAAAGCTTTCTGTTCGTGATCTGAAACCTCTAGATTCACCAGGAAGGAGAAAAGTAGATACAAATGTACCAGAAAGTTTTAAAGGTAAAATCAGATTTTTTTTCCTGCAGCTTAAAAATGGAATGTTTAATTTATGATTATGTTTTACAATATTAACTTAGTTTTTAGTGTTTTTGAAAATAGGTAATGATATGTTCCAAAATTCCAATAAAACATTAACTTTTGACTTCCTATATTTTTTTAAGCAATCTGACATTTAATTGGTTTAGATTAAATAGCATGAAATAGTTTCCCTCTATATATCAGAAGAACTCTCTACACCAGTCACTTTGTGTTACTCTTGTTAGAGAAAAGTAGTGAACTGATGAGCCTTTGGCCACCTGCTTTCCTTTCTCCCCAGTGGTGCTGACTGCTAATCAGTTACAAGTGTAGTTTATGCTTAGAGAAGGCTGGTGTGAAAATTTGAGTGTTACACTCATTAGCCAGATCTTGGTATGTTAAACATTAACATTTTTGTAAGAGTGTTTTAGTAAACTGGCTTAGATGTCCAAGAATGTCATAAGGCATTTGCTTCTGTTGAAAGGTCTGCCTATAAGCAAATGGTTTGGTGGTTCTACAATGTGTGGACATGGTTTTCTACCTAACTCACTAGGTTATTTAAAAAGATTTATTTATGTGTAAAAGAACTGGGGTGTAGGCTAGAAGTGTGAGGGTTCAGCAGACAAAGTAGGGGGTAGGGCAGGCAGATTTATTGAAATACAGTGCTAAGGGGAGCAAGAGATGAGACAGGAGAGGTCTGCTGCGCTATGGGTGGGATCCAACTCATGCCGTAGTAGCGGCGATAGTGCTGAGACTTAACCCCTAGGCCACCAGGGAGGCCCCTTTCCCTAAATTTTTATAGAAAATAGTAAAAATTTTTTTACTATTGTTTAGATAACAGGTTTGACTGCTAAATTTAGTGAAGTCTTAGCTTTACCTAGTAGGAATGGACTGTACTAAAAACACTTCTATCTTGTTACTCTTGTTTGTGAGATCTTGAAACAGATTCCAAAATGGTTGCCCCCTTTTTCTCCTTCTCTCTCCCCCCTCCACCATTCCTCCTCCTTCCCTCTTCCTCTATCCTACTTAGTCCTGTTCATACTGAGGCACTGCTAGCTTTTTTGGTATTGATCAGAGACAAAGGCCAGTGATGGTCTAATTTGGCATGCATTTGCCTGAAAATAGCAAGCTTAGTCTTTAATCCTGGATCTGAAGATGAGAGTCAGAGCTCTTCCAGAGTTTGGAAAATTGCCATTTACAGCAGAGGACAGCTTGGGGACCCAAGGGTGCTCCATGATAAGTACAGCTGATGGATTTATCTCAGTGCTAGCTTTTTGTTACAGAGGCCTTTTATTTGAGTTTCCCATAGTTGAGTGGGTGCCTTGGTGGGGTTACTTGTGTTTTAACAATGAAGTTGTTACTATGCTTGGGTAATAAAGCAGAATTCTATTCAGTAAGACATTAGGGCGTAAGCTCAATACCTGTTCCAATAAAAACGAATTGTTTAACCTAACTTTACAGGGAAACAATTGAGCATTGTTTTCAAACATTTGAATGTTTAAAAGATGATTAGATTTGTAATGCATTTATTGTTTCTTATTTTGGTAAATTAAACTGATTGTTATTGTACTATGGGTGCCAGTTTTTTTTATGTCTGTCATAATTGGGGAAAACAGTTTCTCAAGTCCTTCAGGCGGATAGTTAGTTTACCTTGTAACATAGAAAATACCTTTTTAAAAGTTATTGTAATAAATGAAGTTTGTCAGTTATATAACTAGTATTTAAACCTAAAACATCGATATTAGTGTGTTTAGTAAAGTATTAACTATATATGCAAATATTCTTCTCTCCCCTTTTCTTTCTCCCACTCCTTTCTTACTGCCTTGTCCTCTTTCCTCTTTATTTCAGAAACCCTTTAGATCAGATCCACAGTATGGCAGCATGTGAACTGAATTTACTTGGGGACCAAACCTGGAAACCTAAAACACATGTATAGCATTGTTTTTGTACTGAAAATGTTTCCGATTACTAGGCGTGAACTTTAATCAGCTTTCAGCAATACAAATTAGTATTTATTTGTATTTAGTAATTAAAGTCTATTTGTGCCTTCGTTTTCAATAGCTAAAGAGCACGCCAAAGTAAGTGCCCTACACCATGGTGTTATGACCAGCAGGGTAGACTTTTACATTTGACAGTGATAGTTAATTGAATATTCATGTATATTATGTTACTCAACAATATAGGGGTAACTTTATACTATTTATATGCAAAGGCTTATTTCTCTTTGACTTCTTTGTAAAGGTTGGTAGACTAATTCATATTTTGTCATTTAGATACAGCAGAATCCAGGTCTGGCAGAAGAGCAGATGTGAATCCGTTCCTGGCCCCCCGTTCTGCGGCCGTGCCTCTTATTAACCCAGCTGGACATGGGCCTGGTGGGCCTGGTCATCTTCTCTTGAAACCCATCTCAGATGTGTTGCCCACGTTTACACCTTTGCCAGTGTTACCTGACAACAGTGCTGGAGTCGTGTTGAAAGACCTTTTAAAGCAATAAATGATTTTCAAACCAGAGATGACGTACATAGCACTTTACAGAAAACCCACAAACATTATGTATATAGACTTTATCACAAAGTGGCCTTTTGGAAAATTAGTCATGTTTGTTGAAGTGTACATTCTCTGAATTTAATGAAAATATTCTTAGTACTTGTAGAAATTGCAGGTATTATGGGAGGAAGCAATTGCTGTATTGCCTGCTTCCCCCCACCCCCGCCCCCCATCTCTGATTTGAACTAATTTAAGCTAGTGGAAACATTTGGTCATTTATCTTAATTTACAAAATAAGTAAAATAAAAAGGCAAAATACTAGTAGCAATATATTAGCGCTTTAGTTCCTTCTCTGATTTTCAAGCTGATTTAAGCTAGAAACATGGTTTGGTTTATCTTTTAAAGATAAATATTTACAAAAAAGAAAAAATAGTAGTGACTTAATGACTTCTGTGCATAATGCAGAAAATTGACCTGCAGCGCGTGTTCCTCATCTGCCGAGGCCTCTGTGGAGGTCGAAAGAGCACCTTTGGGAGGTCGGGGGGCGGACTGCCGTGTGTTCGGTTCTGCGCAGTTTGATCACGTGCGGGTTTGTGTGTCCCCCAGAGTGCAGACACCGAGCAGCTGTATCACGAGGCGTCAGCCCTCATGACACCCGTTTCTAATCGCAGCCCCTCTCCGCTGCCACCTGCAGGAGCTGTCTGCTCCTTCACATCTGCCAACCGCTAACTACTCTCCGCTCCGTCTTTATAATTTTGGCATTTCAAGAGTGCTGTCCGTGGACTCATACAGTGTGCTGCCTTTTGAGATTGACTTGGTTCCATTCCCCACAAGTCCCTGAAGATCCGTCCACGTTGCAGCACATCTGGGCAATTTCTTGCTGTTCTGTTGCTGAATGTGTATTGCAGATGTGCTTTTGTTTTAAGAGCTGAGGTTTTTTTTTTAAGAAATGGACTAGTTCAAAGCCCATCTTCTGACCTTTTTTTTTTTTAAAGATTTATTTATTTATGCATATAAGCTGGGGTACAGGCCAGAGGTGTGGGGCTGCGAGAGGGTTCACCAGAGACAGAGTCGGGAGCAGAATAGGCAGATGGATGGAGATACACTGCTGCAGGGAGCAGCGGGCAAGGCAGGAGAGGTCTGCTGCGCCATGTGGGAATCTCCCCAGCCGGGTGTCGAACTCGCGTCGCTGCTGCTGACAGCTCCATGGCACAGTGCCTAACAGCTGCACCACCAGGGAGGCCCCGTGAGGTATCTTTTTAAAGGTATCTTTAAACTAAAAGTTTCCTCATACATTTGCACAAGTTTCACATATATGAAAGTATTCAATCAACCATACAGCTGGGTTTTTATAACTAATTAGCAATATCACTAAACACAACGCCTCCTGCCTCTGTCTGAGGTGTTGACATGAGAGGTATGTTCCCCCCAGGAAGTCGTCGTTCTCATCGTCGTGGTCACTGGAGCCATGAAATCACTTCAGCAACACCAGCACCGGGCATTTGATCCTAAGGAGAGCGTTTTAGTTTTTATGAACCTGTCATAAGAAATTCTAACTTGCAGCTTAATTGTATCGGGATGCTCATGGTTGTATTCATTGTTGAAGTTGTACATTTAAAGACATTTCTTGCTAATTTTGTGAATTTCAGTATGCCTTTAAAGTAGAAACATCTCTATACACAAAGAAAGGGGAAAGTGATACTAATCCAAATGTGTAAATAGGCCTGGCTCTGGCCAGAGGTAAATTTGGTTGTAAATTTTGCTGTGATTAACTGTACATTTTCTACTGTATTTAGAAAATTAGAAGTGTTTATGTGTTGATGGATAAAACTTGTTTTTCTGAAGAATTTTGGAACTGAGACATTGCTGCCTCAGAACATCACCTGTCTCCTCAGTTAATTTATTTATGTTGCCTCTCTTTATTTAGTACACTTTAAAGGAAGTTGTCGTACAAGTTCTATATTAGAACTGCCAACCTGGCCTCTTGTCTGTTCTGCCCATTATTATTTCTCTATGAAATTATTACTTTGTAGATTTTTATATGATTCTTTCAAAGATACTTTCATTGACCATCCTAAATTATTTGCTGCTTGCCATTGAAGTTTCATTTCAGTGTGGAGCATCTGAAATAAAAGTTCCTAAGTTGAAAAATAAGAGACACATGATCCTTCATTTTGAAGAAATAGAACATGCAAAAACATTTTTTCTCTTACAATTCTGAGAGAGGAAATGCTTGGTGGGTATATAAGTTGCATGTCATCATATTTTAATTACCTTTCATGACATTTTGAGTTTTTCTTTTCCTGCTCAAAACAGTCTGTCCCTCCTCACCCCATAGTTTAACATAAGTTCGAAAGCTGTTACGGGTGGATTGTGTATCATGCAGCACATGACCTTCCACGGCTGCTATTTAAATAAGTATGTGCCCTTGTCCTAAAGCTGTGATACCTCATGTTTCAGTTGTACCACCACTGAAGCTATAGCTGACTAGCATGCATTCTAGTGTTTGTTGATCTAAAAGATGTAAACATCTACTTTTTGGAAACTAAGTTGTAGCAGAGGTGAACCATCTGCTCAGGGGTCTTGGTGCCCATTCTGTGATGAAGCATCTCTAACATTCTGATGTTAGCAGAGGGACACTGTGAACAGAATTTACTGCAGTACCTTAACTACAGTAATTGTTTATTTCTCCATAAACTTGGAAGAATTTGTGGTTGAATTCTGCCTTAGCTGCCACAGTCTTTCACGACATTCCTAGTGGTTTTCAACCACTATGTATGATAGAAAATCCAGCCATTGAATTTGATGTTAGTATAATTCCATATCATGTTGTTGTTGTGAGTTTTTGTTCCTGCCATTATTGACTTAAAGGAGGGGTGGTAGGAACAAAACCAAAACTTAAACAACAAAATATGGGGGAAAGCAATGGCTTTAATAAAACCAGCCAACTGAAATATTAAATATTCCCCCAAATAAAGGCTCCAGTTTATTTGAAACTTTCAATGGTTAATTGAAAGGAGGGAAAGACTCGGTGCTTATCCAGTCAGTAGGTAGGAAAACAATTTTGTCTTTAGGGTGGAAGTGGTGAGAATGACTGAGGAAGTGCTTATGACACATCAAACTCAAAGCATTGACTTTGACTTAAAGCTAACGTTTTTTCATATCAAATTATTTAAAAATCTTCAACAAAAATTCATCTTTCATTTTATAAATACTAAGTGATATTTTGTAAATATTAAGTGATATTCCTATGGAAAAAATAATGCACTTTTAATTCTAAGTTCTGACATTTGTGATTATTTGCTAGTTTTTACTTTTCAACTTACTAAGGGTTCTTTACTTAAAATTGACAAATTGTATCTAGGTGTGGGAAATTTGCAATCCAAACTTAACAATGGGTTGTGTTTTATAGAGCTAAAGTCAATGCATTTCTGAATTTCTCAGGAGCACCGCAAGGAATAGAAAAAAAAAAAACCTCCAAATAAAAATGATATATGTAAGTTGGCAATGTTTCATCCACAATAAAAAAAAAAAGATTTTTAGCAAACAGCTGCCGACTTTTTCTTTAGAAGGGAGAGAAATGACTTACACATGTTGTTTATAGCAGCAGTTGATGAACTACTGAGGCTAATGTGTTCAAGTGTTCCCCGGATGTCTGCTGTTAGACCATTTGAGCCTTGGAAATGTTAAGAATGAACAACTTAGTAGATGCTCAAGATGGTGTATTAAAAAGGGTCTGAGATGTTAGCCAGCCGTTGGTGGTGGTTTTTTTTTCTTCGAGTGATAGGATGCATTGTTGGGGTCTTAGTCTTTCTGCAAGATAATCATTTGTCTTCATTTTTTTTTCTTCAATGTGGGACTTGAGTACTTTCAACTGTTCCTATGATGGCAGGATTGGAAAGAACCTGGTTTGTAGGTATGGTTTGTAGGCAACTCGTGTGAAGAGACAATGAAGAGAATGGCATTAGGAGGGGAGAGGGGTGGAGGGAAGAGTTGTGCTTGAAAGTTGAAAGATGGATTGGAATACTGATTTTGACCATTTCTTGTGACCTTTAAAGAAATACTTTGGCCATGGGACTGTTTTTTCTCATCACTGAAATTATACCCATCTAGTAAACTTATGAGGTGGTGAGGGTCACATGATTCATCCATTCATAACATTTATTAAATGAATAAATGTACTGCTTGTGGGAATGTTTTGTGAAGTCTGTACTTCTACTCTGATGAGTTGTCATTACTAGCAAAAGTGGATGAGAATGTGAAGGGAGGAGGGTGTTAGTGAAGCCAAGAGTTGTTTCAAGAAGGTAAGGAAAGGTCAGAAGCATGAAGTGTGCTTACTATGCCGATGAGACACTTTAAGAATATAGTCCTTAGGATTTCGGGGCCAAGTTGTTGGCTTTGACTAAGCAGTTGGTGGGGTGGTGGGAACAAGCCCTGCTAAGTGGCTTGAGTAGGTGATGAGTAAGTAGAGGTATGGTTGGTAGGCAACTTGTGAGGAGACAATGAGGGGAAAAGGGTGGAGGGGGAGTTGTTTTAAGCGGGGATACTTGGCGCTTGTGTTAGTGCTGATGAGTATGACACAGTTTAGATGGAGAGATGAGGAGGGTGGAGAGAGTCGTTCCTGAGAAGGGACTCTGAACACAGATGGAGGGCTTGGCCTTACCCAGGAAGGCTCCTTTGTTGGGGTGGGAATGATGGAAGAGGGTGTGGAAGATGGCAGATAGCAGGTGAATTTGGGCCGAGGGAAGTTGTGGGAATTTTCTTCTGTGAGGTTGGCAGCACCTTTATCTGCTAAAAATGAGGGTGTGGGGAAGAGGAATGATCATAATTGAGAAATTCATGGTCAAGTGAGAGGGACAGATGTATGTCGATTACTGGGGAGTGGGAGAAGCACAGGCAGGGTACACGCCAAGTGCTGGGTGCCTGATGTGAGCCTGGCAGGCAGATGGGCCGGGAGCAGTGGCTCAGCACGCGGCAAAGAGAGCAGCGCTTGCGCACACGAGGCGGAAGCAAGCAAGTTGATGGCAGGAGTCAAGCGGCTCTTGCCCTCACCTAACGGAACACAAAACGTTACTAACCTGAACCTTGTTTTCCTGCTCTTGGCACTTGGGTCATATGAATATATGCTATATCTGAGAGTGTTGGGTTTTTTTAATGATTCAGCTATTTTTAAGATTTTTATTTTTGTGTAGAACAACTAGGGTGTAGGCCAGAGGTGCGGGGGGTGAGAGGATTCATCAGAATGAGAGTGGGAAGCAGAACAGGCAGATCGACTGAAGTACACTGCTGAGGGGAGCAGCAAGTGAGACAGGAGAGGTCTGCTGTGCCATGTGGGTCAGCTCCCTGGCCGGAAATCGAACTCAGGCCATGGTAGCAATAGTGCTAAGACTTAACTCTTAGTGCCCCAAGGAGACCCCCTAGCTGAGGGTTTTATAGCTTATTGTCGTAATTTAATATATCCAGTAGATTAATAATCCATTATAGTCGCAACAATATTTATCTTGGAGATAAAGAAAAATTGATGTTAATAAATGATCACGCAAGGCAAATATTTGAACCCTAAGTCGGTTTTCTGCCTTGGCTATTACTGTGCATCAGTTTTTTAGCCCTTCTGGGGTTAAGAAGTTAATCATTTGTGCTACTTGATATTTTAACTGTGATGGTTTTCAGCTGGTATGTTTTTCCAAGTGCACTTTCCTTTTCAGCTCTGATATCTTTGACCAGTGAATTCATTGATCCTGACGCTCAAAAGTTAAATCTCAATGATAGAAAATATTTGTGAACCTGAAGAGTTTGATAAACTTGTTTCCTCAATATCCTGGGATTCTGTTAAAAAATATAAGCTACATTATGCTGTTGGGTAAAGTATAAGGCATTTAAATGTTGCAGGACAGTTTGAGAAGTTTTCCTCTGACAATGGGGGTTCATCTCATGCCCGTGAGCTGTGTGGAAATGAGTGTATGTTCTTAAGTGCACGCATGTCCACGGGACAAAGTCCATCCCAAGTGCTGAAGGGAAGCATGGGAAGAAAAGAACTGTCAGTAATGTTGGCTTATTCAGATTTACTGTGCCGCTCTGTCTAGTTAAGCGTATTTAAGGACCCACAGCATGAGCTTTGCATGAAAATGCCCTTACAAAGATTCTCTTCAGGCTCTCACCCTATGAAAGGTACAGGGGTGAGAAAGTTACAAGTTCTGGACCAATGAGGTAATTTTTTTTATTTTTGAAAATATATATGGAGTGTATATAGTCTTCGAACATTTCTTGACTCATTTCAAAGTCGTCTCCCAAAAGCATCTGTGCCAACTTGCTACTGGATAGGTGGGGTCAGATGATCTTTAGGATTGCACTTGAATGGAGCTCTTCTGTTGAAAAATATCAATGGTGGTAAAAATCAATTCTCTACGGAATTGGTCCTTGAGAAGTTAGCCATTTTTAAACAAACCTTTTCATTTATTTTCCCCCCTCATATATCTGTTTTACTTGGTGAAAAGAAATTTTCCTTCTGTTTTCATCCTTTGTGTCAAAGATTTATAAATTGACAAAAAGTGTATTAGGAGGGATATCTGGCTGTCACTGTGTAAAGAGGTCAGCCAGTCCTCCCTGCAAAAAAAAAAGTACAAACTAAAATTGTTCAACCATTTGGGAACTGTGATTATTGACAAAAAGCAGACAAATTCCAAATTGTTGGTATTTGAAAACCTTCCAGAGCTTCAGGCAAGAACCCTTGGCGTTGACATCTACATCCTTGCTGCCTGGGGCTCCACCACCCCCATAAACCTGCTTTATCCAGCCCCGGGCTACATGCAAGCCTGCAACCGTGCCTGAGGGGTGAACTCGGTGGAAGGGGGAGCAACCCACGGCCTCTCATTAGCTTAAAGGTAATGAACTTGAAGAAAGCTCAGCTGGCTAGCCTGAGATCGCAATTCCAGAAGCTCAAATGGCCCCCAGCAGAAATGTGATGTGGAGATCCAGGAGCTGAAAGCCACGCAGGATGCGGGCAGCTGGGAAACTCCCATGCACTGGGGCAACCCAAGAGCCCAGTGGGAAGAAAAGCCCAGGCCAGGGGAGTAGGCCTTTCGGCCCACACATACTCCTCCCACCACTATGGAAGCCTCTTGGGCCAATGTATTTCATGAGCCCAGGCCCAGCTGACCATAGCTATACAGGAGCAACCCCCAAGAAGGCAGAATATAAAATAAGTATAAAAATGGCAGAGATGGGTCTCCCTGGTGCCACAAGGGATTAAGTCTCAGCACTATGAAGCTATCAGCAGCCACTGCAGCAAGAGTTTGATCCCCGGCCAGGGAGCTTCCCACATGGTGCAGCAGACCTCTCCTGCCTCGCCCGCCGCTCCCCTCAGCAGTGTATTTCAGTCAATCTGCCTGTTCTGCTCCCCACTCTGTCTCTGGTGAATCCTCTCACCCACCCCACATACCTCTGATCTTACACCCCAGCTCTTGTATGCATAAATAAATCTTTTTAAAAATGGCAGAGATGTCAGCAGCTGCACTTAACCTTGGGGAAAACAGACCCTCTATTTTTTAAAGATTTGTTTATGCATACAACAGCTGGGGTGTAAGATCAGAGGTATGTGGGGTGGGGTGAAAGGATTCACCAGAGACAGAGTGGGGAGCAGAACAGGCAAATCTACTGAAGTACACTGCTGAGGGGAGCAGGGGGCGAGGCAGGAGAGGTCTGCTGCGCCATGTGGGTCAGCTCCCTGGGCGGGGATCCAACTTGTGCTGCAGTGCTGAGACCTAACCCCTTGCACCACCAGGGAGGCCCGACGGACCCTCTGTTTAAATCCAAGCTTCCACACCCCCTTTCCAATTTGAAAACGGTTGGTTAGTTAACCGACCAGATTACACAAATAAGAGCCCTTAGTTCATCTTTCTAAGACGCTTTTTGATCGAGTCCTTCCTCTACCAGCCTCTACTTTCTGCAAAATGGGTGCTTTTTGCTTCATTCCCTCTCATGTAGATATGATTTGAAGAGCCAGAGGAAACTGTGTGCCTCTTTGAAGCATTTTGCAGCAGAGTAGGTTTCATGAGCCGAGTCCTCCACGCAGACGATGCCAGATTGTTCCAGAGACGGGGCTGTCAGTGCACCATCTGTTAGAACAAATCACTGCTTGTTGGTTGTACCGTAACCACGTTTGTGGGTCAGTTCATTTGCTGACCAGGTTGGAGGACCCCCATGCAATGTTTGATTACACAGACCTCAGCGTGGTAACTGAAGCCTGTTGTACTTAACCAAGGTGGCACTGAAGGTCTGGCGAAGAAGCTACAATACTGTCTGGACCTTTGGGCCCACGCCATTGCTGCCTCTGATCCTGATGCCACATGCCAAAGTGGGCTCTGCAGGTAACATAGAAGTTGACAGCTTTCCTTGCCCTCCTAGCCATTGGAATCTCAGTGCTGTACATCTGCCCACATTCCTGTGTTTGTGCTTAGCGCTTTCATAGATAAGCCTCCTTTTGAAGCATCTTTTGGGCAGACTTCCTTTCTCAGGTGCTTGATCTTCAACTCAAAATTCCTTCACTTTTTCTTCAGGTTTTCTGTCTTCTCTGCACACGCCATGGTTTTCCAACTGGAAAAAGAGCCCAATTGGGTTTTCAAAAATACCTGAGACTCTGCTGTTACAACATACACAGTCTGGTTTTCAAGCAAGAATGATGAGTAATGCAAAGGAGACAGTGTGACCCACACGTGGAAGGAAGAGCCAGGGGAAGCCACATGCGCCTACTGTGGGATTTAGCCTGGAAACTTCAAAGCAGCGATTGCAAAGTGCAAACACCAAAGTACATTGGAAAGATGCAGAATAGATAGTAAGCGCTCGCATGCTGTTAAATCTTAACATTATGCCATAGTTTCTGAAGGATTTAAAAAACTTTATTTTAAAAAACTTCCATCATGGACACGAAAGAGGAGCAAAGGACACACTGGACCCACGTATCCGGCTTCAGCAGTCATCAGTCAACTCAGGATTGTAGGTTCAAGATGACCAACACTCGCTTCGTTCTGTACCCACACCCACTTCCGGTTCTTGTTTGGAAACTGTTTTCACGTAGCACCTCCTAAAACTGTGCCAAGGAGCATTCTTGTTAATTTTGTAGGGAAAATGATGTATGCCTCTCCTGTTTCCAAGTCTGCAGAAAGTGGTTGAGCTCTGTCACCCCATCTGGATACAGAGAGAAGCTTCCGTGGCCTTTGGCCAGTGACGGGGCAGGAGGTGTGGACTGTCCCCTGGACGCCCTGTGCTGCCATCTGTGGAAGTGACCCGGGCCCGGGGTGTCTCTGTCAGCAGCTCCCTGTCCTGGTGTGAGCTGCTGTGTCACCCCCACTCTTGGGTGTGCAAGGGCATCTGTACCTCTGCCATGCAAAGTGGGGACCCGCGTGAAGCTGAGCCCTCACTCTCCTCCACTCTCACGTCAGGTCTGCAAGGAAGGGGAGCCCAGAAGTTCTCTGACTCTCCGCAGCTTATCTGGAGCTCCTGTCATGACCCCAGAGTCTGAACCCTCCACTCCCGAGTTGAGGCCTGCAGTGGGGGTGCTGAGTCCCTTCTTGGAGTCCCAGGCAGTTTCTTACTCTAATTTTATTTTCTGATCCACTGTGCGTCCTGACTTCTGCCCCCAGTGTATTTTCCTGGGCAGAGAAACACTATTCTGCTATCATGAAACTTTTCGACCCTATCACCTAAGAAAAACCTTTCTCCTAGCAGGACAGTAAACTGAAGCCTTATTGTGCTTAAAGGTGGTGTTGAAAATCTGGCGAAGAAGCTACAACACTACCCAGACCTTTGGGCTCATGCCATTGCTCCCTCTAATCCTGATGCCACTTGCCTAGGTGGGGTCTGCAGGTAACACTGAAGTTGCCAGCTTTCCTGGCCATCTAGCCATTGGGCTGAGAGGGTCTGATTTGAACTTAAATTTCAGTCATCCTTTTGCTGCTGTGATTTCTTATCCCAAGCAAATCAATGTAGCTTTATTGATGATATTTTAGAATGGAATGTTCCTTAGAGAATTCCCAGGAGGTTTAGTTTAGGGGTCAGCTCCATAGATGAGCATGGCCACCAAGCCACCAGGTACCTAGAAACGGTGTGATAGCCTCCGGTCCCAGGCATCCTAAGGAAAAGAATGGGTCAAGGGGGAGGGGAATAAATGGAAAAGGATATAATTAGCAATTACCAGACCTTACTCAGTCTCCCTGTTTACATCAGGAGTATGTCTTCTCACACTCTTGGAGCAGTTCAAATCAGGATCCGAACACGGTCCAAACATTGCACTTGGCGGTGATGAGTCAAGGACAGTCATTGACTTCTGCTGTCACATCCATTCACTATCCTTGCCTTTCCTGCTATGCCAGTATCCTACAAACTACCCTCTCAGCCTCCTTTGCTGGCTGGCACCCCGTTGAGTTCCGCCAATGGGAAGCATTTGTAGGAGGTTTGAGCAATGGGAAGAGGCAGACGTCAGGGTATTTTTCCCTGCTCTCTGCCCTTGGCAGTGACTTTATTACATTGGTGATGCCAACTCCCTCCAGGCAGCCTCACTGTGATTCCAGTTCTTACAAGTGGCCCTGACAGCACTATCTTATCCTTTGGACCCTCCAACATGAGGGAGATGCTTCCTGATGTCTTTTCTCTCTGGGTTGCCTCAACATTCCTTTTGTCTCTTCAGCACATTGGTCACCAATTCCTTGTACTCAATTCCTCTGTTGAACTGCCTCGCATGGGCTATTTTTTTCCTGACCAGAACTTGATTGAGGCAGACATTTTTTTACACTCTTTTTTTTTAAATTTTATATCATTGATTCTTCCTCATAGATCTTTTCTTTTTTCTCTTTTTCCTATTTTTGTTGGCAAACTGGCAGTCAGATCTAGAGCCATGGTGACAGCCACCAGTTACATGTGGCTATTTAAGTTTAAATAGCAATTAAAAAATGCATCTCGGTATCACTAGTCATGTTTCAAGGGCTCAGATGCCACCTTGGCCAGTTGCTGGCATGTGGACAAGACAGACATCAAGAACACTCTCATCATGGCAGAAAGTTCCATTGGACATACTGGTCTCTAGGTCTGATTAGATTCAAGTCCAATAGTTTAGCAAGGATACTTAGAAGAGGAGATTGGAGTTGGACAAACTTCTCATGTCCATGTCCTTATGTTCAAAAGTGCTGAAAAATAAGTTTCTCATCATAGCCACCTGGGGTATCTTAAAATGTTGATTCCTTGCCCATCTTCCCCTTCACTGAATCAAAATCAAGATGCCTGTCACATCTTGAATAATTCTGTTGCACGGTGACTTCTGAAAGCATTAAAATAACAAGACTTGGAGGTGACCTCTTTCCCACTGGAGAAAGAGTTTCTAACTGGAACGAGAACTAGTAAGGAAGGGGAGCCGTGCATAAGTGAACTGACTTCGGTAGCTGAAGGTTGGGAGAAGAATAAGCCTATATCCAGAGAGCAGTTGATAGATTTAGAACAAAGTTCACTGTTTATGTTTACTGTGCTAAAACTTGCTCACATTCAGTCTGCGATGGTTTTTATCAGCCCACATGAAAACCTGAGGTTCTGTCTCGTCTACATTTTATGTTAAGATCCTTTCTTTTATATACTATGATGATGTGGTATATAAGAGTTGTAAGTATTTTTCGTTTTTATTCAGTCAAATTAAAAGTTCACAGCATCATGTTCCCTCTAATTTTTGAGAAGGTTGATTTTGCTCATCTGGTAAATTCAAGAATCTGGGAGCCCCTGAGACTGTCATATGTGACTTGTAGTTAAGAATGAAGTCATTACACATCATTTTATTTTAAATTCGTATTAAATATATTAAGTTTGCCCCAAATATTAATCTGTATTAAGTCTTAAAGAGACAAAAATGAGAGCAGTAAAGAGAAGAATGTCATTTGCTATTTTCTTGAGTCCTCCCGGGGCTCCAGGCAGTCTGTCACTGAGAGGAGAGATCCCATATTTTACATGTGGCTATTTGCTAAAATCACAGTCAGCTCACACAATCTATAAGAAAAGCCCAGGTGTTTTCATGATTCACTGGATTTCCTGAGAATTCCAAGTATGTGCAGAAAATCCTAACATCTTCAACCCGCTGGTTACATTAAACACAGTCAGAGAATAAACACATGGAAAGGAGAAAAAATTCTGGAGAAGTTAGAAAACCTGGGTTCCAATTCCTGTTTTTCTTCTAGTTACATGTCAGGGAAGTTGATTTCTCTGGGCCTTGGTGTTCACATTTGTACATTTAGGGGGTTACGGTAAGTGATTTATAAGTTCAGGACACTGTCACCAACTCCTAGCAGGGTCTTTTAATAATATTCTCAAGACCCCCGGTGTCTTCCCTTAACATGGGCACCTACTTGTACTACTGTCTAGTCACTGCCTCCTGGTTAAATAAATTAATTAATAATAATATTTCCTAACCTTTATTGAGGGCCTATTGTCTGTGCTTTGGCACCTGCTAGGTCTTCATGAACACTGTCTCCTTTACAGGACTGTGATATATTTTTACCCCTATTTTGTAACAGAAAATGTGAAGCTCAGCAAGGTTAGAAACTTGCTTCAGGTCTCGTATCTGTCAGGGTTTGCCAGGGAAAGAGAACCAGTCTTTTTAAAGGTCATTTAATGTTTGACATAAGCATGACAGAGAGGGCAGAAAGCACAAGGGATGAGATGAAGGTATCTAAATACATAAAAATATGTGTGTTTCTTTCCAGAAATGTCATAAAACTGAAGGACACATGGAGGAAAATATCTGCAACTAGATGAGAATGGAGACATCTCTTCACTGTAGAAATAAAAATGGGCCAAGAAAGTGGAGCGAGAACTTCCAGCTGTTCACCAGTGAGCTGGGCTGTTTTGTGTGAGGTTGTGATCCCACTGGCTGTGGGAAGGATCATTGACTAAAGATATTTTGGAGACAGCTGTGTTGGGGCTGGATAACTGACAATCAGGAGGTAACTGTTACCTCATTCCCACGCCAACCCTGACAGGTAGATGAGGAAACCAAGAAGCAGAGGCTTCCACTTGCTCAAGGTCATCCAGAGGTAAGTGGCAAAACCAAGACAGACCTAAGACTTTTATTGCAACCTTATTCTCTCCCTGCTTCCAACACGACAGTGTTAAGATGGAAGCCATCTCTGATCCATGATAATGTCAGCTTTTCTCAAAGATCCTCAATTTGCTCTTGCAGAAAGCAGGCAGTGATTTCCTCTCATTTCTTCCCCTGCAGGAAGGTTGATCCTATAAATGAGGTAACATTCTCCCTACCCCACCAGAAAGGTCGATACAAACAGATTTTTCAGTTACTTGAAGTTCATATTCGAGTTGGTAATCCACGCTCCTGGTACAAAATTCACCGTACACGGAGAGATGAGCAGTGAGGATAGCTTTCCTCTCCATTGTCTCCCCAGGCCGGCTCCAGGCAAACGAGAAAGGGTCTCCTCAGCACTTTTCCAGCTGTAGGTAGGGTGTTGCTGAGGGTCCAAGGTGAGGAGGAAGGGACTTGGAACGCAGCCAACCCACTTTTGTCTTTTTTAAAAAATTTATTTATTTATGCATACAAGCTGGGGCACAGGCCAGAGGCGTGGGGCGGCGAGAGGGTTCACCAGAGACAGAGTGGGGAGCAGAACAGGCAGATCAACGGAAATACACTGCTGAGGGGAGCAGCAGGCGAGGCAGGAGAGGTCTGCCGCGCTGTGTGGGAATCTCCCAGGCCTGGCGTCAAACTCTCTTCGAGCGTCTCTGCTGCCAAAGCTCCACAGCGCAGCGCTTAACCGCTGTGCCACCAGGGAGGTCCCCCCACTTTCGTCTTTTATAGAAAAGTGGTAAGAATTCATTAGATAAAGGGTTCAACAAGAAAGAGAGAGAGAGAACTCCGTATCATGCTTTAAGGGTATTATCCATCATTCTGCCTTGCCAACTGTCCCATTTGCACTATAAAAATCACTTTTGAGCAAGATTTTTAAAATTGAATTTTGTCTAACTTTATTTTCCCAAGATCCACTTATAACATCGCCTAAGTGTAAGGTGTACAAAGGGATGGTTTGACAGACGGCCATTTTTTTGACTGAAAGCGAGGACGCGCTGCGGGATCGGGACGAGGGCGCGTCGGGGAGAGCGTCCGGGAAGGTTGCTCTGCCCGCGCCGACGTCTCGGATCAGTCTGGCCGGATTCCGTCGTCCTCCTCCTCCTTCCCACCCCTCACGCTCCCCACCCCATCTGGAAAATCGTGCGCCTTCTGCCCCTCGTCCCAGCCTCCGCGCCACTGGTCCCGGTTACCCAGAAATCATAAGCTTTGGTCCCCGTCGCCGTGTTTGTCCTGAGTTCAAGTGACGCCCCTCGCAGAGGTGAATAACTTCCCGGGGTGCCCCGACGCCACCAAGGGCAGGCGCGTTGGGCTCCCCCCTCCCCCGCTGTGGCCACGACCTCCCGGCCCAGGTTGTCCTCCCGGGGAGGGATGTAAAGAGTCAACAGCCCCTCCCAGCCCCCGCACCCCACCCTCCTGCACTTGCCGGCCAATCGCCTCCAGTAGAGATGCCGGGAGCGCGAGTGCGGCTGCTCGGCCGCCGGGAAAGGGCTCTCCTCCCCGCGCCGAGCACTTGGTCCTGGCAGACGCCCCAAGATTGTTGTGAGGAGTCTAGCCAGTTGGTGAGCGCTGTAATCTGAACCAGCTGTGTCCAGACTGAGGCCCCATTTGCATTGTTTAACATACTTAGAAAATGAAGTGTTCATTTTTAACATTCCTCCTCCAATTGGTTTAATGCTGAATTACTGACGAGGGATAAGCAAAACCAGGTGCTTTCTCCGCGGGCTCTCCAGTGGCTCAGAGAACCCAGGCTGTCCCCTCGTCCTCTCCACTAGCGGGCCCCCCGGATTAAAAAGTCCGCGAGCCCCCGGGCCCAGAGGAGGCCGAAGTTCAGGAGCTGCTCCGAGGGTCCCGCACAGCGAGCACTTTTTTTTTTCCCCCCTCTCAGCTTTCGCATCGCATTTCGGATATGCCAGGATTAAAAAGGTAGGTTCCACGCGCCAGACTTTTTCGTCCAGGGTCTGGAAACCTTACTGAAAACCTGATGGGTGGAAAATGGCAATGGCCGTGATTCAGGCTGTGTCAGGATATTGGAAAAGGCATTAGCTAGTGATGCAATGATATTGTTAATTATAAAAAGCTGCGCCTCTGTAATTTCCATCTCGAAGACTTCTTTTGGGAGTGGGTATTTTATAATACAGTTTCAGAAGTCGGCACCGGAGAGCGGTCTGCAAAAACCTCAGTGCTTGGTTCCTCTTTCTTTTTTGGAAAAGGCAGCAAATCTGCGTGCCTTAAAAAATATATATGTGTATATTTTTTTAATTTGGGAGACCAGTCACTGGTTCAGTAGCAATTATTTTTGGTGCATCGGCTGCTGGACAAGCGATTGGGCTAGGTGAACATCCGCGGCTGGATTTGCTCTATGTCTGTCTGGGATTCACAAAGGGCATGCAACCCCGAAGTTTCAAGCCAATGAAAAGTGGGGACTGCAGACAGAAATACATGTAAGCAAATGTTTTGCTGTTCTTTAAGGGAATTGCAATTCCAGTGGAGTAATCCTTAAGCCTTGAAGCACTTTGTCTAGGTTACATCTGCATGGTCTTTATCGAGCAAACTCTTGAAAATGTAGCTTCTTTGAACAGATGAACTAACTGTGCGTGTGTGTGTGTGCACGTGTGCGCGTGTGTGTGTGTGTGCCTGCAATCGCTGAAAACTACATGGTAATAATGTCATCCGGGACCGAGGACTGGCACTTCTCTGACAGCCCTCAGATTCGGTCTGTCTCTCAGCTCTTCTTGCTGGGATGCATAAAATGGGTGGACCCCCTGCTTGCAGAAGTTCTGGGGGCCAGCTATGACAGCAAAGGCTCCCCCAGTATTCCTGCAGTTCCTTCATTTTTGGAGTTGTCTAGGGTTTCTCATGACAAGGTGCCACTATTTATGACATTGTAAGAACAACCAGTGTGCCTGGGCATTATTTCATTTTCAGAACCCTCTCAGTAAGTCTGGAATTTTCTTAGCCCCCAGGACCCAGCTCTGGACCTTCCAGGAGGTTGGACTGAGGCTGGACCTCTTGCAGGAGACCTGTCTCTGGGCTGCCCTGCAGCCAAAGGGAATTGGGGAGTCGGGAGAAAATGGGGTTAGCATGCCTTTTCCACTGGTTCTTGAAGCTCACTGCATTGTCAGCCTGTTCTGTCTCCAACATAAACGAGACAGGGTTTTATAACCACCCGAAAGGAAACTTCATGTGAAGAAACAGGAAAACATTGAAATTCAGAATATACAGCCTGGAAAATAAATTTGTTATTGTTCTTTCATTCCTTCCAGATATAAATCTGGCCTTTGCAAATATCAAATCAAATATCAAAAGCCCTGCAATTTGGCTTTGCACTTTATAAGGTCGGAGCTGTCTCCAGCCTTTTAGAACCTGGCTCCTGCAGTCACTTAGATGAAATAAAAACCTGTGGACTCTCGGGGTCTTTATTCTTTGGATGGGGGACTATGAAAAGGCCATGAATCCAGTCATGTCCTCAGGTTTACAGCCCTACTAAAGAAGTCATCAAGGTCACCTCCTCCAGGAAGTCTTCCCTTCCTAAACTACACACAGCCTGGCTCTCAGGACACTTATTGCTTACTTCTGTCAGTCCTTTTACCAGTGTGCAGACACTGATTCATGTGGCTCAGCCTAGTTTTATAGCTGTTCTAGGGTCATTTCAGAATCAAGGAGGTCAAAACTTAGGGTCATGCCTGCAAGTAGTTGTTGCTCAGAGATATTTTTCTTGAACTGAATAATAATAGTACCAAATATAGTTCTGCATTTGCATAGCATTTGTTCTTTTTTTCTCCACCTTAACCATTGTTAAATGTTAAATACCTTTCACACTGTGGTGCAACCTTTCTAAACTGCAGCTCTGTAGTATTAAACAACCCCGCACCTCCCTGCCCTCAGCCCCAGGCAGCCACCCTTCATTCAGTTTTCTGCCTCTGTGATTTTAACTGCCAAGGTCCCTCCTATAAGTGGAATCCTACAGTATTTGTCTTTTTGTGACTGCCTTATTTCATTAGGAAAATGTCCTCAAAATTATCCATGCTGTTGCAGGTATCAGAATTTCCCTCTTTTGTAAGGCTACATAATATTCCATGTATGCATGTACTACATTTTACTCAGTCATTCATCCATCCACACTTGGCTGCTTCTATTATACCTTTTGCCTATTGTGTTTAATGCTGTTATGCACACAGGTGTGCAAATACCCCACTGAGATCCTGTTTTCAATCCTTTTGGGTGTATACCCAGAAGTGGCATTTCTGAATCATGAGATGAATCCATTTTTAATCTTTTGAACCTCCATCCCATTTCACAGCAACCTGCAGCAAGTCACATTCCCATCAACAGTGTACGAGGGTTCCAGTCTCTCCACACCCTCACCCACACTTACTTTCCGTGCTTTTTCCATTATAGCTGCCTTAATGCATGTGATGTTGCAACCACTTTGTAATTGTTAAAAGCATGTTGGCCATCTTGATTTTATGGGGCAGAGCTTGTGAACTAGGAGGAAGAAAACCTAGGCTCAGGTTAGTTTGGCGTTTGTGGATGGCAGAAACTACTTCTGGACTCTTCCTGCAGAGTCTTGTTCTGTGTCTCTTCCTCACTGGGCTGACCAGATCCCCAGGGTGCCCTCTGGTCAGGGCATCTGTGAAGCCCACTCTCGGATGAGGTCACTTCCCGAGATGTGTTTCTTCTGTACACTCAAGTGCTTCATGTTGGCGCGTTTCTTTTACCATTTGAAGGCTTGATGGCTCGTTCATTCTGTAATCACTTCTGAATCAAGGCGTTCAAAACTCAGCCAGATCTCCCATGTAAGAAGCAAAGGCCAGCCCCGCTGGTCCACAGAGTGGCAATACCACGGCGCTTGCTCTAAGACTTTTTCTTTGAAGCAGCAAAACTTTATTTAATAAAGGTCATTCAGATTCAGGGTCTCCTTGGTGGTGCAGGGGTTAACGTCTCAGCACTATCAAGCTACCACTGCAGCATGAGTTCTATCTCCGGCCAGGGAGCTGAGCCACATGGCACAGCAGACCTCTCCTGTCTCACCTGCTGCTCCCCTCAGGAGTGTATTTCAGTAGATCTGCCTGTTCTGCTCCCCACTCTGTCTCTGGTAAATCCTCTCACTCCGGCACCTCTAACCTACATCCCAGTTCTTGTATGAATACATAAATTAAAAAATAGATCTCAAAAAATATATAAAAGATCATTCAACATTACCTCAAATGTGAAACCAGTAGAAGAGCCGGTTTTGTCTGGGTTGGTTGGGGTATCAGGAATCCCCCCCCCCATTATAAGCACAAGGTGAAGGCAAAACTCTAAATGCAGGGGCGGCATGAATTCCATGTTGACCCCCAGATGTGAATCCTGGAGGTATCTTGGGCACTGACAGGGGCTTCTTTCTCTCCACAGGCTTCTCACCGTTACCATTTTGGCTCTCTGTCTTTCAAGTCCTGGGAATGCACAGGTAAACCTTTTCTTACGTTCATTATCTAAAAGTGCATCAAAAACCAGAGGGTGTCCAGTCACATACTGCAAATCCTAGGATTGCGGAGGAGGGCGGACCCACACCTAAACCCAGTGTCCTTCTACAGAGATGGAAGTTGCACCGCAGGGCTGTGACTCGGCCCGGTGCGGTCCTTTGTCAGGGCTGGCACCTCAGTGTCGCCCTGACGCCCAATCTCTGCCCCTTTTCATGACACAACTTTGCCTCATCCATGTCCCTCGGGGGTCTTGACTTCCCAAATCTTAAAAGGTCAAAGGTGCTCCACCATATCCGAGTGGTGGGACCTCCCCCCACTCCATGCCTGCGTGAGGCCCACGGGGAAGGGGGGAGCGACTCCAGGAAGTGGAAGAAAACGGGCCCACGTGCAGGGGGCTGCAGTGGCCTGGAACCCGGACGACCCGCACGGGCCGAGCGACTGTGAGGGGACGCCCCCATCGCTGCCCACAACATCCGGTACTTTACAAAGTCCCGGTTTGCGTCTGTGCCGTGAAAAGGTGGGTCGAGCTTCCCGCCAGCTCAGCAGGGCTGAGATGCTGCAGGAGCAGAGGGGAGTTTTTTTTTTTTTTGCTTGTGATTGTGAATTTTGAAATACTTTCCGGGCGAGGATCCGGGGATGAGTCTCGTGAGATTAACAAAGACGTTTAGACCTTGGAAGGATCTTGGTGTTCTCTAACCAGGCTCCCGGTGACAGATGAGGCCGCTAGGCCTGAGAGGGCCGTGGTCACATACTGTGTTTCCCTCTCTCATTGGCCTACATCAGCACTTTCAGCCGTTACAGCCACGAGAAGTAAGTACTGTCGCCCCATTTTACAGAGGAGCAGACTGAGGCTTAGAAAAAGTGTGGAGTGAGGAGAGGCTCCAGTGAGAATTTGAAGCCAGACCCTGGGTCCACACTCACCTAGTTGGTGGGCCAGGCCCAGCACCTGGTCTCTGGCTCCAGGTTTCTGGGCTTTATGGCACAGCCTCTTGGCTCAATTGCTTTGCTTTTGCCCCAAGGCTTTTTTTTTTTTTTTTTTAGAAACAACCTTCTGGTTTTTAAAACAATTTTTTTTTAAATATTTATTTATTTATGCATACAGGCTGGGGTACAGGCCAGAGGTGTGGGGCAGCAAGAAGGTTCACCAGAGACAGAGTGGGGAGCAGAACAGGCAGAGCGACGACGGAAACATACTACTGAGGGGAGCAGCGGAAGAGGCAGGGGAGGTCTGCTGCACCATGTGGGAATCTCCCCGGCCGGGTGTCGAACTCCTGTCGCTGACAGCTCCACAGCGTAGTGCCTAACCACTGGGCATGGGAAGGCCCATACCCCAAGGCCTTAAGACATCTGTACCTCTTCCTAGGATTGTAGACTAAATCCATTGTCTTGACAAAGCAAAGGAGCCGGATCCCTGAGGGAACAGGGAGGGGCTCCCACAGACAGAAACACATCTCCTGGGCTTATTTCTATAAACCATTAGTCTCCAGGGTTTTCCCAAAAGGCTCACAGATTTTTCTACTTCCAAGGCAGTTTTTTAAATGCACGACTGAAGTTGTTCTTGAAGCCTACAGCCCTAGGGGACTGTTGAGATCTATTTCTGGAAGCATCTTTGTGTAATTGTCTTGCTGAGGTTGACAAAGGAATTTCTGCAATTCTGCTTTTCTTAAAAAACTGACTATGTCACTGTGGAACTTTTTATGTACAGACCTCAGAATCAGGTAGAGGAATTTATAGGGGGCACGGAAATCATCCGGGGCACTGGGAAAGTGCCCCAAAAAAAGAGAAACAATGCCCTCAAAAGCAGTCATATCCATCCCCAGAAGGGATGAACATGGGCGTGCTCGTGGGACAGATCAGATGTGATTATTTCCTTTTGTGACTAGAACTTTAAAAAGCCCTAATATCCATCCGCTACAAAAGGAGGTTTTGAAGCAGTGGTGCAGGGAACTTTAAAAATAGTACCAATTTTAAAATGATTGTAAGAAAATACAAAAGGGAAAAAAAGACAAATAGGGGTTAGACTAGAGGTGTTTAGATGACCGGTGCCTTTTTTACTTTCCTCCATTTTCCGAAATTTCTATGATGCAGTTATAATACTTACATAGTATTGAAAAAAGTACCCAAAATGACCTTGCCTCTTTCTTCTCTCTTTGTCCCACAGCAACAGTGCACCAACGGTTTCGACCTGGACCGCGCGTCGGGACAGTGTTTAGGTACGAGGCAGTGTGGTGGGGCTTCAGGGCTGGGGCTCTCGGTGATGGCTTCACGGCAGGGCCATTTCTCTCTGGCCGTGGTTCACCATTGTCAAGTCTGTATTAATCACAGAAAAAAGCAGTGACGTGGGATGGTTAAAATCAACATCCTTTCATGGGTCACCTTTTTTTGTGTCCAGCGCCTGACTAAGCAGGGTGAAGGGCTAAAGATGAGTTCCTCAAGGAACTCTGCATCTGGTGTCCTACTATTGTCATAACAAATTGGCACAAATATGGTGACTTAAGCATCACAAATTTATTATCTCACAGGTCTGAAGGTCAAAGGTCCACAGGGATCGGCCAGGCTTAAGTCAAGGTGCTGGTAGCGATTTATCCCTTTCCAGGGGACTGTGGAGTAAATTCATGTCCTCGTCATGGGCATTGTTTGGCAGAGTTCATTTTCTTTCTTTCTTTTTTTTTTTCTTTAATTTTGAGACATAGCTGAGATGTTGCAGCGTATGTGCTGAAGGTGTTCTAAGTGTTGATTTGATGCATGGGTGTGAGGTGGTATGGTTATCACATTAGCATTTGCTGGTATCTCTGTCATGCCACATAGTCACTATTTCTTTTTTGTGGTGAACATGGAACATCACTCTCTTAGCATTTTCAAGCACACAGTTCAGCGTTGTTAACCTAATCTCAGTGCTGTGCACTAGACCCAAGAACTTAATCCTCTTCTATCTGGAAGTGTTTTTTTTTTTTTTTTTAAGATTTAGTTATGAATATGAGCTAGGGTGTAGGCCAGAGGTGTAGGGTGTGTGACAGGATTCACCAAAGACATAGTGGGGAGCAGAACAGGCAGATCTACTGAAATACACTGCTGAGGGGAGCAGCGGGCGAGGCAGGAGAGGTCTGCTGCACCATGTGGGAAGCTCCCTAGCTGGGGATTGAACTCGTGCTGCAGTGGCTGCAGATAGCTTTATAGTGCTGAGACTTAGCCTGTTGTGCCACCAGGGAGGCCCTAATTGGAAGTTTTTACTGTTCAGTCAGCATCTCTCTATTTCCCCACCCCCCTGACCTTGGTAACCACTATTCTGCTCTCTGGAAGTTCAACCATGTTTAATTCCACATATAAGTGACATCATATACTATTTGTCTTTCTCTGTCTGACTTCTTTTACTTAGCATCATGCTCTCAAGGTCCATTCATGTTGCTATAAATGGCAGAATTTCCTTCTTTCTCATGACTGAATAATAATAATAATCCATCTTAGGATGTTTCCATATCTTGACTAATGTGAATAAAGCTGAAACATGAAAATGCAGATATTTCTTCAGGATTCAGTTTTTATTTATTTCCTTTGGATCTATATCCAGAAGTGGAATTGCTGGATCCCATGATAGTTCTATTTTTAAAATGTTGAGGAACTTCCATACTGTTTTTCACAGTGCTGCACTTATGTACATTCCATAGAATTCAGTTTCCTGCAGTTGTAGAACTGACGCCTATTTCTTTGCTGAGTGCCTTTGCCAGTCTCTAGATGCCGCCCTCATTCCTTGGCTCTTGGCCTCCTTTTCAAAGCCAGCACCATGAGTTAAGTCCATCACATGGGTGAAACTGCTTTTTCTGTTGTTGCATCTCTCTGACCAGCCTTCTGCTCTTCCACTTTGAAGGATTCTTGTGATCACACTGAGCCCACCCAGGTAATCTTCCCATCCTGAGCTCAGCTGATTAGCAACTTTAATCCCATCTCCTACTTTATTCCCCTTGGCCGTGTAACTTAACATGGTCACAGGTTACAAGAATTAGGATGAAGATGTTTTGGGGTAAAGTGGGGATGCTGTTTTCCTAGGACGGCATCTAAAGGATGAGGTCCACCAAGACAAAATGAACTCTGTGGGGTGGAATAAAATCATTTCTAAGTGGGGGTGAAAGCAGTGGGCCCTATAAAAGTGGGGGAGAGAATGATACCTTTTGCTTGGGGCCAATTAAGAAAGCTTTCAGGGAGGTTACATTGGAATTGGGTTTTGAAGGATGAATAGGATCTTGAGAAATGGCATTCTAGGTGGAACAGCATAAGCAAAGACCAGAGTGGAAAGAACCCTCAGAGTATAGTTTGTTGCAAGTGGACCATAATGTATATAAAAAGAATAAGGCAGTTCTCCCTGTACCCCCTCCCCCCTGCCACCACCCCGGCCAGCCCAGTATGTGTTTAGCTTTTAATTTTAATTTTTTTAGTCTTACCTAAGTTTATATCAACTAAAAACCAGAGAGGAGATATGAGTGATGAGGAATAAGCCCTACCATAGAACATCTAAGCTTGCCCTATGATCTAAAGTAGAGGAGGATGAGGAGGGCCAAGGATGTGGAGAGGGGCAACAGCCTTAGTTTCTGGCCCACCAGTTTTTTGTTTGTTTTTCATTGAGATAGCATTAGTTTACAACATTGTCTAGGGTTTAGGAATAGAATTTCTCATTTCAGCAACTATATATTTCTCACCATACCTACAAATGTCCAGTCACCATCACCCCAACCTACGTGCCACGCTTTGGCCCTCTGGTCACCACCATTTTTATGGCAGGGTCTAAGGGTTTGTTTTTTGTTGTTTTTGATGGCTTTTGCTTTTCTTTATATTCTACAAATGAATGAAAACATCTGTCTTTTCCCTTTTGATTTATCTATCCATGTTGTTGAAAATGGCAAGGTGTTCGTATTTTTAATGACCGAGTAGTATTTCATTGTGTATCTATGCCACATTTTCTTAATCCATTCATCTGTTGTGTCGTCCAGCGCTTGGGTTGTTCACATAACTTGGATATTATGAATAGTGCTGCAACAAACACAGACAGTGTATACCCCTTGAATTCATGTTTTTATATTCTTCAGGTAAATACCCAGAAGTCGAATTAATGGATCACATGGTAGTTCTATTTTTAATTTTTTGAGGAACCTCCATACTGTTTTCCAAAGTGGCTGCACTAATTTGCATTCATACCAGTAGTGCACAAGGGTTCCTTTTTTCTCACATCCTTGCCAACTTTTCTGATAGTCTGACCTACCCATTTTAACCATGATTTCAGGCTAATTGCTAGAGAGTATTCTGGCCTTAGTATTTCCCTCTCCCGAGGTGAGAGCTGGCATGAGTTCTCACATGAGACGGTTGGGGTGAGCTGCCAGGATCCAGGCAGATGTCTGTCAGCCTCTGTCCAACACGGAGCAGACCCCGAGGCTGGTGACACGGCCCAGTGTATGGGGCCAGAGGGGCTGCTTGTGCTGGGGTGAGAGCACAGGCCTCCCCTGTCTCCACCCTGGTGAGGCTGATTTTCTGAGGAATCGACCTCTCCGCTCCCGGTCTAACAAGCAGAGCACTGGCCTGGCTGGAAGTGAGCCCTGCTTGCTGGCACGGTGTGAGCTGGCTTCCCAGTCAGGCTCCGCTTTCTCAAGCAGCTAGCTCTTGACTAAGCCTGTCTTTCTTGTTGCAGGGGCCTCTTGCCTGTCCAGCTGTTACTTAGAGTGGAAGTGGGATGATTCTTAGCTCCGCGCTGGTTTTTCCCACAGTGCTGTTGGGCGCAGAACAGTGTCTGAGATACTGTCAGCTGGCATGCCCACAGATGTATTTACTTTTACCTTCTTTTACGCTAGTTGATGGTGTTTTTCATTTGTCATCATCTACGATTAAAGAAATACTCTTACTTGAGTTTCAAATTTGAGTTCATCTAAAGAGAAGAATTAAGATTTTGTGACTGCGGCCCAGGTGGTGATGGTGGTATTTGAATGGCTGATGTTTGGGTGACCCGGGTCAATTTGGTTCAGTGCAGCCAACATTTGGGGTTACCTGCTGGAGTTTGAGAGGCAGTCCTGTGCTCGGACCCAGGCCCCAGAGTGTTCTGGGCCCCCGTGTGGCTCTCTTGATGCAGAGCTCTGCTTAAATATGTGCCCTGTACAGTGTGGACACTAACACTCATCTCTCTGCGGCTTCCAGATATCGATGAATGTCGGACCATCCCTGAGGCCTGCCGGGGAGACATGATGTGTGTTAACCAAAATGGCGGGTACTTATGCATTCCCCGCACAAACCCGGTGTACCGAGGGCCCTACTCCTCCGGCTCCTCCTCCTACTCCACACCCTACTCGGGGCCGTACCCAGCAGCTGCCCCGCCGCTGTCACCTTCATCCTCGAACTACCCCACGATTTCCAGGCCTCTCATGTGCCGCTTTGGATACCAGATGGATGAAGGCAACCAGTGTGTGGGTGAGTGGCCCAGCCTCTTAGGTGTCCTACCATTGTGCCCTGGTGCGGACGTTGTCCTAACCCAGCAGGTCCACCCAAATGCGATGGATCAAATGGGATGAACACAAACGCAAACAAAATGACTGGCTTTGTACATAATCCTCTCACTCCTGGCAGCCTGCATCTCTGGGTGCCCTCCACCTAGGGAGTTGGTTTGCTGTCTCATTCACATTTCTCCAGAAAACCCATTTGTTTTTCTTTATTTTCATCTATCTGTTTATTTATTAATGGTTCAGTTGATTGCATATTTTATATATCTATTTCAAGATTCAGCTCATATTTTCTCTAACAATAGCAAATACATCTGATTAAATGTAGTAGATGAATTCCAGAGAGAAGATCTAGAAAGGACCAGAGCTTTCTCTTCAGTACCACTCTGGTCCTTGACCAGAACAGCTGACCCTGTAATTTAAAAGGAAAAAAAAAAATAAAGGGGGCTTAAGGACGTGTGTTGTGGAAAGAGAGATGGTTACTTCAGTGAGAACTGAGGCCCAGGGGAGCCTTGCTGGTGGGGTATGTGGTAATCAGACCTCTGGACACAGGGCTCAGAGGAGCAGGCAGGTGGTGTGGCCGATGCCCTGGAGAGAGCTGGTGTCCCTTGGCCAGTGTGGCCTTTGAGGAGGGTTACTCTAGGTCCTTCCTGGTCTCTTTGGCTGTGGTTGAACATGAACCTGGAATCTGACTCTAGTGATTGTTCTCCATAAACATCTTTGATCATGTACCCCATCTACAAAATATTTTTGAACTTGGATTCTCATTATAGTCATGTTTGTAAATTACATATGTATCTTGTTCTATGGCTTGATGAGCATAAAACATTCATAAGAAATAGAAAAAATTGAAAAGATGTGATAAACATAAGTATGAATTGAAGTTCTAATATTTCCTTTCTCTCCTCCCAAAGCTTGAGAGGACATTGACCTAAATAGTGAGATGTTTTCAGTCTCATTTGAGGGTTCTGGACTACTGAGCTGGTTGTTTTGTAATGTCTTCTATATGTTTGTACAGATGTGTGTTTGTTTCTACATGTGTATGTAAATAATGCAAACAGCTACAGGGAAAATTGAACACACCAAAACCCAGGTTTCTCCGAGGATGGTGTGTGTGTGTGTGTGTGTGTGTGTGTGTGTGTGTGTGAGAGAGAGAGAGAGAGAGAGAGAGAGAGAGAGAGAAGGAGGAGAAGAGGAAGGAGAGGAGGAAGAGGAGGAAGAGAAGAGGGGGGATAACACTGTTAGTGCAGACAAACTTGATGAGGGTGCAGGACCCCGTCGAACAAGGGCAAGGGCTGAAGCTTTGGTGGAGACAGCAGCACGCTCCCTTCACTTATAAAAGCAGCAGGACCCATGTAACTGGAAGGGACTGTAACGGCCCTTCACTTCCGTCTCTTTAAGGAAAAGGGAACATAGGCTCCAACGAGTCATGTAGGTGCAGAGGTGGGTGGGGGGCCAGCTGTCTGGTCCCCCTGATCCCCCCATGACCCCTCTCATCTGGTAGAAAAGAGGTCACCCCCAAAGCACATGCTGAGAGGAGCAGCTGGCGATTGCTGTCCTCCCGGGGTGGTTAGGGTGAGCGGAGGGTCTGTGCACACACGCGCCTTGAGGTGAGGAGGTAATGACAGCCGGAGTCCCCCAGTTTGGAGGTGGCTCCTGGGTGGCTGAGCTGGAGCCTGCCCTACCTGAGGTTTGGGCCCCTTTGGTGGATCAGGTGGAAATGGCCACGGGGCTCTCCCGCGCACCCCTCCCGCCCTCAGACCTCTTTCCAGGATCCCGGCGGCGACCTCAAGAATAAGGACGCGGCTGGGAAACGATTCAGCTCCTGGTCCCTGTGACATCATGCAGTTTTACGGCTCCAAACCTGTCGCACGGGAGATGCAGAGCCTTCATAATGGGCCTTTTGTAAGAAGAATACAATCTAGGAACCCTGGTGAGGACTGGCAAGGGGCCCGTCCATTTCCAAAGAGTCCAGCATTATGCATTCATAAGTCTCGAGTTCTTTCTAACTTCCCTTCACTCCACCCCACCACTTCCTGATTTGCAGAGGTCCTTCTGGGCATTGTAAGAGGTGGCGTCATGGCAGGGGGCAAAAGGAGGGAGGAGAAAGGGAGTCTTTTTGCCTCATTCTTTCTGGGGAGCAGGGCAGCAGGGCACAGAGGCCGTTGAAGGCGGGGAGTTGTTGAGAAAAGGGGACATGAGCCTGGGGTCTGGAAAAGGAGAACGTGTTTCCAGAACTTCGGTCTGATGCTGCGGAGGAAGCATGGGGTGAGCTGTGTGTGATGGGAGGGACTTGGGAAAGCTTTCTGGAACTTCAGTGTTCAGGCGAGGACATCTCCAAAGGAGTATTCTCATCATGAAAAGAAAAAATAATGACCAGAACAGCAAGAGTAATAATGGCAAACGCTTCCCCAGTGCTGGAAGCCAGGATCTGACTAATGTTGAGTCCTCACCCTCTGCAGGGGACCACAGTTAACTGATTGTTCCAGGAGGACAGAGAGGTTGAGACCTGTACAGAGTCATATAGCGACTAGGGGCTGCGCCGGGATTTGAACCTGCTGGGGGTTCGGGAGCACCGGAGGGCACCACGCCCGGCGTAGGAATTTGCACCCACAGCACCAGCTGCACGTACACACCCTGTCACTTGTGACCTGTTTGCTTTGAACTCAAACTCTTGCTTTAAAGATTTATTTATTTATGCATGCAAGAACTGGGGTGTAGGCCAGAGGTGTGGGGTGGTGAGAGGATTCACCAGAGACAGAGAGGGGAGTGGAACAGACTGATCTACTGAAGTACACTGCTGAGGGGAGCAGCAGGTAAGACAGGAGAGGTCTGCTGCGCCATGTGGGAAGTTCCCTGGCCGGGGATCGAACTCATGCTGCAATGGCTGGTGATAGCTTCATAGTGCTGCGACTTAATCCCTGCGCCACCAGGGAGGCTCTCAAACTCCTCTTTAAACTGAGATTCCGCCCTGCTGACGCCTGAATGAGAGCTGAGCATTGACGCCATGGGATGCACCAGGGTCACAATAGCCAGGAGGCGGATCACAAGTTGTGGGGGCTGAACATGATGAAGAGAAACATCAGCTGTGATGGGCTGTTCTGATGGGCTATTTGCTTATGACTGTCTTTGTGTAACTCGTTCTAGAACGGGCAGCTCAAGATGAGATGGCAGGACGGTCTGTTCAGGGTGCTGGGACCTCCGTTCTCACACTTCAGTGGCGATCTGAAAAGTGAAAGCGCTTTGTACAGATTCAGTCCAGTCCCTGCCTCTGCTGTTGGTTTTTTGGTAGCCACGGGCAGGGCCAGAACCTGCTATTCCGCTAACAGACTCATCCAGGCTCTGGGTGAGGAAACCAAGGTTGTTTAAAACCACTCAGAGTCTGCCCTGGTGCCTGATTAAAAAGGCCTTTCACTTGCCTTTTATAAAAATTAAAACGCTGTTCTGTGAAGTCTGTGCCTAGACAAAAGCAGAGAGAACAGCGACCACTTACTGCTGGTCACCCAGCCTGTTAGGCTAAGTATAAACCCAGTCTTGTTTCTTCTCCACCTTCACCCTGTGGGTTAATTAATTCATATCAAATGTTATTGATTTGTCATTTGTTACAAAGCAATGTAATTTGGGGAGTATGACCGCACCCCTCAAAGCGTGCACAGGCAGCACCCACCCCCACGGAAGGGCCCGTGCCCATTCCCCACCCCCAGCCTCACTTCCCCTCCCCCCCAACCTCCATAGTTTTCAGAGTCTAAGAGTTATTTTTGTTGTTTGGCCAGTCTGTCTGGTTATTTGTATTCTACAGATGAGTGAAATCATCTGGTAATTGCCTTCCCCTTTCTGACTTATTTCTCAGCGGATTGATTGAAAGCAAATCCCAGGCACATTTCATTTTATCCTTAAATATTTATAGTGTGTCTCCCCGAGATAGATTCTTTTAAAAAAAAATAGTCACCCTAGCACTAGCAAATGTACAAAAACCAACAGCATCTGTTTTTTGTCATTAAATATCCCAGTAGTGTTCCTTTTCCCTGGTCCTCTCCTGAATTCCTTTTTTTTCCTGTTGGATTATTTGCATCCGATCCAAACAAGCTGTGCCCGTGGCATGCGGTTGACAAGTCTCTTCAGTATCTTGAAACGTCCTGTTTTCTCTCTCTCTTTTTTAAGATTTATTTATTTATGCATACAAGAGCTGGGGTGTAGGCCCGAGGTGTGGGGGGTGAGAGGATTCACCAGAGACAGAGTGGGGAGCAGAGAGGCAGATCTACTGAAATACACTGCTGAGGGGAACAGCAGGCGAGGCTGGAGAGGTCTGCTGTGCTATGTGGGAAGCTCCCTGGCCGGGGATCGAACTCCTGCCACAGTGGCTACAGATCGCTTCATAGTGCTGCGACTTAACCTGTTGTGCCACCAGGGAGGCCCAAAACATCCTGTTTTCTTTGCCACTTGCTTATTGAAATGACTGAGTCGTGTGACCTGTAGAGTTTCCTGCCTCGGCATTCTTGTTGCGCTACTGTGCATATTCCCTCATCGCCTATATTTTTCTGTAAGCTGGTCATAGTTAGATCTAGAAACTAGATCCAATACAGGTTTAATACTTTTGGCAAACTGATTCTGTAGTGGCCTTAATTCCTTTGTCCTCTCCATGTCCAGGGGTCTTCTTCTAAGTATAAGAAAGTCTGTTTTATAGAAGCCAGTGGGCATCTCCTTTTCCTGTGGCTGACTTTTTCTGGTCTTTGGACCCAGTTTTAGGGAAGCAGTCTTACCCTTTATGTCCAAATTAGACTGTTCCCTATTCCTGCAGGACTGGCGCCTGGGGACCCAGCGTCTCAGAATTTCCTTTTGGGCTTTTCTATTTTGGTTCCTACATGCTGCTACTTCTGGAACAAAATTTGGCCCCAGTTTTGTGTCCACAAGCACCTCGATATAAATCTGAATCATTGGAGGCACTTGCAGGCAGAGTGCACAGTGACCCAAGAATTAGAGCCACGAGCCAAGAAACTTTGGTGTCGTCAAGCAAACTGGCATCTTGACTTGCTCAGGACTCAGGCAACTTCCCCAGGGGCTCTGGAACTCGTGACTGGTTAAAATGTGTCCCCCAGATCCTGGACCCTTGGGAAGATCTGGTGACCAGCTTCTCAGGGGAGAGAGAGCTGGATGGACATAGTGAACTGGCAAGAAGGAAAGAGTTACTGGAGAGAAGACTTGCCTACCTAGGATACAACTAGGATGCAGTCAAAAAGGCAAAATCAAACACAAAAGCACAAAGGGGTCTGAGCTGATCAAAAGACATTTCAGAAGCAGGCATGGTGTAGGCTTAATAGTACTGTTGCTGGTGCTTTGGGGGAGGGGTGACTTGAGCTGAGGGGTCAGGGCACCTGGGATTTGGGCCCCCATTCAAGAGCCTCGCTATCATAGCACTGTTTCTGAGAATAGGGACTCTGGCCGGGACCCCTTAATATGGGTGCCACTTTGTTGTTGTCCCTTTGAGGCTTAGCTTCTCATTCCTCTGGGTGGACATTCTAAGTTCTGGCTTTGCTGATGCACTTGGCCGAGTGGCACATTTTGGGACTCCACCAATAACTTATGCTCATGAAATGTTTTGCGGTAAGGAAAGTAATCTTTTACCAGAGCCGTGCTACACCAGGGACTGCAGGAATTCTTCCAGTCATTTGTGAAATTACAAGCAATATCTTTTCTCTCCCTCCTGGCTTGTAGTTTTCTCATTGATCAAAGTGTCTGAGTGGGCAGAGAGAAACACATATGGATCCTTTTGGAAGACGAATGGTATTGGCTTGAAGCTTTCTCTTGAGTTATTTTTCCTGAGAGCCAGCCAATATTTATTTAACCAATGTTTACCACTGTTGTGGATGCCAGACTCTGGCCTAGGTATTGAGGGAGCCTGGAAGCTGCCATAGGGTTCTCTCCAAAGTATTGTCAAGGAAGGGAGATTAGACACAAAACAAGCAGCTGAAATACTAGGTGGGCTCTGCTAGGTTCCTGAGATGTACCGTGAGAAAGCAGAGAGGGAAAGGCTGCAAGCTGGGAGTGGAGAGGCCTGGACAGTAGAAGTCAGACAGCCCTGGACTCCCACCTTGGTGTAGCTACTTCCTAGCTGTGAGACCTGGGTCTTGGTTACTTCAGCTGTAGAACGGGTGTGCCAATGCCTGTCTCACAGACCCCAAATACAAACGCCTGTCCAGTGTCCACACAGAGTATCACGCAATAAACGTTAATTGTGAAGGATCAGGAAGAAGGCTGTGGGAGTCTCGAGATGATGACTTGTGGAAAGATTCTGAGTCTGAAAATGTGGTGGAGGCCTAATTCTTCAAGATCTTAACCAAAAACTGAGCATGGTTCATTCTCACCTTCAGGCTTGGAGGACTTTCCCAGCTCAGTCCTTTATGAGCCTGCAGTCAACTGCTTCAAGATGCCAGCAAAGCCTGGGTTTATTTAAATTGTGGAACCAAACAGTGGGAAGTCAGTCCAATGCGGCATGTGTTTCAGTGGATAAAATAGTATAAGAACACACAGAAACCTCAGCCCTGATGTGGCAGGTTCCTGCAGGTTTTTCTTCTCTTCTTTTTTCTATATAGACTTGGGTTGTAATTTAAAACCACATTCTCAGGATGAGACCAGAAAGAAAGTGCAGGAAGCCAGGACCACACTATTTTTTTTTTTTAACTTCTGTGGGCATTGGGACCAAGTAGACCAGGGGAGGAAAGGGGACCCAGGATTGAGGTGGGGGGTCATTGTTGGGTTTGCTCCTATGTCCTTGCTAATGGGCCCCGAGAAGTTGTTCATGTGCAGCACCCTCTCGGGTTTTCCCATTTTGCTTCATCTTTCCCATTCATTGGCTGGAACAGTGAGCAAGCTGTTTAGCCTCTCTGAATCTCAATTTTTCCATCTGTAAACAGGGATAATGGAACCAAGTTTTATAGAATATTTATGAGCATTGTATCCTGCAAGACTTTTTCAGATTTGAGGGAGAAATAAAGGCCTTTCCAGGGCTTTGTAGGTCTAAACCCTACAAGAAATGTTGAAAGGAGCTCTTTTATCTAAATGAAAGGGAAGTTAACCCACCAAAAGTTGAACAAGGAAATAAAACCAGAAAACTGAAGATAAAGTCACAGCATATCCTTACATGTCAATAATGACCCTAAATTCAAATGGACTGAACTCACCATTTGAAAGGTCCAGGGTGGCTGCTTGGGTCAGAAGACAAAACCCAACTTTCTACTGTTTCCAGGATGTTGAGCGCCAAAGATAAACAGGCTCAAAGTAAATGGTTGGAAAACAATCCTACAAGCAAATGGGACTCCAAAAAAGGCAGGGGCAGCCATATTTTTAGCTAAAAGTATCGAGAAGAGGGATGAACACTGTGTAATGATTAAGGATCAGTTCACCAGGAAGACATGACTCTCTCTCTCTCTATACACACACACACACACACATCAAATAGAGGCGCATCAAAATATATAAGGCAACTATCAGCAAATCTAAAAACAGTCATTGGCAGCAACACAATAGTAGTGGGGGACTTTAACACCCCACTTTCATCAATGGGCAGATCAATTAGTTGGTAACTCAACAAGGAAATAATAGCCTTACATAAGGAATTAGATTGTGTGGACTTGATAAGACATTTTTAAAATATTGGAGAGAATTAAATGAGACCATACATGTAACTTTTCTAGTGTGGAGGTTGGCTTCTCCTGGTAAGGGCTAAGAAGGGTTAGTCTTATAATTATTTTCATTATTTCAAATATCATCATTTCATTGTGAATTTTCCTACTCCAAGCTCCTAGTCCTGTTATTCTGTTATTGTTAGATGTAGCAGTGCCTGCCTTCTAGAGGCTTGAGGGGTGAATTTTTGCCCCTTTTTAGCAGTAGGAGTTAGGGTTACTTTCAAGAGGACCTCATCAGTGAAGAGACGCCAGGAAGTTGTCAGAGCTCATCTCGAGTGGGAATGTGCTGTGAGTCAGCTGGGGAGATGCAGGTCTGACTCAGCAGGTCTGGGGTGGAGCCTGAGGCCCACGTTGCTCCCCAGCCCCCCAGGTGATGCGGTGCTGCAGGTCCAAGGGTCACACTGATTAGCAAAGCCCCAGTCCAGCTTTCTATTCTTAGACTTAGGACTGCACTGAAAGAAAGGTAAAAACTTTGTATTTTAACTGTCGTTCCCTTATTGTGTGAATGTGTTGGGAGAATGTATTACCTTCGTTTAAAAACAAAAACAAAAAGCCCAAAAGAAAGTTTTTCAAAGCCTAAATTGAACAGCATGCTGTAGTGGCCAAAGGACCAGATTGGATATCCATGAAAACTGAACTTTGATCCCAGGTTTGCTATTTATTAGCTGTCTGACATTAAGAAAGTCACTTGGCCTCAAAAAAGAAGGGCTAGTAAGGTATACAGGTCATAATCTAGGGTTTGTAGATAGAATTGAGGGTATCCATTTTCATGACTTTTCTTTCCATTCTAATGAAACTCATTGCTATCTTCCATTATATAGACAGTAGCTCCAAGGATTCTTAGCAGTACCTGTGACAGTATTAGCAAGAGAAATACAGCTATTTATCCTTTGCGTTACAGCTGTAGCAGTTATTTGAAGTTCGTAACGTACCTTGTAATGTTATTTTGAAATATCGTTTATCCAAACTATCTCTACTTCAAAATTGCAAAAAATGTTAAGTCTGCTGCTTAATCTTGTTAGCCAGTGCACTGATAAAGAAGTGCATATATTACTATATCATTTTAGTTTAAAAAAATATTTTGATATCTGTCCTTTAGTGTGATTAGTTTCTTTTGTAATCCTATGAGTTTAATTCTATGACATTAAAAGCTTTACTTTGACAAGGGCCGCGTGGCTTTCATCCATCTGCAAAGCAGGTTGGCACGTGTGCACAAAAGGATTCAGTTTCCTGGACCAAATGACCTCTCAGGCCCCTTCCAATTCAAGGGTGTTCTACTGTACTGAATCTTCGCAGTCTTTAGGGAAGGTGATGTGCGTGTCCAGACAGTCTGGATTCTGTTAACTTGCTCTCATCAGCGATGTAGCCTCCTCCCCGGTCTGTTTTGCCCGCATGCTTGGCGACATCTTCTGCCAGGACCGAGTTGATTCTCTGTGTAAGGAAACCTCTCCACCCACTTGGGGCAGTGGCCTGTGGCTTTGGGAAGTGGCCTGTGGGACGGGCGCACTGACTGGCCTTGGTGCTGGGTGGGAACTCCCGGGGAGCACGCCCAGCTCCTGCTGCCTGTGTGTGCCAGGCACTGCCCAGTGCCCGGCACGGCCGTTTTCTCAATGACCTTCGCATTTTTCTTGGCACTCACCTTATGTACCTTGGTCTGGTCGTGTTTCTTTTAATCACCTTCCCTTCTGGGGTTAGCCAGTTGTGTCAGGAAAGCAAGTGGTGTTGGAGGAGGATGAAAGAAGTCTGGACTTCGTGCCCCAGATGTTGTTTTGGAGGGTTCCAGCCTCTGTGGGTGCCTGGCCTGGCCTCCTAAGAGCTCCTGCTGGAGCTCTGTGGGTTACAGCTACCTGCTAGGTTGCAAATAGCCTCAAACACTAGTGCCTGGGCCAAGCAGACCATTTAGCAGACCAGGTCACTCTTGTGAATTTGAAATTAGTGGGCAGTGCACTTTCTGGTGCTTCTCAAAGTGGCATGAATTTTCCAGAGGGTTGAAATGGAGGAAGTGATTGTATTTCCTCTTTGTCTTCAAGGCTCATGGTCAGTTTCTTTTCAAAAAGTAGCTTGAGAATTGTTCACATCAGTTCTGTCCTGCCTTTGCCGGTGTCTGTGGACCTTCTCTGTGGCTCTTATCTGCTTGGATGGTGTCCTGGGCATCTTTAGCCCCCCCACCCCCACCCCAGTGCAATGCAGGAATTTGGGAGATTTTTGCGCTATTTGGAATGACTTAAATGAAATGAAGAAATAAAAAATACCATAGGCACACAGAGAATTAGTTTTATGGTGTGTGTGTGTAGGAATACAATCAAGCTGATTAAAATAATAAATCGGGACTCATAAATCGTACTTAATGTTGACAACACCCCCATGGGAATATTATCTGATTGGCCCAAGCTGTAATATGTGCTGTTATGGGAGAAGAGGGATCTTTATTTTCTTTAAGGACCTGGAGAGAGCAGGTGATTAGGCCAGGGAGGTAGTCGATGCTGTGCGAAGAGGAAGCGCTTCAGATTCATGCATTTGGGGGCTCCAGTCTCGTTCTGCACAGTTGCCTGGCTCAGGGCTTTAAAGGCTTGGGGTGTCCCATCTACAAGATGACTTAATGCTTAGATTGTGGGTTGTTCAGAGGCTTAGTGATGGATTTGGGGAGGGTCTGGTAAGTCTTTTTCTTGAACAATCACTGCCTACCCCCCTGCCCCCCGCAAACAGGTGCCTCTATGTCCTAAATGTCATAGGGCAGCTGCTCTCTTTGCTTCACCTCTTACCAGTCCTGCCCAGGCATAGTGGCACACACCTGGTTGGCTCACTGACTCTTTACCCCAGGTGGGGAGGTTTCACTGGGGAACCTGAAGGGGGAGGAAGAGGAGAGCGGGAGTGCCTTTTAGTGACCCAGTGGGCCCAACCCTCATCAGAGGGACTTACAGTCCCCGCCCCCCCACCCCCCTCCGCCTTGCTGCAGGCCAGCTTGTTCCTCTTGGAAGCAGAAAGGCCTCGGGGTCCTCAGGAGCCCCCAGGAATGTGGCAAAGGCCTGCAAATCCACATGCACACACGGGATGGGGGTGTCTGGGCCTGGGGCAGTGGGTGGGCGCCCTGCCAGGAGGTCTTTGGGCTCAGGCCCTGTCCTAGTATTCACAGCGTCTGACTGCACGGACTCTTCGTGAGTGATTGCCAAATGAATGAATGAATGGAAAGGTGAATGCAAGGATGAGCGGAAGGAAGGATGGTGTGTGTCTGTTTGACCCTGGCAAGTGAGAGGGGCACTTTCACTCATTTCCACTCCGGTCTCTTATCCTCCCCCAAAGCCCAGCCGTTCCTGTCCCTGCAGTGCTGCGCGCTGAGCGTGGGCCAGGGTTTCCAGAGTCTCCTAGTTCCTGAGTGTCCTGGGCCGGGGCCGCGGTCCCCTCGCTCTCACTCAGCCCTGCTGATGCTCAGCGAGTGCAGAATGGACACAGCAGCTGCGGGGCCGAGGGGCAGGCCTGCGGAGACCCGTGTGGTCACATCAGCTGAGAGCCCTTCTCCACCGTCTTGACCCTTGGGGACTGCATCGGCAGAATCTGTGGTAGGGAGTTTCATGCCCTGAAGTCAGGGTTTCTTTTCTGTGCCAGGAGAGCAACTGGCCTCCAGAGATCCACCTCCAGACAGGACAAATTCCTTGAACACTCCCAAGGGGCCCTGTTTAGTTGTATGACATGTCATCGGCACCCCTGAGCCCATCAGCCAGCCCGAGGCTCCTGTTTGTTTTGGAAGCAGAGGCGCATGCTTGGGGGAGGGCCCCCTGGCCATCTCCTTGGGGGCCAACAGGGAAAGGACATTCACAGGATTCCTTCCCTGCAGAGGGCCGCAGACATCAGACTGGATGTCAAGGACTGACCTCCCTTTCCCCTCGGCTTGTGGGAGCTGGGCCAGAGGGGAGATGGGGACAGCGAGTGCTGGGCGCTGCCCAGGCAGCCAGCGTCCACACACTCCAGGGAACAGCGGGCGGGCGGGCGGGGCTGGGGCAGCAGGGAGCCTCGGGGGACTTGTCAGTGCTGTCTGACTTTCCTTCACACTGAAACATTTGCAGAAACCCAGCCAGAGTTGATTTATGAGCTCCACATATTTCACGGGTCTTAACGCATCCCCCAGGAATCAGTGAGGTCAGACAGAACAGACGCTGCATCCGGAATCGGCATGAAATTGGCATCTTCAGCAGTTCCTGTGGGAAGGGGGGTAATAATTTGAGGGAGAGGATATTAAACAGCGCAGAGATACAAAAAAGCCAGACTCTCCCCATTGGGGAGAAATAAAGTCATCTGTTTTCTGCATCTGAGCAGTGTGAGGGGCGGCCACTGGGACCGAAATGAAGCATGATGGGACAGGGCCACCGGGGCACGTGGTGACCTCAGAGAAGGACTTAGTGACCGCAGTGTCCTGTGCTGTGTCCTGTGCACAACTGACAACTGTGATAAATAGACCTTTGCTGTTGCTTATTTAGTATCTCTTCCCAGCTGGAACTCCTGTCTCGCTCACAGTGGTATTGTGGATGTCTGCTGAGCAGAAAAACTGCAGGTGGGGAAGTGCACGCATAGGATTCAAATGAGCAGGAGAAATTGCTTCTGTCTCAGGTGCTGTTGCCTGGTTAGGTTACTTTATTAGCATTAATGAACCCCGTTCATGTGTCATTTATGAACTGGGGTCTGTGCTGGGCACAGCATCACTGCCTTGGCAGGAATCAGGGTGGGTGATGGGAAATAGGAACTCAACACATTCATGGGTGTAGCCCCAGGTGAAGGGCAGCAACGAGAGCAGGTGGGGCTCCTGGTGGCCCTGGTGGAGAGTCACAGACGCCACCTGTGTGGACGGGTGTTACACGCAGGAGCACCTCTCTGTGTAGACACTGCGGGGTGGGGGGGAAGCTGAGGATGAATAAGGCTTATCCCTCCTCGCAGGATCTCGCAGCCAAGTGGACATGAGGGGTGCCAAGAGCAGATCAGCCAGGTACAGTCGGGGTGCCCATGAGAAAGAGGAGTCTGCTCTGGGGATGGATAGGATGCCTTGTGAGTGAGTCTTGGGGGGACTGAGTAGGGCTTTCCTGGGGGTGGTGGAGAGGGCTTCCTGGGTTGAGGGGATGAATGGGCAAAGACATGGAGGTGAGAAATTTCATGGCACGTTGAAGATGAATGGGGAGGGCCAGCCTTTGTCACCTGCTGGCTCGTGATATCCAGTGCACAGCTGCGGTGTGGACAGGGACCAGGTGTGGGCCAGAATGGGGGAGAGGGGAGGCTAAGAGAGTCGGCAGGAATCACACCAGGGGTCCTGGAGTGCCACACTGAGGACTTTATTCTGTGAACACATTCTTTGGGTAGATAACGAGCAGTGGTATTATTGGATCATATGGTAGGTCTCTCTACACACACACACACACACACACACACACACACACGCGCGCGCGGGTGGTAATGGATTACAGTGCCGTGAATGTGCTGGGGTATAGGTTCACGCTTTTACAAATGCATGTTATTACACCCCCTTGCCCCCCCAACCCCATTAACCTTCCACCATAGTCCTTTGGGCCCCCCATCCTACCCCACCTCTGTTCGCCTCAATTCTGCAGTCAAATTTCAAGGGTTTATTTTGGTTTAGTTATGTCTGTTCCTTCGCTTTGTTGCTTTATATCCCACATATGAGTGAAATCATTTGGTGCTCGTCTTTCTCCTTCTGGCTCATTCTGCTTTGCACCGGCCCCTCCAGTTCCATCCATGTTGTCACCCTTCACAAGAGACCCTCTCTCTGCACAGCTGGTCATGTCCACTGTGCACACCCGCCTGTCTCACTCCTCCGTTGTGGGCACGTGGGCGCTTTCCTCAGCTCGGCTGTTGCGAACAGCGCTGCAGTGAGCACAGCAATGCGTGTGTGCCTTTGGGTTCATGTTCTCTGGATAGACACCTAGCAGTGGGGTTGCTGGGCCAGATGGTAGAGCCATTCTTAATGTTCTGAGAAACCGCAATACTACTTTCACAGGACTAGTTTACATTCCCATCAACAGGAACACTGCTTTTTGAATGGAGGCATGGTTTGAAGACCGTTCCTGATTCTGGCCCCCCTGGATGGGGTCTTGGTCTAATCTTAGCACTGCAAGGAGCTCCGTGGGTGGCGTGGCTCCAGGCCCTTCTCTTTCCGGGCTGGACCAGTCTTCAGACTCCGTCTAGCCGTGACCGCTCAGGATGTGAGAATACTCATGACAAGGTAGCTCCAATTCTGGAGAGAGCTGCTTTCATTTGAGGCAGTGATTTTGCATCTAATTTAAGCTCTGGGGGCTAATTCCCAGCTACCTCGTGATGGTTTCACCTCTAGGGTCTCAGAGTGCTGGTCAGCACCTTCCCTTACCCCACTCCATCTCTCCTTGAGGCGGAGAGGCGCCCGTTTCCAAGGCCCCCCTGGGGAAGGGGGCATCTGTGGCGGGATGAAGTGGGCTCTGGCTGTGATGACAGCACCTGGCCCGGCTCCCTCAGAAATCTAGCGTTGCCTTACAACACCTGGGGAGAGTTTGTTTGCAGCTGGAGGGAAACACAAGACCCTGACAAAGCTAAGAATCCTCTTAGATTGACCAGTAGGGTAGAAATGCGAGTTCCACCAACAGACCTTTCTGGAAAGCCCCCCACATCAGGCCTCCTAAACAGACCCCTTTTAAAGGACCCTCTCAGTCTCATTCAACCCCAGACAGCGTTGCTGGCCAGGGACCAGGTGGTGCTGGCCTGCGCTCTGTTGGCTTCTGGCTGTGGGAGGCGGCCGCTGTGGTTACATCCTTAACTGACTCCGGTAATTGTATCGATGCCCTTTTGAACACCGCCTCTCGCTTTTCCTTTTAACTCACTGAGTTCTCCACTAGTCTAGTAAGTGGGCTCAATCTCGTCCCTCCTACCCCATTTTGGAGCACACTGGCAAGGGCTCCGTGGCAGCCCCCATGCCCCTCTGTTCGTTGCTTGCTGACGTTTAGACCTTCCTCCTCCTCCCAGGAGATGCCCTGGAGGGTCTGCATTGTCTACACTGGTCTCCTCTCTCTTCCTCAGGTATGCCAGGTGCCTGCTCACCCCAGGGCCTTAGCACTGGCTGTTCCTGCTGTTTGGAACTCGCTTCTAGCTCCTCCTGTTGCTGGCTCATCCGCTGTCACTTCAGCTTAGTTCAGATGTCACCTTCTTAGAGCCCCTCATCTCCCTGTACAGAGTAACCCACAGTCACTCCCCTTTAGGGTTCTTATCACTGTCCGCCACAATCTTGAGTGGGAATGAAATCACGTGGAGGACTTTAGTGCAGAAGGAGCATCCCTCTCTCTCCCCCACTGACCAGAGCGCCTGACTCCTAGGTCTGGGCTGGGACCTGCGTTTTCATGCTGATGCTTCTGGTCTGTAGACCTCACTTGTGAGAACTATTAATGGTTGTTAATTGCATGTCCTGTCTGTTGTTTCTGCTGTGCCCCCAGTGCCTGCCTGTCTTTGGTGCAAGACCTGTGTCTTTTAAGTGAGTGTTGCCTGAAACCAATAGCAAACCTAGAAATCTGTTTGCTGAGGCTACCAGGGGGTCAGGGAAGAGAGAGAACAAAGTGGGAGGGAGCATAGCCGACGATGGTGGAGGCCTTGGGTGCTTGGGTGGGTGTGGTGTGGTAACACACCTGAAGGGGGTGTTCCTATGTTTCTAAATCATACAAATGTTGTATGATTTGTATGATTCGCATGTACAAATGAGGTAAACTAATGTTACCTTCTTAAAAAAAATGAGTGTTGACTGAAGACTCAGAGGGGACTCCTTGCTTTGTAGTCTCCTCACTCCCAGGAAGGAAGAAGGGTAAGTGTTTACACAAGCTCTGGGAGTTACTTGGTCTGATTTCTTCTCCCCATTACCATTTTCTTTAACTTTTTCGTGATCAAGCTGTTTCTCAGGGTCATTATTAACTTAGTGTGTAGACTGCATGGATGATTTTCATAAAATCCTAGGTGAATGCATTGGACTGTGTGGTTGTCAGAAATCCGTCCAAGTCATAGGACATACAGCCAAGTGTGGATTCCTGAATCTGCCCCATCTCCATGCTGCTCCCCTCACATGTCAGCAGGTAGGGAAGAGCAGACACAACCCTACTATCTTCCTAGGGACAAGTGGCAGGTAATTACTAGAGGGCTAGCTGAAGTCGAGGTGGAGGGCATGCAGGCTGTGGCCAGGCCACAGGGTTTTTCTCTGTGACTAGCAGATTGGCAATGGATTTTGGTTTCATTTATTCTTCTTTTTCTAGTTCCTTAAGACTTGATGTTAGCTTATTTATTTGAGCTCTTTTTTTGTTGATGTGGCCCTGTATTGCTATACATTTCCCTCTTAGTACTGCTTTTACTGCACCCCATACGTTGGCAGGAAGGGAAGAAACCTTAATTTGGGTTTGTCATCTCTATGCTCTAACAAACTGTGCAGCCAGTCCAGATGCCACAGCTATAAGCCTCTTGGGAAATTTCTGGATAAGTAATGAGTTTTTTATGACCGGGGTGCACAAAACATTTCTCATAATTCCCCAAGTGGTACTTTCAGAACTCTTTAAGTGTCTGAGAACTCCTCCTTCCCATTGGTTTAAGAGACCAAAGATGAGATTCTGCCAGACTGGAATTGACTTTTAACTGTAAACTTTGATGTTTCCTGGCAGAGAGAGCTGAAAACGAGGTCTGAGGTGATTGTAGATTCCTCAAAACTATTGCTGTGGCCAGAGGGAAGGCCAAGGGTGAAGTTGGCCAGCACTTCACCCTCCAGGGCCACAGGCCTCTTTCCAGGACTCACAGAAAATGGAGAAGGGTGGGGGAAAAGAGAGAGAGAGAGAGAGAAAGAGAGAGCGTGCGCACGTGTGTGTGTGTGTGTGTGTGTGTGTGTGTGTGTGTGTGTGTGGAGGGAGTTGCCAGTGCTTGCGAAGACCACCACCATGGTCATTGTGGGAGCAACTAATTCTTCCCAAGGAAGTCAGGGAAGTTCACGCAGAGAAGGGACATTTATAGTTTAGTTGGGAAGCCTGGAGTCCAGAGATGAGATGGCATTTGTCCACGGTCACCTTGAAGGTCATTCACAGAACTAAGATAAAGCCTACAGTCTCTGGATTCCTAATCCCAAGACTCAGTGTTATGTTGGGGAAGGAGACTGAATTTGGGAGCTGGATGACCTTGGGCAAGTCATTTCTCTGTGGCTTCCCTTTCCTCCTCAGTAAGAGGAAGATGATCTGATTGGTGTACACACTTACTCCTTGTGAGGCACTGGGGATAACAAATGAGCAATATAGGATCTCAGATCCGTAGTTTGGGTGTCTGTGCTTCCGTTGCCTGTGCCAGGCTTTATGGTTAGGCTGTGTCTGTCGGGGATAGAACAGAACTATCTTTTTAAAATGGGCTCTTGGCCTTGCTTCCTTTAACTGGAATCTGTTTTCACTAAAATTCGCTCCCAACCCGGCTACATGGTCATGGCAAGATTAATCTTCTTTGTAAGTCAAAGAGTTCTGTTCTTTCCATATTCAAGTTCAATTGTTGAGCTTACAAAAAAGTTGTAAGTTGAATAAAATTGACTGGCAGCATTAGCTCCTGTGAAGATGCAAAGAACGAGGCAGGAGACCCTCAAACCTCAGCACGCAGAGAAGCCATATATGGGTTAATAAAATAGAAAGTGATTAAGACAACAGGAGATAGTGCAGCTTGGCTTCTAGCTCTCATGAGGGGGGACACTTGCCAGGATCACATTCCAGTGCAGCCTACTTACCATGAAGAAAAGTGTGTGGGGTTCCAGAACCAAGCCCAGAGAGCCACACGCACGCTAATAGGGTCTCGTCAACAAGGACCCTGAGACCAGATGACTTGGGGCGGGGGAGACGAGTGGAGAGAAGATGGCGGAGGTTGGAGGGTGAGGGGTGGACTCTCCACTTCTTTTCGGAAGATTGGGTGCAGTGTCCAGTGTGGGAGGTGCCCAGGACTGGGGGAGCACACAGAATGTGTGGATCTCCTGGGGCTGCCATGTGTACTGCAGTGTGTGGGGGCAAAGGGTGTGGGGGTGGCGCTGGAGAAGTTTAAACAACAGACATTTATTTTCTCACAATTCTGGGGGCTGGAAGTCTGGGCTCAGAGTTGGTTCCTTCTGAGGGCCACAGGGAGGGGTCTATCACGGGCTCCTCTCCCCAGCGTGCAGATGGCCTCCCTCATGCCCTCTCCCCGCCTATGTGCATATGTGTGTCCGTTTTCCTGTTCTTACAAGGACACCAGTCACCATGGAGGGAGGTTCACCTTCATGGCCTCATTCTAAACTAATTGCCTCTTTAAAGATCCTTTCTCCAAATACAGTCACGTTGTGATGTACTGGGGGTTAGGATGTCAACATATGGATTTTGGGGGACACAGTTTGACTTCAACATATAAGTTGGGGGGCACATTTAAGCCCACCACATCGGACCCCATCCTGTCCCTCCAGGAGGGACCTTCTGGAGTCAGAGACCACTGGGAATGCCATTCTTTTCTTCTCATCCTCAGTGACCCAGCCGATGTGTGATTTCTTCTGGCAAGCCATCCTCACCGGTTCCACCCAGGCCTGTCAGATTCCCCTACCACCTCACGCTGGGCTCCCGAAACACTTTGCTTTCCCTCTTTTGGGGCATTTATCATCGTCCTCCTTAGACTTCGTTGGCGATGTGGCTGTGCTTCCTGCTTTTTAAAGCCTCGTGTGATGGGCCTCTTTGTATCTCTCTCACACCCTTACCTCCCGTCTTGCATGAAGACCGTAATATTTGCTAGCTTGTTGATGGGTCAGCTGTCCGAGAAAGTTGGGTAATAGTGCTGGATAAACAGGAAGAGGTGGCGTTCATAAAACAGCAACAGCAGCACGTCTTTCCTTAGATTCCTTGCACTCATCCACAAAGCTGAGCTCCTAGATTTATGAAGGAAAGAAGCTCTTTCCACCCTTCTATGCTCGTGTGACCACAATGGGTCAACAGAAGAATCTGCAAGCAGGGTGTTCAGCATTCTTAAACCCCCAGAGTTCAAAGAGAATGACTCCTTTGGCCAGTCTTGAAGAGACTCTTCAATCATTTCTTGAATAATGACATTCTTTTGGTCCAGCTTGGTGGATACTCCTCCCTCCACCCCCAATCTGGTGACCTTCTGTCCCCTTGTTTCTTGGCTGAAAGTCTGGGTCTGCTGTAGAGAGCAAAAGCAGTTTCAGCAGAGCAAGGGTCCTTCCCACGAATCCAGAGCCACACACGCCAGAAAACCTGACTGTGCAGAAACAGCTGGGGTTTGGCAGGCTGATTTTGAAAAACACTGCTAATAATTTAAAAGCACTTTGCTCCAGAATGGCATATGGAGAATGAAGAATGTACTGTCAGATAAGGCAGCTCACCCTTCTTGTTAAGAGAAGACTTATTCGAGGGTTTGCTCTCAACTATATTTCCTCACCTTCCACCTTTATGTTTTTCTGGTAAAGCTTCCCAAGCAGCACTGAGAGGTAGGTGTGCCTGGGGGTTGGTTCCGTCAGCTTTGGGGGTGACTGGCAGGGCTGGGATATCATGCCTGGATTCTTGGGTCAGTTGCCTTTGCTCTTAATTGCCTTTGCTCAATGTGCTTTACATACTTCTAGAACTTTCTATGGGTGTCTGGACATGGAAAAGGTTGGGAAGGACTGCTTGAGACTGATGTGTTCCTCAGAGATTTCTAAGAACACAGAGTGGGTTTCTCAGTATTTGCTTTTAAAATGAAACACATTCACTTATTACTCTTGGTGTCCTGGCTGTGGACAAAGTGGATGCCAGCAACAGGACTCTGCTTGAATAAAGCTGCGGGGCAACTTGATTCCATTTGGCGTGTTCACCAGCAGGAGACCTTTGGTCCTAAGTAACAGTGGCCCAGCTCAAAGTGGCTTAAGCAAACAACAGTGAAACACAGAATAAAAAATGCATGTCCACATAATTTTTTAAAAAGATTTATTTATTTATACATACAAGCTGGGGTACAGGCCAGAGGCGTGGGGTGGCGAGAGGGTTCACCAGTACAGAGTGGGGAGCAGAACAGGCAGATCAGAAATACACTGCTGAGGGGAGCAGCGGGCGAGGCAGGAGAGGTCTGCCGCACCATGTGGGATTCTCCCCGGCTGGGCGTTGAACTCGCATTGCGCGCGCTGCCAACAGCTCCACAGGGCAGCGCTCAACCACTGTGCCACCAGGGAGGCCCCACACAATTTTTTCGTAAGTGAAAAGTCTGTAAGTAGATTAGCCTCAGACATGGCTGGATCCAAGGGCTCAAGTGGTGTCACATGGGTTTGGTTTTTCCCTCTGTCCATCTTCTGTCTCCAATATGAAGGCTCTCTCAAGCGTGGGCCCTGGCAGTTCTAGGCTTTTCTCTCAGCTTAGCAGCCTAAAGAGAATCCCCCCAGTCCTTAGAGCTCCGGCAGAAGGACATGGCCTGGGCCACGTGCCTGTCTTGAGCTTTGCCCCGTGGCAGCAATGTGTAGGCTTTGATTTGTCAAGCCCGGGCCCTAAGACCAGTCTGGAGCCAGCGGTGGGCTTAAGCTGCCTGGAACACGTGCCCTGAACGTGGAGAAAGCCCGTGCCTTAATGGGATCCTTCTTCTTGCCAACTCAGCTCTTCAGTAGCTGTATCACTTTAGACAAACATCTGAAACTCTTTTAATCTCCATTTGACCATTATCTGTAAAATGGACTAGCAACCCCTGCCCTGTCTACTGCACAATTAATTATTAGTGATGGGGTAGAGCCTTTAGTTTCGATAAAACCTGCACAACCAGAGCTTTTTATTTTTATTTTTTAAAGATTTATTTATTTATGCATACAAGAGCTGGGGATTAGGCCAGAGGTGGGGGGGGGTGAGAGCATTCACCAGAGACAGAGTGGGGAACAGAACAGGGTGGATCAACTGAAACACTGCTGAGGGGAGCAGCGGGAAAGACAGGAGAGGTCTACTGCGCCATATGGGAAGCTCCCTGGCCTGGAATTGAACTCATGCTGCAGTGGCTGCGGATAGCTTCATAGTGCTGAGAGTTAACCCCTTGCGCCACCAGGGAGGCCCCAACCAGCGCTTTTTGAAACTTGCTCCATGAATCAGCATGTTGTGGGTCTCTCGGTACACTGTGTGCTGAACTGTGGAAGGGACGTAGGCAATATTTGGTACATACACAAAATTTTATGCAATTTATATGTAAGCCAGAAGCTTATTCACTGTGTATACCAGAGAAACCAGCGCCGCATCCTCTATTGTGCACCCTCACAGCTCCTCCTGAGGCCTTCTGAGATCTGGTTCATTTGACGTTACGTTTCAGATATTCCTACCCATGTTGTTGTGTGTAGCTGGAGTTCACTTTTTGTGTTTTTGTTCTTTTCTACTGTGAGACTACCCCATTCCACAATTTATTGATACGTTCTTTTTTCAAAAGACTGAGTAATTTTTTTAAAAAAATATTTATTTATGTGTACACGAGCTGGGGTATAGGCCAGAGGTATGGGAAGTGAGAGAGAGAGGGGAGCAGAACAGGTAGATTGACTGAAATACACTGCTGAGGGGAGCAGCGGGCGGGCGAGACAGGAGAGGTCTGCTGTGCCATGTGGGAAGCTCCCTGGCTGAGGATCGAACTGGTGCTGCAGTGGCTGCAGATAGCTTCATAGTGCTGAGACTTAACCCCTTGTGCAACCAGGGAGGCCGTCATCTTTTATTTTTATTTTGTAATTAGTGTTTTTGTGGGGATTTGTTTGAGGTATTTTCCCCCACCCTCAAATCATAATTAAAAAAAATTTTTTTAGTTTTAAGACTTTGCTTTTCAGATATGACCTGGAAACTATTTAGAATTTGTTTGTGTAGGTGGTGAGAAGCACAGATCCAGCTTCACTTCTCTCTGTATGGTTAACGCCCAGTTACCTCAACAGCTTCTGTTGAATAGAACCGCCTTTCTCCCTCACGCCCTAACACTCCATCTTGACTGTCAAGCCCACCCCTGAGCTGGAGCTTTCTGTTCTCTCTGTACCTTCCCATTAACCCCTCAGGGCTAATTGCTACAATGTCTTATTATTAATAAGACACTTTCCTCTACTTTCTTCTTCAGGGGTCTCTTGGCTATTCCTGCACCAAGTGTCTTAAACCACCAACCAACGAAACAAGCAAACAGAAAAACCTCTTGAGATTTTGGTTGTAATTCATTAAGTCTTCAGGTAAATTTCGAGAGGACTAGCCTCTTCAATGAGTCTTTGTATCCTTGAACATTCAATCTCTTCCTTTTATGAGATCTCCTTTAATGTCTTTCAGTAAGTTTCTAAAATGTTCTCTAACCAAGTCTTGCACACCTTTGTCTAGAATCGTTTCTATGGACCTTATATTTTTGGCTGCTAATATTTTGTTTAGGAATTATTTCATCAATGTCTGTACAATATACTAAAAGGCCTGTCACATTCCTTTTTTAAACTACTGTTGCCGGGTGTGACATCAACACATTCTCTTGATAGAGTGAGAGATTCTTCCTTTTCTATTCTCTGGAAGACTGAAATAACGTACTCATGGAAAACTTACTGGAATTTGCGTATAAGATCATTGAGAAGAGACTCATGGAGAAGAGTGCTTGTTTCTTGGCTTTGGACTTGCCAGGGGACTTGGGGTGGAAAGAGCATGGAAGGAGACGCATGGAGGAGAGACACATGGAGACGTAAGTGGGGAGCTGACATGGCAGCCATTATCTTGATTTGTACTTTGATTTTGCTCCTTTTGACCCAGACTTGTCTGGCCCTCTCACCCCCTTCCTATGATTCCTGACCAGAAGGGGCAGACTTTCGAGCCTCTGCAGTCCCTTTGCAAGCCAACTGTATTTGGCTGGGCATTTACCCACGAGGGGATGGGAAACTCTGGGTGTTTCATTGGGAAACTATTAGTCTTTATCCTCTTCCCTCTCTATGTACAATAGTTCTATTAAGGTTCTAGTACACTAAAAAAAAAAAAGGTAATTGAGGTCTTGGGTTTCTTTATGGGAAGATTTTTAACTACTGATATAATTTCTTTATAGTTTGGAACTACTTAGGCTTTTTACTCCCTCTTAAGTCAGTTTTGCAGTTATGATTTTTCTAAGAAAATTCTTAGAAATTAACTCTCTTAAATTCCACTTAAGTTTTCAGCTTTATTTACATGAATCTTTTTAACATTCTTTGTATTATCTTTTAAATCTCTGCTTAATCTGTAGTTATATTGCTATCTCATTTCTAATATTATGCTAACTCTTAAAAATATCATAGTCACACCCATCTTATTAGCCATTTCCAAAGAACCAATTTTTTTAACTTTGTTCATCTCTATTTTTTTTTACTTTTTATTTTATTAATTTCTGCTCTTATCTTTATTATTTTCAAAGTTTTTGAGTGTTTGTTCCTTTTCCAGTTTCTTAAGTTGGGTGCTACCAGTTCATTTATTTTAAAGCCTTTCTTCTTTCCTAATATTAGCATTTTGACTGTGGATTTCTCTGTGTCCTGTAAGTTTGGATATATATTATTTCATTGCCACTAAGTTCTAAGACTTTTCTGATCTATTTCAGTTCTTATGATCTTTGATTCATTTAGCGACGAGTTTTTAAATTGCACATGTTTAGGGGCTTTATGTTTTTGTTGTTGATTTCTAACTGAATTGCTTTGTATTGGGGAAGATGATCTGCGTGATAATGATTCTGTGAAATGTGTTTGGAACGTGTTTTATTCACTTTGGAGCCACAGTGCTTAGCAGGATGCCAAGAATGTAGACGTCTTTTGGTAAATGTTTGCTGGTCTAATGAATGACACATGAGGATTGTCTAGTGACCAGGCATTAGAGGAATTATCTCTTCCTGCTCAGCCAAGCTGCCCTGCCAGCTACATCATAAAGCATATGACACCAGAAGCATAATGCTGTCCTTGCCGATAGCACGAGAAAGTAATGACCATCCCAAATAGCCTGCCCTCCTGCTCACGCCCTTTCTCCTCTGGTCTGGGAAGCAAACGCTGAGTGGGTAGGTGAGAGGCCACTTGCAACGCTTGTTGTGTGAGACCACCAGCCTCAGTCTTGAAGGTGATAGATTTAGGTAATTGTATTCCTACTTATTTTTTAATAATCTGGAGAAAGGTAGAAAAATTACTACTTCTCAAGTAGTAATAGTCTGAAAATACTATGGTGGCATTTCCTGCAGAGGAAATGCTTTTTTCATTGAATCCCTGAGAGTAATTAGCCCTGATAACCTCATTTAAAAAGTGAGAAAACTGACATAAACCTAGTTAGTGGTGGGGCTGGATGAGGTCCTTGTCTGTACTTCTTGTTCTACTTACTAACCATCTCCACTTGTCCCGTATGATAGTATGATAAGAGGGTTGTTAGCCTGAGAGATTATATGTAGATGAAAACACTCGAGTTCTACTTATAAAGGACATTTGAAGACAAACAATGACAATTACAGTCATTTTTTTCATCAATACATATTGGTTGAATGAATGAATGGACAGTTCTTCTTTTGATGAGAACCTCTCCTTCTTGAATTAACACCACTTTGGCATCTTGAAGAAAGGAGGGGTGACCATTGGCTTCTCTGTCTTTTCTTAAATCCCTGAGAAGTAGCTTTTGAAGATCCCTACTGAAAAGGGCTTAAAAGAGATTGAGAGGGAAATAGATAGTGGAGCATTCTTATTTTAGGTGTCGGGAGTGATGGCAATGCTGATAGATACAGCAACATTCCTATAATGCAGCAACATTCATGTGTTATGGCAATATTCATATACTGTATAGATGTTTATACATTGTAACAGTGTTTATATATTGTAATTTGACATTTGCCATGGCCTGACCAAAAGGTGGAAGGTAACTCTCTAGTACTTTTAAAGGTGACATCAGGCAAGAAGCCCTTCCCCACTGAGGTCACCTTCTTCGCCTTGTGTTTTCTCCCTGCTTTGTAAGAGTTAGACATACAAGATCATGTCCTCGTTTTTGGTCACAGATCATATGCTTGCATCTCCTAGTTACATATATGTCTTTTCCTCCTCTGTCCTCCAGAGGGCCTCCTTAAGCCTGCCTAGGTGAGAGGTGTAGACAGAGATGAGGGCAGGGAGCTCATCCTGAATACAGAGGATTCAGATTAATCAGCCTTTCCAGATAGAAGAGACTTCAGGCTGCATTTTCAGAGGAGGAAACAGGCCAAGAAAGATTTGCCTCAAGGACACCACTGAGTGAGTGGAAGTTTCTGGATTAGAGCCTGACTTTCAATCTCTTTCCCCGCCCCCCTCTTCTTTTAGAAGATAGCTCCCCTCTCTACCCCTCCCCTTTCTTCCTTTTCCTCTTCCTGCTTTTTGACACGTAGCCCTAATAGTCAACCAAGCCAGTTCTGTTCCAGGCACTGAGTGAAATAAAGCCTTTATTTACATGGGATCTCACAAAATCCCAGGAGTATGTACCATCATTAACTGCCAATTGCAGGAACAGAAACCAAGGCTTATAGGGGTTAAAGACAAACAAACAGAAAAAGCTTGTTTAAAAACCATTCAGCTAAAATATTAGGGATTGGGGCAGAATCTGAAATAAGTCTTAACTCCAAAGCCTGCATCCCACAAACCTAGATTGAGTGACTAGAGCCAGGAGGTGGCCAGACTTCTTCTTCCCTCCCTTCCCTTCTGTGCCTTAATCTTTCTTCCCCTCCATTCATTTTCTTCCCAAATTCTCTACTCTCATCCAGGGTTTCTGGAATCTTAATTCTTTTGTTTAGGGGACTACCAAGGAGTGTGGGCTATTTGGCCAGAGTTCAGTCCCTTGGGAGCAAAGAGGCAGCTTCTTCACTGGGATTTTGCTACAGGTCACAGGTCGATTATGTCTTTGGGTGGGAGCAGTTCATATAATTTAGAGTGGAATTTCTTGAAGAATTATGCTTTGATTTTCAGATATGCACTTTTTATTGTTGTAGGAACACATACCATGTTGATTTGCCATGTTAACCATTTCTCAGTATCTAATGCAATAGCATGTAGTATCTTCACATTGGGGTGAAACAGATCTCCAGAATTTTTCATCTTGCAAAACTGAAATGCCATACCCACTAAACACTAACTCTGAGGGCAGGTGGATCAGGGTGGTTTGACCAAACTCAATGTGTAGCTTTTACTTCCAAACCCAAAATGGCTGCTCTAGCTCTTACCATCACGTCTGCATCCCAGGAGAGGTGACGGAGAGACCAAACACTCATTCTTTATAAAACACTACCTGGATGTTGTACATATCACTTTTCCTTATATTCCACTGGCAAGGATTTTGTCAGATAACCACATTTCACTATAAGGGAACCTGGAAAATGCAGAGAATGTATATTGAACAACAGTTGCAGCCTCTGCCACTATCCTCTGGGATTCACTCAACATAACTATTCTAGCCAGCCTGTCCCTCCTTGAGTGCCCCATTCTTCTCTCCATCATGACACTTTTCATACAGAATTGGGATGTTCTGGTCCCTCATCTGTTCACTAGTAGACTAACGGACATGGCCCATGTGTCATTTACCTCTGAGTCCCTAGCACCTCTAGCAGTAATGGCTCATGGTGAACAAGTGTGACATAAATGAATCCTGAATCACTGTGTTATGAGTGTTGGGACTCAGACTGTGCTCTTTCTGGTGGGAGGGAGGGCTTATGGTCTGGCAGGTCACCCCCACATGTAACCCCTGCATCTTCCTGCCTTCTACATGAGAGAAATCCAGGAGTCTGCTAGTGACCCCAGAGGGGTGGACGGGAAAGAGGCAGCCTTATTCCACCCGCCAGGTACCCGTGCAACCCTGAAGGTATTTAAGCAGTTCAAATATTTAGTTTAGATTCAAGTGATAGAATCTGACTTTCACCAGGTTCAAAGGGTGGTTGGGGGGCAGGGCGTGCCTCTTCCACCAGGACTATTTGGGGTGGGGCCCTCACTCCCAGGGCTTAACCAGGAGACAGTGTCCCCAAGACTGCGCCTCTGCATCTTCTCCACACCCCTTTGTCCCTGCAGGCTTTCCACGTCTTCCAGCTCTTCCTGAGTTTCCCCTCCTCTGGAGCTGCGTTTCCAGCGGTTAAGCTCTGACATGCTGGGGTCCTCTGCCAGAGATGAGGGTCAGGAGGCTTCGGACCGGGCCAGGGTGGAGGGATGGAACGGGAGAGGAGACTAGCTTCGTGGGTTGGTCTCAGGATGAAGTCCCTATTTTCTTAATCAGCTGCTGGCCTTTTTCTTGTTATGTTAACTGTCACTTGCCCCCTCTGGGAGGGAGGTGTCCTGGGATATGTTGGGTTCCAGGAATGAGCGCGCATGAAGGAGCCTGTCTCCAGTGTAGGTCCATCATGAAGATCCGCCTGCAGCTCGCAAGTTGGGGACTCCCTTTGTGTGTGCTCACGCCCCCTCCAAGGCATGTTTGTCTGTCTGCGCACTTACCTGTCTGTCTTCCTACTAGTTTGCGAGTGGAGGGCGGTGAGGGCAGCCCCTTTCCAGCGATGAGGAAGCAAATGCAGAAGGTCAGGGACGTGCACCAAGTCGCCCTGGTCAGCCATTTCTGGGGCAGAAGGAGCAGCTGTTTCCCTGACTGCACTGCGGGGAAGGGCGCATGTGCAGGTTTCATTTTCATACCCTGAGAGCGGCAGGTGGGGCACGGGTGACTGGGGTCTGGGGGCGAACTTGCAAACGTGGGTGTTGTCACCGTAGGCACTAGACTGAGGAGTTTGCCGCAGGCCTGGACGATGGCTTGGGGTTCTTGGTCGTGCCCTGAGAGGCCCCGTGGACATGCATGTTCAGACCGCATGGGAGGGGTCTCTTTTACTCCTCTGATGCTCCTCCTGTGGCTGCTGAAAGTAAAGGTCTTCTTGGCAGGGGCCATCTGGCTCTCTGGAATCTGAGCCCATCAGGCCGCGCGTGCTGTGTCTGAGCTGCCGGAGGTCAGGCAGGCTTTTAGATCAGCTCTGGGCAAAGGTGTGGACGGGGATAAGGCCCCAGCTCTGCACCCCAGGGCTGCAGTGTCTGCCGGAGCCCTTCGTGGTGCAGGGAGGAATAGGGGCCGCGGAAGAGCTGGTTGACTGGGCGGTGTCCCCTGATGCATGGCTTCCAGACCTTTCCCTCCGCCGGAAAAGGCCACGAATAAGTTTCTTCTGACCCAATATAATTGATGTTTTCTCTTACTTGCTGTGTGCCAGGCACTGTGTGAGGTGCTTAGGACACAGATGTGAACAAGACCCATTTCCTGCTTTAAGGAAACTTGGGGTTCAGTGAGTGAGACGGAGCCGCAGACCCAGCCCACTGACTCAGCCTGTGAAGTGCTCAGCTGTGCTGGGGAGCTAAGGAAGCCTTGAGCCTCTAAGGAGGCGGTAGAAGATGTTGAGTAGTAGAGGCGTGGTCTTGCACCTCGGAAGGTCCTGGAGCTTGTGTTTATTGGACTTCTACGGGGGACAGACTGGAGGTCAGTGTGTCACTTAGGACGTTACTGCCATTGCATAGAGAAAAGACAGCGGGGCCTGTGTGTCTTTGGAGGCGAGAGATGTAAAGGAAGAGGGAAACTTGTGAGATTTTTGGGAAGAGGATTGCGGGAGAGGAGGGAGGGAAGGATTTGAGGATGACTGAAGTTTCTTTTTTTTTTTTTAGAATTTTATTTATTTATGTATACAAGCTGGGGTACAGGCCAGAGGCACGGGGAGGCGAGAGGGTTCACCAGAGACAGAGTGGGGAGCAGAACAGGCAAATCAGAAATACACTGCTGAGGGGAGCCGCGGCCAAGGCAGGAGAGGTCTGCTGCGCCATGTGGGATTCTCCCCGGCTGGGCGTCGAACCGGCATCGCTCGCGGCCAACAGCTCCACAGTGCAGCGCTCTACTGCTGCGCCACCAGGGAGGCCCCTGAAGTTTCTAATCTGGGATAGAAAATGGTGACGGATTACCTGAGACAACATCGGGACATGTGGATGGAAGGTGTGTGGATGGGGCTAAGGAAACCTCAGGCCGGGACACTGAGGATGGGGACATAAGGTCAGGATGCGGGCGAGGCCTCGGCTCAGGATGGGAGACTGGGGCGAGGGCAGGCAGAACCCAAGAGCTGAGGCATTTCTGGACTCGCTGTGAACACTCCATCAAGAAGAGGTGCTCTGTGATGGAGCAAAGACACTGTCCTTCCTCCCAGTTAGAGTTTTTTGCACTTTTTGTTATCATTTGGGGGCCGGATCTCATGAACTTCAGGGAGCCGAGTTTGCTCATAGGAAATGAAGACCCCACCATCTGCTGGGAGGGAGACTGTTTTGAAAATCCACAGAGCCCTCACCCAAGGCACCCACCCTTGGGTGGGGTTGAGTGATAGCTGTGCCTGCACCCCAGGAAAGCACCCTATTCAGCTTGGACTGTGCTGGGAACTTCTTTAACAAGACTCCTCAAATCACAGAAATGACGGTTAAGTAGCAGGTTTGATTTTAGAGAGGAAAGGATTCTCTTAGAAATCACCCCTTTATTTTTGAACACGTAAATTCCCTCCTAAACGCTTTTGAATAATTACTTCTTAAACCCGAGCAGGTCGAGTGAAGACAGAACCAAGTAGCACTGAGTGTGGCCCAGCTCCTGGCTATGGGAGGGGCCCCCAGGCCGCTACCCAGGAGTGGGTCAGACACGCAGAACTACCCAGTTAGAACCTGTGAGTGACCAGCATCCTCACTGCTTCATATGCATGTTGAAGTTTGAGAAGTGTTGGCTTGGCAGGTGAATTCCAGGTACAGAATCATTTAGATAACTTCAAAATCATGCAGTTTTCCAAGCCTCAGCCCCGTACCTTCTGAGTCAGGCCGAGAGTCTCTTGGGTAGTTCGGTTTGGGAATGATTGGCTTTTATAGATTCAGGAATCTTAAATCTTCTGTTGCTGGACAAAGGGCACATTAGTTTGTTTTATAGTCACAATAATGGCCAAAACCTCATGCCCTTAAAAAACAAAGCATGTCTAGGTTGGCAGGTTGGCCATAAGTAGTTGCCTTGTCACCTTACTCTCGGGGGACATCTTGATGATTGATGCTCAAAGAGGAGCATATGTGACACCGCACCTTCACACACAGTTCTGTGACCATTTATACACTGGCAAGAGTTGAATGGACTTGGACAATTCACTGCCTGGTTTGAAAGCAACTTAAATCAGCTGATGTTTACCAAGCACTCTGGATGAAATTAATTAATTACCCCAGAACCCAGCAATGTGATCCCAATTAGTTGCATGGCTTGTTTCTGTAGAAGGTCTTAGCTCAAAGGAACCTTCCAGAACACCCTTCCAGGCTTTCACTTTATGGGCAGAGAAATAAAACCCACAAAGAGGTTGGGACCTGAATCCCAGCTGATTTTTTTCCAAGAGGAAAGAATTTTTTGTTGTTTGGAAAATGGATCACATATTTATTACCTAATTAGAGGGGCAAAATGAGCAAGTTTTGTATTCTATACTTAATATCAAGCACTGGAGAAAGTGCTGGAAACACAAAGATCTGACCCCTACACAATGAATGCCCAGACTGCCAGACCCACGCAGCACAGATGTCCTAGGAATTTAACAAGCGAGTTCTCCAGCGCTGAGATCTTTAATTAAGCAGGTGTTTAGGAAATAGGTCCTCTGTCACTTCCAGCCTTGGCTGGGCTCGTCTCATTGAAAAATGGCCCTGACCCAGGCCGGCAGCAGGCCTGAAACTGGCTGCAAAGGGAGCCGTAGGAATGTGCCATTGTTATTTTCTTTCTTATCAGCCCCCATTAGGTTGAGCAAGGAAGGGACAAAAACGGGCTGGGAAAACATGTTATTTCACTGGGCAAAAATTTACTACCAAGGAAATAATTTTGTTGTGTCCAAAAAAGGAATCATGGAGGCCTTTGGGAAGGTGTAGCCTTCCAAATACTTTTGGACAGTTTCTCGCAGTGTCGCCCAGTGAGAACATTTCCCTTGGGCGGCTGGCCTCTCACCGGGAAGAGACCCTCAGCCGAGGTTAGGTACACGGGCTCAGAGGTCAGCCCTTGCTTCTTCGGAATGTGGGACCAGACACAGGAAGGAAGAGAATCACTCCTTGTGTAAAGGTGGGTGTGTGGCTCTGGAGTTCAGCCAGACACACGCAGTGTTAAGCTTCTGAATGACAGACCCAGAGGTGGACTCCCAGATGCCACGCGCAGACGTGGCAGCTGTACCTCTCGTCCAGGTCTCCTGCCACGTGTCCAGGTGCTCGAGGGAGAAGTGGCCAGCTCTGGCTTTGGCTGAAGCACAGAACTAATCCTCGGCCCTCTGAGCTCGCACTGGCATCTTGGTGTCTTGGGTAAACCCCACTACAGAGCCTGCGGGAGACAGAAGCCAAGCACCCTTCTCTTTCACAGCTATTCGGAAAGGCCCCCCACCCCCCAGAAAGGGAAGTAAGATGTGCGGAGTCCCTACTGTGTGCCAGGCAGTGTGATGGGCCTGTGCACATGCTGACTTAGGGCGTCTCACGGCAGGCTCGGAGCCGACTGCTGGGGCTCTGCTTTGTAGAGGTGAACGAACTTGCTCAGCAATACCCAGGAATTAAAGACAGGAGCCTGGATTCACACCCAGCCCTGCCTGCCCTAAAATTCTTATTTTTTTCCCCCCGCTAGCCCTTTCTGGGGAAGTCTCGGCCCTTTCGTTTTTTTCCCTTAAGCTTTGATCCTCGGAGAATGGCCTCAGAAATGTCCTCCCGATGGGCATGGGGGAACCATTAGTTTTTGTTTTTTTTAACAGTTTAAAGGACATTTTATTTCAATTAGAGTTTGTGTTATGAAAACAGTTGGCGTGTTTTCCCTTGAACTTTTACAGATAAATGCTGAACTGTAAATGCGTACATGTATGTAGTCTATTTAGATACAATAAATAGCTGGCGTACTTACATATAATATTTATGTTCAAACAAATGTATTCTTGTTTATATCAGCGCATTAAGTCTGTCATGCCTACCTGTATTATCATAGGTTATTATATAAATATGTAAGTGTTATATATTAACACTCAGAGCACACCTGAAACCACTAGCTTCATGTGGGACAGAGAAGAGGGTTGTGTGTTGTTTCCCAGGAAGGACAGATAATAGGAATAAGCCAGCATATACGTCACACGTCGCGAAGCCTGCACGAGAGAGGGGCGCTCTGGCTGCGCCCATCTCAGGCTCCTGCGGCAAGGCCGAAGGCACCCCACAACTTGGTGGACCGTGTTCTCCTTTGAGTCACCCTGGCATTTTCTGTTCGTTTTGTTGTCCCGGCTGTGAGGCAACTGCATTCTAATGTTTTGAGGCAAGTTCCTTCATCTGGCGCCTCTCTCATCTCTTGCGCAGTCTGCCTCAGTGCACCAGCCCCAAGAAGCGTCCTGTCTGGCTGAGGGTGACACTCTGGCTAGCGGTATGAAACCCTGAGTGTTTATGACGCGTGGCCACTAGCCCGAGGCCTCAGAGTCCACTTCTGTCTGTGGCCTTCTAGGAGGGTGCCAAGGAGACAAGATTGGCTGGTTTTGGTGACTTTCTGGAGTGAGTGGTGGTTCAGATTGAGCATGTCTAGTCGCAGCTCTCTCTTGGGATGTGTGAGGACGGCAACGGCTCAGACAAACTGGACAGGTCAGCAGGACTGGGCCACTTGATGTGCAGGACTGTGCCCCTTGGGCATCTCAGTGATGCGCTTTGATCTGCCGCCAGGTTCTGGAAGAGTCTATGAGCTCTTTCCTCCAGTTGCGAGGATGCTGGTTGCCTGGACAGCAGATGGACATCACCCCTCTGGGGAGGGACGAGCGTGGTTGCTGTGGTGGAACCTTCCAGTGCCAGCTGCTGCATGGGGCCACAGCCCCCCGGAGGGCCCAGGGACTCGGCAGGAGGCCTCCGAGTAGAGTCTGCTTCTGGGGACATTAGCGCTGCAGGGACCGCGCTCGGCACTAGCTCTCCGTGCGGGCCGCAGGCTTGGGAGGGGGCCAGCAGGACGGAGTGGGCAGAGGAGCGATCCACGATCGCGGAACCCAGCGATCTTTCCCCTTGGGAGACTTCCTGAATATCACCCAGAGAGAAGGGAAATAACCGGCCCGGGTTGTGTCCAGGGATAATGACACTTACTCAGGTTGCCCCAACTTGTACTTTTCCACTGATGCAGAGAAGGACGCTTTGCCAAAGAATGTCCTTGGAGTGGCTTGACGTATTTTTCCTTCTGTTATTTAAGTCAAATGTATTTAATGTAAGCAGCTCAGCCGTGAACTGGAATGTGTGCTGAATCTTTTAGCCCCGGGTGGGGACCCACAGTGTGGCCATTTCCACCAGGTGTGTCGATCTGGACGGTGGTTTGCAGTGGGGCTTAGAACAAGGTCCACGCACCAAAATGGTCTTGTCAGCAAGTTGGCCGGGAAAAACTCATCTGGGAGCTTCGAGGCATGAATGTATTTTATTCCTGTGTATATTCAACCATCCTCCACCCGCCCACCCAACCATCCATCCACCCACCCACTTATTAACCCATTCATTCATCTGTCCGTCCATCTGTTCATTCATCCACCCATCCATCCATCCATCCCTTTGCCAAATGTTATTGAACATTTATTGTGGACACATCGTACCAGGAATGTTTTGATGATATAAAGATGGGTCACATTCCTCTCAAAACTCCAGGAACTTAAATGTATATAACACACACACACACACACACACACACACACACACACACACACACACACACACACGCTGACCATTCACTGAGTTAAAGGAAAGTTAAAATTTCGCTTTTTGAAAGTATAACAACAGGAATATGGTATAACTGACTTCTTCGACTCAGTGAAAGTGGTGTTTACAAGCATGAACTTTAAAGATTTTGTTTCCTGAATGTTTCGCACGCACTAGGAGAGTGGGCATACGTGTGTGTGCACACTTAGGCCCTGCGTGCCCTCTGAGCCACCGTCGGGTTTCTTTCTCCAGGGCTTTGTGGCCACATTGTGTGTCTGTGAGTTGCACAAACACAGAGACCTGGGAACTTGTTTTCCCCACGGTTCTCTAACAGTTCTTCTCCCCCTTGGGTCTCCCTCACACTTCATTCTCCCCCAAGCAGGAAAAAGAGCCCAAATTCCTAAAGTCGTGCTGTTCCCAGGGTACAATTGCCATCCATCACTCCCTGCGGAAAAATGTAAATATGTGCTGGCTGATAGTGGCATTATTTATTATCGTAGGCGCGATGTGGATTTGAGCAGGAGCGGCTGGTGGCCAAGCATTATTCGTGGGCTTCCCTGGGAGGCTTTACTGGTGGGCAGAGCCGGGTGGAAGAAAGGTAAAGGGTGGAGGCAGGAGTTCCTGCCGCTTGGGGCAGGGCTGGGGCTTTGCCACGGAGGCTGATCACTGTCAAGGCATAGGGGTGGAGGGAGGTTGAGCCACCTCGTGACCTGCATCTAGGAAGCTGTGCATATTTGGAGGACCGAAGGCTGGTTCCACGCGATGCTCAGATGCCTGGTCATCTGGGGTGGGCAGGGATTGAGCAGTGTCATTTGCTAGGTGGCTGGTGCTTTGTAACGATACCAGGTAAAGCCCAGAGACCACCGCTTTCCTGGCAGAATGTGTCAGTGTTTTGTGAAAGTGTTTTAGTCACTTGTGCTTCCTGCAGACAAAGCCCCATGCTACCCTAGCCCTGGTCCTCAAGGACCTTACACGTGGGGACCTTAGGTACACCCACTCCATCACTGTCTGCAATCTGCAGTGTCCCGAGGTGGACATTTTCCAGGCGGGGCAGGAAAAGGCAGCAAAAGCTCAGTCCTTTCTCCTCTGTCTGGTCTGCTGGCTCCTCCCAAACCTGGGTGGTCCTGGTGAGGTGACTGCTCCAAGGGGGCCCTTGGACTCAGGCAGGGAGGGAGGCCTGGCCTGGATTTGGTGTGTATTGATTCTTCCGATGTGCTTTTTCCTTTTGAGAAGTGGACATCACAAGCCCACCTCCCAGGTGATCCGAGCATCAATGCAGAAACAGGAAGTTATTGTGGGGCCCACTGCGCAGGCCTGGGGAGTTGCAGCTTTTAATACTGTTTTCAGCCACGTGATGGTTCACACCAGGCATGGGTGATGCACAAACCCTGATTGCAGAAATGAGCGGCAGGAGGACGCCTCGATGAGGGCATGTGACGGGGAGGAAGCTGCTGGAGTCGCGCAGGTGTGTGCGGGACACGCCCGGAGTCCTTGTGAGTTGCTCCATGAGTGAACAGGCGACATCTCCTGCTTTAGGTTAAGGTGGGATCCCGTTTTAGGAGTCCAAGTGCTTCCCTTAAAGTGCGCTGCAGGGGAAAGGGAAGAGGCTGCATTTCAGCTGAAACAAACAGCTTTGCCTGCTCACGACGAACCCTGGATGTCTTGAGAAATATGACCTTGAATACAGTGAGGTCTCTGTGCTTTGAACTCTTGGCGAAGGAGAAGGGGTAGACTTGACACACGCACTTCTGTAGAGTCAGAGATGGCGATGGGCAAGCGGGCGCTGGGGTGAGTGGACTGCAGACAGGGATGGGCCTCAGGAGCTCTGGAGTGGAGGGAAGGCCGGGGGCTCCAGGAAGCTTCACGTAGAGGCAGGAGCCAGGCTGAAAGGTCTGCATGGACAGATACAAGGTTCTGATGGCAAGGACGTTTCTTTTTCATCTGTATGTTCTCTGTGATGTTTATCATCGCCCTGTGCACACAGTAGGTGCACAGCAGGCCCTCATCTGACACAACTACAGAAAGCGTGGGGGTTGGTAATTGTGCAGTTGTGCAGGGCTCTGGTTATCATCACGGCGACTGCTTTCAGAGAGTGATGGAGGGGAGGGCGGGAGAGGATCGGATGATGTGTGTTTTCTTTCAGCCACTTCCTTTTGTAGTTTTTTGGAGAGCGGGCTGGCTTTTCCTCTCCAATGAAGGGTCCGACTCTCTTGGTGGTACCCATCGGGGAGGTGCTTCCTTCTTGGATGTAACTCAGGGACATTATTCGCTGCCTCCCAGCCAGATAAGCAAGCCACACTGTCACCTGTGGTGACTCCAGGGCTCTGGATAGATGTAGATGACATTATTTGGACTCTGTCTGTCTTACAGATGTGGACGAGTGTGCAACAGATTCTCACCAGTGCAACCCTACCCAGATTTGCATCAACACTGAAGGAGGGTACACCTGCTCCTGCACTGATGGCTATTGGCTTCTAGAAGGCCAGTGCTTAGGTAAGAATTCTCTGGGGCTCACAGAGACTCTCGAAAATGAATGATACAGGAGGTATCATAAAATGTGGGGCACCCCTGGGTGGCTTCGAGACAGCAAAGCCTACTTTGGGGGGCAGAGGGGGAGCAGAAGGCTCCTGAGCTTACATGTAACCACAGTCTTTAAAATCAGCTGTCATGATCATGATCAGAGTTCCTGAATGTCATTTTGAAGGGCGCATGCTTGATTATACCTAGGCCATCTTCCTACCTTCAGGACATTTATATGCAAGGCAGGGAGTGATACAGGGGAGGGGTTTCTGTCCTAGTTAGACATCATACTAAGAGAAGGGACCCCTTAGTCACAGCAGAGTTCCAAATCTCAAGTATGGATCAGGAGATTCTGATGGCCAGTCACCTCCTCCCGATACCCCATTGTAGTCTCCCCCTCCCACCCTGCTGTGGTCTTTTTCCTCCTGAGGAGTCAGTCAAAGCCAATTGAGAATTTTGTCGCTGGCAGTTAGCATTGGTGATATGATCGTCCTGTTTTTGTTTTTACTGGAGGGCTATTTTCTTTTCTGACTCTCTAGTTTTTGGTTTAGCCAAGTGAATGAATTCATAGCAATCTCTAGCTGTCATTTCAATTTCTATTTTGAAGGTGTGATTTCTATGCTGTGTTTTCTTGGAAAAGCCCTGCCAGTTTAAATTCTCTTAGACACTATTCTGTTGCTTGAAAGTCAGTCTGGGAAGAACTGAGAAACAAATCCAAACAACATCATGGCAAGAAAAAAAGAGGTTCTTTTTTCCAAGCCTCTCTTGATTGGGACCGAGTTTAAGTCCGCCGAAGGGCCCTGCCTGAGGCATCCTCCAGGCCCGATAAGCCAGCCGAGACTTGGCTCGGTTCTCCTGTCCAGGCGTGCGCCAGAGAGCTGGCTGCGCATGCGCCTTTGTGACCATGACGTTCGTGTGCATTCTAACCAACCTCAGCTATTATGGAAAATTTGATGCCACTGATTTGAACATAAGCAGATCAGTGTGAGGGAGTTATTTGTACGGGAACTTAATATGTAGAATTTCAGAGCTGGAAGGGATGTTAGATATTATGTCATCCAACTTTTATAGAGTTGGAAACTGAGACTCAAAGAGGAGGAACATTTTGGACAGAGTGCGTTAGGGTCTAGCATCTGTCTGCTGTTTCCCAGTCCAGTTTTCCCTCCACTAGGGGGTGCTAGAAAGGACCAGGTGATGGGAACTCTCAGGCTCTGTGGTAGAGACCCCCCCCCCCCCCAGTCAGAGGGGGATATGATGGGACCTTCCTCTGCTGAAGGGGGTGGAATGTTGACTCCCATAGGTGTGAAGCTTTGGGAGGAAGACTCCAGGTGGCCCGCTCCTTCTCATTTCTCACCCTAAAGGGAGATCTTTCCCAGTTGCAGCTGACTTGTCTTACCCCCTGGCCAAAGTCTTCTTCCTCTTTCTTTCTTTTTTTTTTTAAAGATCTATTTATTTATGCATACAAGCTGAGGTACAGGCCAGAGGTGTGGGGCGGCGAGAGGGTTCACCAGAGACAGAGTGGGGAGCAGAACAGGCAGATTGATGGAAATACACTGCTGCGGGGAGCAGCGGGCAAGGCAGGAGAGGTCTGCCGCGCCGTGTGGGAACCTCCCCGGCCGGGCGTCGAACTCACGTCTCCACTGCTGACAGCTCCATAGCGCAGCACCTAACCGCTGCGCCACTAAGGAGGCCCTCTTCTTCCTCTTTCAAAATGCAAGTTCCATAGCCATCCACCACTCCCTCTGTGGAACTTTGGAAAGCTTGCTTTTGCAGAAATATCGGGGCCTGGGAGCTGCCTTTACCCTAGGGTACCCCTGCACAGTGGGTGCCCTCTTTTATCCTCTCCCTGGAGACAGGGCATGCCCAGCAGCAGCACAAGCAGGTAGTGGGGTGGGCCAGGTTGGAAGTAGCTGAGCCTCAGAGATAAAATAGGATCACAAGGGCGGGGTGCAAAGCCTGGGGGGCGGAACATTGGGTTTAGGTGGAGGTGGGGTCCTTTCTGGCGGTAGGTGGTAGGTACTCCGTGCAGGGACTTTGAAGCTGGATCTCAGAGTCTGGATAGACCCTGGTTTCAAAGGAACAGAGGTACCAGGTACAGAATGTGGCTAGCTTAGGGGAGGCGGGGCTGAGATGAGGACCAGTCATAGCTATAGGCAGATCAGCTGTTCCCAGCAGGCTTCTCCAGACATCTGATCCCACGGAGGGAGTTCCTTAGCCTGTCAGCCCATGAACTTGGGTGTTGGGAAGTGCTTTCCAGTGACACCAGGCTCCCTGCTGGCGCATCTTATCAGGGCGGTGTATCGCTGGCTCTAGATCCATTCACTGCCAGAGCTGAAACTTGCTCTGGAAAGGCTTGGCAGAATGGTGTGTATCCAGTTATGTCTTCTCAGGACAAGGAGGGGACTGAGGCAAACTTCCGTGTCCTTGTGTTACTGGACCCCTGGGCCTCCATGCGCTGCCCAGACATCCTGACCTGCACTTGCTCTCTCTGACAGCTGGACATTCTTCCTGGAGCTGGCCAGCAGCCTAGTGGACCATGTTATCGACGTCTCTTACATTTTAAGCTAACTTGTCCCATCTCAGGGCTGTGTAACATAATCATTGAATCTTAGAGTTGGATACATTTTAGCATTGACTCAAATCTTAGAGGCCACCTTGTCCAACTTTCCACTCTAAGTGGAAATTTCTCTACAACTTTCTTTTTTTTTTTTAAAGATTGATTTATTTATGCATACAAGCTGGGTACAGGCCAGAGGCGTGGGGCGGCGAGAGGGTTCACCAGAGACAGTGGGGAGCAGAACAGGCAGATCAACGGAAATACACTGCTGAGGGGGGCAGCGGGCGAGGCAGGAGAGGTCTGCCGCGCCATGTGGGAATCTCCCTGGCCGGGCGTCGAACTCACGTCGCCGCTGCCGGCAGCCCCACAGCGCAGCACTTAAATCGCTGTGCCACCGGGGAGGCCCAATTTCTCTACAAGTTTCAAGACAGGTTCAGTGTTCATAGGACTGAGATGTGTTGGGGATGACCATAGGGAGACTGAGCCTTGGAATCCAGAGGCCTTCACCCTCCCTGACATTTGGTAGGAGCAGTAGATCCTCGAATAACATCATTTAGGGCCTTTTCCTTATAATGTTGATAAGAAAGAACCCTGGCTAGCTTTGAACAAAAACGGCGTTATTCACAGATCTGGTTTCATTACACTTCATTCCCTCTTAAAGTCGTCGTAGTTGACGTTAATGAGAACTTACTGTACTGCCTTGGCATTAGTTCCCTGCCTGTGCTGTGCCGTGCAAGGGCAGAGGCAGGACTGGGCAATGCAGGTGCGGGGGCAGCCTCGGTGGGTGAGAGGAGCTCTTACCTTGCTGGTGTTTCTGTTCCTAGACATTGATGAATGTCGCTATGGCTACTGCCAGCAGCTGTGTGCGAACGTTCCTGGATCCTATTCCTGTACATGCAACCCTGGCTTTACCCTCAACGAGGATGGACGGTCCTGCCAAGGTATGTGGTGTGGCTGGAAACTGGAACACGATGTGAAATGCTCGCTGCCATCTTCTTCGCAGTCTGCCAGCATACGTCGGTGGGAAGTGCTGCTGTTCCGGTGTGTTTCCACTCATGAGCCCCGCCTGCAGCCCATGCCCTGAGATTGGAGGGGTGTGAAACACACCAGAGGTGCTGCTGAGATTAGACCTGCGGCCATCTGGCTGCTGGGGCTTTGGTCTCATGGATTTGCTCTCTCTGTGCCCCCAGAGGTGGCCTTGGTGACGTTCTAGCTCATCAGAAACTGTCTCGCGTGTCCTGTGACCTAAGTTCAAATCCTGAGGCCCAAAGAGGGGCATCAGAGAGGGCTCTGGCCCTTGGTGGGTCGTGAAATAGCCGCTACTCGAGGCCAGGATCTCATGGGCAGTGGTGATGTCGCACCTATGCCAGGAGGCCTGGTCTGGCAGTCAGCTGCTACTCAGCACCCCCCACAAAGAACAAACAGTGGCCCTTTCTGCTACCCACACGATCACTTCAGAACTGATAAGTTAGAAAAACAGGCTGCGTCTCTGTGCCATTTCCATCTGCAGGTTTCTTCTGCTCAGGAAGTGAATGGGGGACTTAAGACCCAAGGAATTAGTGCAGGTCCCGCCCAGCCTCTGGCTCCTGGCCCACAGCCCCCCCGCCGGGGGCCTCCAGGCCCTGGCAGCTGCAGGGCCCAGGGTGGAGGCAGTGGCGGGCTCAGAATGAGGTCTTTGTCTGGAGCCCGCCGCCCGGTTTTGTAGGGCCCATTTCCTTGTCACACCATTTGAGGTCTGGCTGGCAGCCTCTTGGCAGGCTCGTTGGAGGATATTATGTCTCCATTAGTTTAATCGGCTCGAAATCACTGGGTAAACAGGAAGGCATCAGCATTAAAGCGTTTTATCCTGGATTCGTTGTAAGACTCTCTCCTCTACTGTTTGTTCCAAGAAGTCTCAACTGTGCTCCCCTGGCCAGGAGAGGTCATTTTCCTAAGAGTGAGCAGGGGCCTTTCCTTCCCCCTGGAGCGAGGAACAGGCGCCTGGCCCCCTTGCTGCTGAGATAAGCAGCTTGGGGCGGATCTAGCCTTCTCTGAGGCTGGGGTTCAGAGGTGCACGCCCCGGTTTGTGCAGAGGCTGGCTTGGTGCGCCCACCACCTCCTGCGGAGTGGCCTTGGGCAGCAGGGCTGAAAGTCTGCTGTGTCCTTCGGACCTCCTCGGAGCGGGACAGGCAGTGCCAATTCCAGATAAAGCAACCGGCAGCACCCAGGCCTGGCCGCAGGCACTGGGCCACTGGGCTGTTGCGTCAGCTGGGCCCACAGGTGACGTGGATGTCTCTTCTTCTGTGGAGACATCCACAGAAGATCTTTTGTGACCTAACGACCATTCGCGGAAGAGTGCATCACACTCCTCGGGCACCGCACATCTGTTAAACTCACTGAACCCGACTGCAGCTGGAGGCGGCAGGCGGGGCAGGTGCTTCACAGACGAGGAGCTTGGGGCTCGCACAGGTTGAGCCAGCCTGGCCAAAGCCACGCAGCCAGGTGGTAGCCGGTTGGGGGTGGAAGCAAGCATCCTGACTTCCTGTCCAGAAAGTCTGCTCGGGCTGTGCCTGCGTCCAGGGGCCTCAGAGGGCAGGGGCCGCTTGGGCCCAGGCTGGCAAGGAAGCGAAGCTCCAGCTCCAGAGGGCAGGGTCCTCTTTATCCTGCTGCTCTGCAGAAACAGCTGAGAACGGAGAGGGCAGGACACGAGCTCATTCATCTCGGTGTGGCCAGCTCTGGCCGGAAGCTGAGGACGCCAGCCCTAATACTTACTAGTACTCACCCTGCCTGAGCTTGTGCTCAGTGGCCTGGCCCCTTGGCGTTTCCCTGGCGTCCCCAGGAGGACATGGAGAAAAGCTTCTACACCCCCAGGGCCACCAGTGTCCCTCCATGGACCTCCCCTGCATGACATTGTTTCTTCCCTCTGAAAGCTCCCGAGACGGCAGGGAGCAGGTCCTGTTGGAGCCTGGGATCACCCTCCCCTTGAAGTGAAACAACTCAAGCTGCTTACTGTGAAGGCTCTTAAGGTTGAAAACACCCACATCTCTATTCAGAGGCTTAAGCAGATTATCTGGACTTTTGAAGGGGATAGAAATCCTCTTAGCGGGAACTTTGGTCATTGCCATCTGGAGCCTGGGAGTGGGGGAGCCCCAAAGGGGTCAGCCACTGCCCTGTGGAGGTGGGCTCCTTCCTTCCTCCTCCCTGCACCCCGTGAGCTGTGTGGAATAAATCAGGTGTTGCAGACAGACCTCTGACTCATGTTCCAGTTCCAGCGGTGCCCTTTTGGCTTGAGGACTTGGACATGTGTCTCCTCTTCCTCAAGGAACATGCAACAAACTGCACAATTGAAGGCACTTGGTTTCATGAGCTCAGACAAATGTTTGCCTGCATGAAACCATCCCCACACTGAAGAGTGAATATTCCATCACTCCCGAAAGCCTCCCCAACCCCTTTGGTCCTCTCCGTCACCTCCTGAGCTTGCACAGGGGGCCAGTGCTTGTGGGAGCCTTCTGCAGTCAGTGACATGGTTCATGTGTCATTGTCTTAGCTCTGGTGGCCATGACAGATAGCACAGACTGAGTGACTTAGGCATCAGGAGTTTTTCTCACAGCCCAAAGACTAGGGGTCCAAGATCAAGGTGCCAGCATAGTTGGGTGCTTGTGAGGACTCCTGGTTTGTAGGTGGCTGCTTTCTTGTGTCTTTACGTGGCAGAGGGAGAACAATCAGATCTCTGGTGTCTCTGCTTATATGGGCACTAATCCTGTCACAAGGACCACATCCTTATTTAACTTAATTACTTATTTACCTAATTACTCACTTAACTACTTCCCAAAAGTTTATCTCCAAATATCATCACAGTGGGATTCAGGGTGTCAACATATGATTTTATTTTTATTTATTTATTTTTTTTGTGGAGCACACAATTCAGTCATTGCAGTAATAAATAGAATTATTATTGGAATTGTCGTGATCTGTTTCCCTGAAGCATCAAAGTCAGCAGGCTCACTGATGGAATGCAGTAGGTAATGGGAGGTAGCTGTTGTATAGAAATTGCTGTTAGTGAGCCTGGGAAAGAGGCTATGTCTACACCTGTCGGTGGTGTGTAGACACATCGTTTCCACCCTTCCGAATTTGCGACCCCGGAAGGGAAATGGAGATGGAGTCTAGTTCCTCAGGAGCACTGGAGTTTGAGCTCCTAATCCCATAGATCCTGGGTGGAGATCCTTGGTCCCTTGAATCTAGTCGCCATGGGGTTCGTGTCGTTGCTGGAGCAGTTTTCTGCCTAGTGGGGATGCCTTGTTTTGGGAATGATCAGTGATGTGCTTTGGTTTTTACAGATGTGAACGAATGTGCAACTGAGAACCCCTGCGTGCAAACTTGTGTCAACACCTATGGCTCTTTCATCTGCCGCTGTGACCCAGGATATGAACTTGAGGATGATGGTGTTCGTTGCAGTGGTAATGGGCTTTGGCATTGGACGCTACCATCTGCACTAGGGGACAGGAGTGGTGGGTGGAGGGCAAGGAAAGCCTTCACAGGTGTTTCCTCTCATTTCCCAGACACAACTCTAGTTTGGGATGCTTCCCAGTACACTGGGGTCACAGCTACACGAAACAGAGATAAGTCACTTCCTGAGAGTGGAGTCCCCTCCCTTGGCATTTGACCTCTACTGTTACCTCTAGGGTCTCAGATGAGGTGGGAGACGGGAAGGAGTCACCTAGTTCTGCAGGTTGGTTTGAGTTTTTCTCCTCACTGGGCACTGACTCAAGTCCTGGGCACGGTACCGATGGTGCTTACCGAGGACCAGAACCCGTGAGGAATAGCACACCTCACGGGGTAGGATGGATGGATGAGGTCCCCTGGATAAGCGGATGCACCTTGTGAACTTCTGCAGTCTTTGCAGTCCGTGCCTGGTACCTAGTGAGCATGCGATAAACAGTTCCTGAATCAGTGAGTGAAAGATTAAATATTGAATGAATGAACTCTCAGTCACTTGCTGTGACAACGTAGATGTGGTGACTTAGATGACCTTTTATATGTTCCTCCCAGGCCCAGAAACCTATTGATCCTCTGCCCACGCTGGCTTATGCACGTGCTTTCGTTTTTCTCTTAGGAACATGTGGATGCTTGTCGACCCCTGACAGCAGGCTCAGCCTCTTACTCTTACCTATTCCTGGAGCATCCTGCGCCGAGACTTCTTTTCTTTCTTTCCTTATTTATTTATTTATTTGGTAAATGTGGAATTAAACTAAACTCATTCCGTCCACTTTTGGTATCCCCAGCAATTATACACCAGCATGGTCTGATTTAATGAGGCTTCGCTCCCTGTATTTTTCAGAATCAGTGTCCCCTACGCTAGGGCGTGTTCTGCAGAAAGGAAAGTTTTCTAATCCTGAGGTCACTGGAACAGGAACCGAGTCAGGCCATGAATGAGACTTGTGTGGTAGCGTCACTCCTGACTGGAGCGCTCCAGGGAAAGAGTTTTGAAAGAGAGGAGCACAGTCCCGAGTCCTCAGGGCCAGACGCCCGAGCCACTGTGGGCGGTCACAGAGAGCCTTGGTGGATTAAATGTCAGTCTCACAATCAATCATAAGATACCCTCGGGCCTGAAAAGCTACTTTCTTCCTAGATTTCAGTCCCCCATGGCCCTCCTCAGGGAACTTAGGCCAAGGAACTGGGAGTTAGAAAGTCGAACATGAATTTTTCCAGAAGGCCCAGCACACCGTAGATATTTATTGAGCATCTGCAGGGCGGGGCAGCGGGCCCTGGAGGCAGACAGAACGGAATTCCAACTCTGGCTCAGCCTGAGCGCTTTCCTTGACCAAGTCTTGAATGTTTCCTCATTGATTAACAAACAACCCTCTTAGTGTGGTTGCAAAGGTGAGACAAGCCGGTGTACGTACGCGGTGTTGGGTCCCACTATCCTTTTCCTAAATGTAACCTTAAGACACTTTTAGCTTTTCAAGTTCGTGTCCTCCGTGGTTTGGCAGGGACTTTAGTTGACTCGTTACCCCAATGGCCAGCTTCTCCACCCTCACGTGGTGCCCACTTTTTCATGCTTAGCTGCTTCAGGCCTTAGGGCTGGCCAGAACGGCGGTGGGCCCAGGGAGAGCTTGTCTGCTGTCTTTCTGTTCTTCCCTTCTTGCCCCTTTCTCACTGCTCGCTGTCCCCAGGAACTCTGCCCTCGCTGTGACATCATGGCTGGTGGCACCCCTCCAGGCAGCACCCCGGCCCCTGTCCTCAGGGATGTGCTAAGCTGGCTGGTCCTGGAGACCATGGGGTTCTCACCTGGAGGAGTGAATGTGGCCCCGAGTGCTCCCTGACAGTGACTGGGCTTGTCTGTCAGCTGTTTGGTGGCGGACGGAGCCACAGCTCCAGCATCCGCTGCGGTTATGACCCTCAGATAAACTGAGTGGGTGAGGGCCCCTCTCTGGCCAGTGGGAGGTGGAAGTGGGTGCTGCCCTCTTTATCTGCACTGGAGCTAACCCGTCCTCAGGGATTCTCCCAAATCCACCATTCTCACTCCCAGGAGCGCTTTCTCAGGGAGACCTTCCCGCCGTGTTGCTGAGCGTAGGAGCTGCAGTCTGGCTGATTGGGTTCATGTGTCAAGTTTACAGCTTGCTTGTTGTCTGTGAACTGGGCCAAACTGCCTGACCCATAAGCCTCCATTTTTCCTCTGGAAAATGCTCAGTCATTGCACCTGCTTCACAGGGCCGAGGTGAGGACTGAGTGAGACGAGGCAGGTAAAAGCAATGAATCCGGTGCTTGATATGTAGTGCCTCTCAGGAGCTGACATGTTGTTCTGCTGCTTCGACTACCCCGTGAACAGAATCTACAAACTAAATAGGAATAAACGGGGTGCCTGTTCAGGATAGGTTAAGGCAGAGATTTGGGGCACCACCAGGGTCCCCGGGGAGTGGGCGGCAGCAGATCTTACTGAACTGAGCTGTGACTTTTTACATCAACATCCGGGTTCTGCTGGCTGGCTCCCTCCCCATCGCCTGAAGACCCCTGGGAGGTGTGGGGTGGAGTTTCCCCTCTCAGATGTGAGAGGCACTGGGCTCCGAACACCCAGAAGCAACCGGGCTGATCCGGTGGAGAAGCAGCCCCACTGGGGCGGCCCCTCCCTGCGCGACCCCAGCCACCAGCGGGGTGAGAGTTAGAGAGTAATCCGAGGACATGTCACATGGGAAAACCAGCAAAAGCAAGTTTTCTGGAAACAACAAATGAAAGAAAAACATGTTTTCTTTGGCGAGCTTGTTGAATGAGGCTCAAACAGGGGGGCCCTTGCCAAGCCCTGTGTGTGACATGGAGTTGACTTTTCTGGAACTGCTGCTTCTGCATCAGTCGCCGCAGCCTGTGTGTTCAGTAGAGCCCAGCACCCCTCACATCCTCACCTCTGCAGGTGAGGGACTACGTGTGTGCGTCTGCCCCACACCTCTCCCGAGTGCTCTCTTTCACGGAGATTTTGGACGCATTGAAGGGTTAATAAGTATAGTTGACACCCCCTGGCTTGTGTAGATGTCCTTTTTGTTGTGCTGTTAGGATTAATATTATTTCTCAGCATGGTGGCAATTAAAGGGCAGTTGGGGGCCTCCCTGGTGGCTCAGCGGCTGAGCGCTGCACTGTGGAGCTGTCGGCAGCAGCGATGCGAGTTCGACGCCCAGCCGGGGAGAATCCCACATGGCGAGGCAGACCTCTCCTGCCTCGCCCGCTGCTCCCCTCAGCAGTGTATTTCTGATCTGCCTGTTCTGCTCCCCACTCTGTCTCTGGTGAACCCTCTCGCCACCCCACGCCTCTGGCCTGTACCCCAGCTTGTATGTATAAATAAATAAATCTTTTAAAAAAATTAAAAAAATAAAAATAAAGGGCAGTTGGCACTGCTAAAGTTGCCCATTTGAAAGACAGGCCAGTTAATCCTTTTTTGGGCCTTGGGGAAGAGCTCTGCACCCAGAAAACTCCAGCAGGTGAACAAATCTCATATCCACAGGTGGAGGATGGATTCACCCACAGGGCAGAATGGGTCGGTAGATGGTGTGGGTGAGCCAGGGCAAAGGGGCAGAAGCTCGACAGAAACAAATTTCAGCTCCATGTAGGAAAGCATTTTCTAACAGAACTGTTGACATGTCGATGGGCTTCCGCAGTAGGCAGTGAGCACCCCACCACCAGAAGTGTTCAAGAAGGGAACTGGCCATCAAGCCAGCCTCTGAGTCCCGACAGTGACGTGGGAGTTGGAATAGACGATCGCTCCTCACCTCCCCGGCTGGTCAGGATTATAAACAGCAGCTGTGACTTGTTGCCCCCAGATATGGACGAGTGCAGCTTCTCTGAGTTCCTCTGCCAACATGAGTGTGTGAACCAGCCTGGCACATACTTCTGCTCCTGCCCTCCTGGCTACATCCTGATGGAGGACAACCGGAGCTGTCAGGGTAAGGCTGGGCAGACGCCTGGCGGGGGGACGTGTGGTGTGGTGTGGGGGGCTCAGGGGCGCCTTGGATGTCTTCACCCAGGGAATCTGTATGGCTTTGGGAGGGTGGTGAGGTGAGGGTGCAGCTGGCTCCCAGAGTGGCAGACTCTGGGCAGATGCCCAGGCTGGTGCCTTCCTCCCCTGCCATTCACCCTTTGGGCCCAGAAATGATGTGGCTTTGTAATGAAAACCGCAAATACAGGTGTAAGGGCTGCTCCTGCCTCCCAGATAGGCCTCGGTGACTCCAAACACCACTTCCTGTGGTCTGCGCTGCCCATGGACGGGCCCTCGGAGAGCAGCCGGGGCAGTTTTTCTCTACTGACTTCCTGGAGAAGGGATGCCAGAGAGATGTCACATGTCAGACTGCTTGTCCCTTGAAGGTTCAGGAAGGACCCAGCGTGGGTTTTGTTCCTATTGGCTGCTTGGCCTAATTGCCAGCCCCATGCTTCGCCCACTGGGGTCAGTGCAGGAGGATTGGCTGCTGAGCATCTGGTCCATTTTCAGACCCTCAAACCTGCCTTATCCCAGCTCAAGCAAGGATTTCCCATAGCAGTCTGGGCAGTGGAAATAGAATACAAATCACAAACGTGAGCCATATGTGTACTTTTGAATTTCTAGAAGTCCTATTAAAAGAAGAAAAAGAAACAGGTAAAATGATTTAAGAATTTATTTTATTTAATGCAACACACCCACAGTACCATCATTCCAGCAGGTGTTCCATATAAAATGATGGCTGAGCTGGTTTCCTTTTTGTATTAAGTAGTGAAATCTGGTTTATGTTCCCCGCTCACACACCTCAGTTTGGACGAGCCACACTTCAGGTGCTCTGTAGCCATGTGTGGCCGCGGCTGCCACTTTGTTAGCTCAGCTCTGTAGGAAGACCCAGGTGCCCCCTCCCACCCCAGCCCCTGGCTTGGGGCCCCCTTCTTGGGATCTCCGCCCTGACACGGCCTTCTTGGCTGTCCTGCATTTCAGACATTGATGAGTGTGAGCACAGAAACCACACGTGCAACCTCCAGCAGACTTGCTACAACTTGCAAGGGGGCTTCAAATGCATCGACCCCATCCGCTGCGAGGAGCCTTATCTGCGCATCAGCGATAAGTGAGTTGTGGCTGCCCCGGGGGAGGCGGGCCTTGGGCGGGGGGCCTGGCTTAGGAGACGGCCAGAGTGACGGAAAGGAGAGTGCGCCGTGTGTGAGGCAGAGCTTCCTGCCAGAGACTCTCTCTCTCTCTCTCTCTCTCTCTCTCTCTCTCTCTCTCTCACACACACACACACACACACACACACACACACACACACCCCACACACCCCACGCTTATATACACACCACGCACACAACAGACACATGCATGCCACATCCCCCCCAGTAACCCCCACCCCAGTCATACCTTTGTTCCCACAAAGTGGAGCCAAACCCTGGTGCAGAGGGTTGAAAGCCGCACGCCTGTCCTGTGCTCTGGGAATGCAGCACCTGACAGGAACCTGTGGCTCACCAGTGTGCTTTCCGCTCTCAGCAAAAACTGGCCAAACAGGGTCAGCCGAGTCGCTTAGAGACGTCCCTGCTCACTGCCAAGAGGGATAAGCTTCCACCTGGGTTCTCCCTGGAATCTCCAGGCCGCCCTTGTCTGTTTCCCGGGAGTCGACCTGGTTCAGGTACCAGCTGGTGCTGCCGGTCAGGTCCCCAGCAGGCGACTAGGTGACTCCCTGGCTCCAGGCCATTCCAGCCTGACCCCCATTCCCCTTCTAGCTCGCTGCCTCGTTCAGGAGCCCCGTGCCCCTGCGGGACTCGCCCTCACCTTCCCCGCACTCCAGAATGTCCAGCCGCCCACTCCTGTGGTATGTTTCCTGCCACATGGGAGGCACCACTGCCACACCCACAGAGCCAGAGCGGCCCGGCCCTCAGCTCTGCGCTCCAGGGCCACCTCTCCCAGCTGCTTGTGATCCTCTTCAGCTGGGCGCCTCTCTCCTCCAGACTTCGCTGAGGAAACAGTTCTATGTGACGTGTGACATTTTAATGTGGCCATTTTGGCACCAGGGACATTTTGACATGGCTATTTTGATGCGGCCTCAGAAAATGAAACTTTAAACATTCTATTTATGCAATCATTTATTAAGTGCTAGTCAAGCTCCTGCTATGTGCCAGACACTCTGCTGTGGTTTTTGTTCTGTGAGTGAAAGAGAAAGGCATTAAACAAATGGCTGCCTGCGTACACAAGCACAGATTGTGACAGGTGCTGTGGGCAGGAGAACAGACACTCATCAAACAAAAGAGTAATCTCGACCTGCACTGGACTAGGGGGGATGAAAATCCCTCTGAGAAATGACACTTGGGCTGGAATGGGACGGGAGTCACATTGACTTAGAGGAGGGTGGAAGAGCAGGGGGAACAGCATGTGCAAAGGCTCACAATAGGAGTCACTTTGCTGTCTTTAGGGAGCATAAGGAGCCCGAGTTGCTGCTCCTCAGTGAGGAGTGGGCATTGTGACCTAGGAAGCGGTAGAGAAATTGACAGAGGTCAGGCCCTATGGGGGGCTTTAGGGGTTCAGGTGGGGGTGTGGCTTCTATTCAAGTTGTATTGGGTGGCCACTGTAGTGTCTTTAAGCAGAATGGAGACATAATCTGATTTGTGTTTGACACTCTGGCTGCCATACAGTAGGTGGGAGGGGAGAGACAGGTCCAGGTGGGCCTGAAGGACATGCAGTGACCGTGGAGATGGTGAGAAGGGGTTGGATTTAAACTGTATTTTAGAAGTAGGTCAGATAGCTTTTGAAGAAAAACTGGATTAGGACAGAGCAACATAGACACAAGTCTGATCCCCAGTTTTGGTCACCAAGATGACCTGATGTGAACTCTGAACCCCAGGGGAGGCTCAGGGGTGAGACAGTAGTTGGGGAGAGTTAGGGATAAATTAAGGGGCATCTATACAAGCATTCCTTGGTAATCAGAGTGAAGCATTATGATATGCCAGTGTTTCAAATTGGCTGCTTTTTTAAAGACATATTTGTGTTTGTGATTTATTTTTCCTGCTAGGAGAATCTTGTTTATCATTGCAGTTCTTATGTACAGTGGTTTCTAAACTCTTGTTTATCGAGTGGAAAGATTAAATTATGTTCCACACACATTCGCCTTGGTGCAAAAGAGAAAGTAAAAGGACTTCTCAAGACCTGTCAATCTAGTATGGTTTCTCACGTTAGCACGTTGGCTGAGGAAGGAAGGGCTCTGGGGCCAGTGGCACATTTGGTCAACTGGACCCACGTGGGGACATGGGGACAGAACAAGGTTGAATACATTAGACAGTGTCCCAGTGTTCTGAGTCCTCATGTCTAAGCTACACACTTGAGTAGCCAGAATATCTGATTGGCCTGAAGAGGCCATTCTCTAGGAAAAGAGGGTTCACCTACATGCTGGAGAGTTTTGAGAGGAGAGCCGGGAGGGAGGATAAAGTGGCACGGCCTTCTCGCTCATTGCACGTGAGGACTCGGGCAGAGCCGGCGTCTGGAAAGGGCCTTCCCGTCCTCACCTGGTTTCCCGTCCCCGTAGCCGCTGTATGTGTCCCGCGGAGAATCCTGGCTGCAGAGACCAGCCCTTCACTATCCTGTACCGGGACATGGACGTGGTGTCCGCTCGCTCCGTTCCTGCCGACATCTTCCAGATGCAAGCGACGACTCGCTACCCCGGAGCTTACTACATTTTCCAGATCAAGTCTGGGAATGAGGGCCGAGAGTTCTACATGCGGGTAAGAGAGTAGCGGGTGAAGGTCGCCATCTTGTGTAGTCTAGCTGGGCACGTGCATCTCGAAACAGCTGAGTATGCCGAGGACAGGGGGTGGGGGTGGGGGAGTGGGTGTGAGTCAGAACTCAAGATTCTGGTCCTGCCACTTTCTGTGTGGACAGTGCTCCTGAGAGCGCCAGGATCCCGTTTCCGTGAGAAGTTAGGCGAAGTGCAGTCTTAGGTCTCGTTCCTCCTGCGGTTCCGTGGGAGACCTTCACACACCCACCTGTGCACTTCAAGTCACAAATAATTTATCAAGTCTCCGCTACTCTCCATCTAGAAACTGAGGCTATAGCAGTGAACACAACACCCCCAATCCCTGCTCATGCCACTTACATCGCAGGGACATGAAGGCCCACGTCGAGCCACAGAAATACACTCTGCCTGTGCCTCCCAAGCCCTGGCCATCGGGACGCTTTACATTTAAATGAATTTAAATGAAATTTAGTTAAAAGCTAGGTTCTTCCATGGCGCTAGCCACATTTCATGTGTCCAGTAGCCGCCTGTGGCTGCTGCATTAACTCAGCTAGGGAGCGTTTCTGTCGCAGGGAGTCGGACTGGACAGAACTGACACCCGTAACAGTAAACGATTCCGAGCGCCCATCCCAAGACATGTGTGCCTGTCTGTTAATTGCATCCATGTAATGCGGTTTATATTACTGAGCTTCATCTCCTCCACCCTCTGGGATGTTCACACTTCTTCGGAGACCGCCGGCTTAGAGAGATGTTTTTCACATCTCAGTGTGAATTTGGGCACTTGTCTAGAGGTCCTCAGAGCTTGCTCCCTAGAGAATCTATTTCAGCAGATGACATGTATCAGTTTTCTGCGACCACTGTAAGAGATTATCACAAACTTGGTGGCTTAAGACAACAGAAACTTATTCTGCTCAGTTCTGGGAGCCAAAAATCTGAAATCATTTTCCCTGGACTGCAATCAAGGTGTTGGCAGAGCCGTGTTCCCTCTGGAAGCTCTGGAGAAGAGTCCATCCCGGTGTCTTCCAATGTCTGGTGACAGCCAGCATTTCTTGACTTGTGGCCACATCACTCCAATCTCTGCCGCCGCCTCTTCTGTGTGTTTCAAATCACCCTCTGTCTGTCTTTCCAGTGACCCTTGCAGTTGAATTTAGAGCACACCCAGGCAATCCAGGGCTCTCTTCCCAAGTCTTGACTCTTCCCAAGTCAAGATCCTTAACCTAATAGCATCTGCAAAACCCCCTTTTCCTTATAAGGTAGCATTATAACCTTTACATGTTCTAGGGATTAAGATCCGATGTCTTTGGGGTCTTTGTTCAGCCTCCCACACTCAGGGACCTGAGCATTGCAGCTCAGTTACAGCATGTGGGCCTGCCACAGGCTCCTTGGGGAGCTGGACTCGGAAGTATAGATCCCTGGAGCTTACCTTTTTGTGGGAGATGCCTCAGTGCCTGACAGTGAATGAATGGGCCATACATCTGAGCTCTCTATCCCTGGTAGAATCTTCCAGTCCTTGCCTCTGGGGCTGGGACTGTCTGCAAACTGAAAGGTCTGAGAAGTGGTGGTTAGAGCAGATCAGAGAAGGCCCCAGGGGCTGGTAATGTGCCTGTGTCCTCACTAACATGTTTTTGGCCAGACCTTAAAGGGACCAGGGCACATGATAACGTGACCGTGAGCACCCTCTGTAGACCAGGGTAGCAGGGGCAAGGGTTTTGGAAGAAGGTGGAATATTGGAGAGAAGAGGAACTTCTGCAAATCAAAAATAGGAACCTGGGTTTATGTCTGTCTTCTCCACGTACCCACAAGCAACAGCTGTCCAGCAGAGACCCGTATCTGTGAGCTCAGTGGGCTGGCCGCCATTGAAATATAAGTCTGGCCCACTGGCCTTCTCCAGTCTGGCCTCTATCATCATCGGGACAGACCCAGCAAGTCCCACTCATGGGACAAAGATGTCTCTCTTGGGGACGTCAAATATCATCACTCAGCGCCTGCCTCTGGTTTCCCCCCAGCAGAATGGAAGATTAGTCTAGGCAAGATTTCATGCCTCAAGTCACCATCCACTAAAACCCTCCTAGACCCAAAGTTTTCGCCATGAGGCTGACTTGCAGGAGGTACCTGGGGATGGAGGGAAAAGGATTGTCCTACAGGTGGACAGTGAACAGGGAGAAGACCACATCTGGAAGCTTCCCTGGCTGCCCCGATTGTCGCAGCAGCGAAGGGACCCTTGAACTCACAAAGCTGAGCTGATGGTGTCTTGTTCTCTGAGAATATTGAGGAGGGCCTGGTTTCTCTGTGTTTTTTTTAGAGGATGATGTCAGAACACCCAGGTGAGGAGGGGATGTGGGCATTACCTGAGAATGGCTGAAGGAAATAGGGGTGAGGAGGTAGCTCCTTGCTTAAAGGGCCCCAAGGGCTGCAGCTCAGAATAGAGAACAGACTTGGCGCCAGTGTCCTGTGAAGCCACGGGCGCCGGGGCAGGAGGACAGGACTCTGCCCAGGAGGCAGGGCTGCCACAGCCCAGCTGTGCACGGCCGCAGCGCCCTCCTCAGGACGCCATTGGTTCTGCTGCTACTTGAGTCCGGGCATCTGAACTCCTGGGCCCTGGGGAGGTTGGCAGTGCTGCCCAAGGGGCTGGGTGTCGTGGTGGGCTTGACGGTCATTCAGGGTCTCCCGCCCGACATGCTCTGGTTGTATTTCAAGTACCTGAGAGCTTCGTCTCAGCTGGGAAGCAAACCACATGTGCACATACACGGGGGCACACCCATGCGCGGGCACATACACACTGGGGTGCACGCATGTCCCTTTGATGAACCCCGCTGGCAGCCTGTCCCTCACTGAGCCTGACAGAGGGCTGGTGATTGGCTTTGGCCAGGTGACACGGGTGCAGTCAGGGTGAGTAGGTGGCACCCGGCCACGGGGTTCAGCGTGTGCCAAGATACACTGATTCCATGACACACACAGATCGGGTGACAGGCCCGAAGGAAGGTGACTTGCTATAGCCTGGCTACTTGCCATGCATCAGACAATGCCACCCCACAGCCGATTCAGAATAAACCCGAGCATGTGTGGGAGCAGGGTTAGAAGACACCCCTGGGGGGCTCTTTGCAGCCTGTTCCTGCTCTGCTCAGCTGCACCTGCGTTCAGCCACGTGCTCCCTAGTGTTCAGTCAGCGCCACTATGTATGTGGCTTTCAGTCAGGACTGAGTGTTCAGGAACAGACAGGATGTGGCCTCTGCCCTTGGGGAGCCCACATGGTGGTGGGGAGGGCGGGGACAAGCAGCCAGGCAAACATTTGCGTCAAGTGGTGGTTTCAAGCCGAGTCTGTGTGGTGGCTGGCCGGGGGGTTGATGGGTGCTGACTTTGGCGCGCGCCGGAAGCGTGTGTTCTGGAGCCAGGCGCGCTAGTGCCTCAGAACCACCACCACGGTCGTCATTGTCATTTGGCGCTGGGCCCCAAGCCCACGGATGACCCGGGCCTGTCGGGGCCTTGTTTCAGTAATGCCCTCACCCACCTCACCTAGGAGCCTGCGGAGAGTGGAGGGGGCCGCCAGCGTCCTGACCGCCACCTGCGCCCTCCAGCTGCTGCGGGCGCACCAGCTGCCGGTCTGGCCTGTGGGGACCAGACTCGCTCCCGTCTAAGGCTGCTTCTGAATGGGAGAGGTGACTCTTTTCACGCTCTGGAGACGTTTCCCGGAAAGCCCAAAGGAACAGCGTGGAAGTTTCCCGTTCTGTTTCCCCTCCCAGGCCCTGCAGATCTCCCTCCAGGGGCCTCCCAGAGCTCAGCCCTTCGCCTCTGTTCGTGCAGACAGTGAAAGCTGGTGACATATTTGTGTTTGTAAATGCTGGAGGCATTTCCCTGTGTGGTTGTACCTTCTGAAGTCCTGGCCGGGGCTCCAGGGTTTCGCAAGAGTTGATAAGGAAGTGCTGGCGATCCTTCACGTGAATAGGTGCCAGTTACGTGGGTGCTGATGGGAACAGCGGGAGCTGACGCCAAGAGGAAGTTGCCTGGCAGGCAGGCTGCTGCCAGGTGGGCAGACAGGGGAGGCCCTGATACCTGGCTGGCCACCTGATAGCCCCGCCCTTGACAAACCTGTGGCCGCTCTTGGGGATAGACAGAATGGTATGAGGAGCCCTCCCTTTACGGAAACAGATAGAATGCCTGGTGCGGCTTTCAGCAGGCCCAGTGCTGGGCTCTGCGGTTTGCAGGAGACTTACCCAGCATACCTGAGCCCCTCCTGCTATTTCTCTGGCAGGTGCCCACTCTCTGGCCATTTCCCCGACCCCCAGGCACCTCGCCTGAAGGGCAGTGCTAGGGAGAAGAAGTAAAACACATGTCCGTTTCTTCTGATGCTTGTGCAGTGGGCTTGGGGGCAAGCAGAAGCAGAATGGACCCCCTTGGCTCTGCCCCGCCTGGCGAGTGACCCTAAGCGTGACTTACCCTCCCTGGGCTTTCCTTCGCCTGTTTTGAGATCAGCGTATTTATGTGCTTGAGGGACACCTGTCGGGGCGGATGGCGGCAGGCTCCTGGCTGTGGGCCTTGCTTTCCGATCAGCTTCTTAACTCTTTCTGTGCCCGCAGATCACCTGGGGGTTGTGTTAGGCTGCAGATTCTGACTCAGTACGTCTTAGGGGGAGCCTGGGATCCTGCATTGCTAACAGGCTCCCTGGTGATGCCGATGCTGCTAATCCAGGGGCCACATTGTGAGGAGTAGAGCCTTTTGGGGTTTCTATGCAGTTTAAATAAGCACGTGTACGTAAAGGTGGCCAGAAAAGCGCCCTTGGGGATCCATTGTTGCAAAACCTGATCCTGGTCCTGCTCTCTTAGAGCTCCAGGTCTTGTGGGGACCTAGACATCAGAACTTTACCAGGTAGCTAGTACAGACAATGCCACATGGTCCTGAGAATGCTTTCCATCCCCTGCAGTGGCAGAGGGTCAGGGCAGACCCGACTTAGTTTGAGGAAATCAGGGAGGACTCCTCTGAGGAGGTGACATTTCAGTTGGACCTGAAAGGTTATTCAGAAAGAGCATGTGGAGCATGGGGTCCGGGCGAGGTGTTGAGCGGGGGATATGGTGGCACCATGGGGATGCCAGTTTGACTGTGAGGGGAGTACCTGGTCAGAGCTGCAGAGGTCAGCCGGGGCCAGACCAGTGGACCGTCCGCTTTGGTGATTGTGGGGGAGGCCGTGTCTGTCCTGCTCCCCTCACCACCTCAGCTGTTGCTCCGCGGCCTTTGGGGTCCAACCCCTTAAAGTGGGCCACACTCTCTAACTGGTGTCCCCGTCCTGTCTGCAGCAAACGGGCCCCATCAGTGCCACCCTGGTGATGACGCGGCCCATCAAAGGGCCCCGGGAGATGCAGCTGGACTTGGAAATGATCACCGTCAACACCGTCATCAACTTCAGAGGCAGCTCCGTGATCCGCCTGCGGATATACGTGTCGCAGTACCCGTTCTGAGCCGGCCGGAGCCTCTGCCGCTGCCTCTCAGGGCTCAGGGACAGGAGAGGAGAAGAGACGAGAGGGAGCTTGAGCCGGTCGCGACGCCTTTCCTGCTGAATGATTCCCCCGGAGTCAGCCCGACGGCCTGACCCCGCCTGTGTTGTGTAGACCTGTCATTCTGAAGGACACACCTTCCCTAGCACATACGACACGGTCATCAGAAAGTATTGTCATTGGCACCCTGACCAGGCATCAGGAGATTTTTCAAGGTCATCAGATTATTTTCCAAAGGAAATAGATTAGGATGGCTGGGGTGCGAGTCCGTGTTCAAAGACTGTGAACGGCTTTCTCTCCCCCTTCCAGGCCTTTCTCTCTCTCTCTCTCTCTCTAACTCTCTCTCTCTCTCTCTCGCTGATGCTGCTTTGCAAAGGCCCAATGAGTTGTGCGGATGCTGGGTGTAGCTAGTTTGCTTCTTGTATGTACTGAGAAGGTTATGGGAAGAAACCACAGCAGGATCTAAGGGTTTTTAAAGAGTCTATTTCAAAATCATGTCTGGTATTTTCAGTCATAAAAGGAGTTTTAGTTGTCCTTAAGTTTGTATAACTGTTTAATCCTTTCTTGTTCATTTTGAGTATTTTTTTTAATAATACCTTCAAAAGGTCTTAAGACACATGCTGTGTTCTGTCTTCCCAACTGTCAGCCCAGTTTCCTCTTCATTTAAGCCAATGTTTTCTTTGAGGACCCTTAATCATGCTTTCATTAGCAATTTTACCCAACTGGGTCGGAAGGCAGAGGTCTCCAAACTGATTAAATATTTGAAGAGATTTTGTGTTTGGTTTATTTTGACATCACGTTTCAGCATTGGGGGCTGGTTCTCGTTCTCTTTCAACCTGATTATTGTGCACAGGCCTAGAAAACTCTCTGGGAACTCAACCATCATTTATGACTCGGGCAAATGATGGGTAGAAGGGGGCAGAGAATTGGGGGTGGAGAAGTCGGAGGGAAGTGTCTGCCCTGAACCTGACCTCATTCTATTAGAACACAACCAACAATCCCTCTCCTGTGGGTGATGCCTGGGTACTCGTTCAGCTCAGCAGTGGGGCAAGTTTCTCCAATGGCAGAGAAGCCCAGTTAGCACATTACTAAGGAAAAAAATGTATTTCCTGGACCGTACCCTATGGAGATTCTACTTTCATTGGTCTGAAGTAGAGTACAGGCCTTGGGATTTTTGAAACTCTGATAAATAGCTGAAGATGAGAATGCACCGATACAAACCCTGTAAAGAAGGGGGAAACAGGTGAGGCCCCAGTGAGGACATGTCGCCCTCAGCATCTTTTCAGTTAGAGATTCATTAGCTTTTTCCTGAGCCAGATTTACTTCAAGTCTTAGGGCCCCGGGCAGGTGCAAAGACACAAGTCACAGGCTAGAGAGGCGCTGGGGGCTTCTGGCTGTGTCCCAGCCCAGGGTCAACCTCAGGCTACAGAAGGAGGAGGGGGTATCTCCCCTCATGGCCCGAGTGGGATTTTCAGGGTGCATCTCTGGGCACTCCCATTCTCCCTGCTGGGGAGATACTTATTAAAGGCCAAATATGTGCCAGGAACTGTGCCCTGGGTTCCTGGGATGAATTGGGGTTCCACTGACCCTTATAACTGCTGCTTCAGTTACAGGAACATGTCCTGCTCCCTCACCCGGAGAACGTCTCTCACACGTCCCACACCTAATTTTCCTGTTGGCTGTGGCTGTTTTTTCTCTGAAACCAATCACCTTGTGCTCCTTCTATCAGGGTCAGGTGATGTTCTATTCACACAGAGGGCCAGCGGCCCAGCACGCGCCCGCTTCACAGCTCAGAAAATAAGTCCCTGACAGACCTGCCAGCTCTCTGCAGGTCAGGCCCAGCTCAGCTCTCTGCGGAGGGAAGAGGAGCAGGGCCCCCAGCCAGGCCGCCTCTGGTATGGGGAAGCTTAGGTATCAGGAGTGGGTGTGGCCTCCGGCCCTCAGAAGCCTGAGGGAGTGAGCTATGACAGAGCCCCTGAGTTACTAACCATGGCTCCACACAGTCTAAGGTAAGGTTTCCTTTCACTTCTGAAAACCAAGGAAGGGAAGCTTTGTCTTGGCGATTTAGGACCGCTGTTTCAAAGCTGCCACGTTTGGAAGCAGTGTCTGGGCCTTGCATTTTACTTGTCCTTGTCAAAATGTGGCTTCCTGCTGCTTAAAAAAAAAAAAAAAAATGCACAAAGACTCGTAAAAGCGGCTCAAAGGGCTTCTTGGACCTCAGATTGCTCTTTCCAAACCCGGTCTGATGAGTTCAGTGTAAATGAATCAGAAGCATGTGGGATCAATTTACCTTAAAATACGCTTGGGCCTAAAAATTAAAGGAAAAACGCCCTGGGGCAAAGCATATACTATAAGGCCAAACCCCACACATTTGAGAAACCGTTCCAGAGTGTCCCAGAACCCGAAAAGCTCTTTGCTTCGCCCACCCCTTGGGAATAGTTGATGTTGTTATTTTCACAAGCTGGGGGAGGGGAGATAATCTGTCTCTGTCATCACAACACTGTGCTGTGCTGGAGTCTGCCAGGGCTGGCCTGGCTGGACCCTCTGACCCCAAGACAGCTGGGCTCTCTGTGCCTGTCCCTTGTCAGCTTTGCCACCTTCCCGAGCTGGGCAGACAGCTTGTCACACGAAACCTGCTCCCTCCTGTCCCAGCAGGTCTGATGAAGAAAGGTTCTGGTGGATGGGTGCTGGATTAAAAACCCAGGTACCTGCAAAAATCCTGTGTTAGCACCTAATATTCTGGGTTCACAGTCAATGAAAATATCTGTTCAGCTGCCTCTAATTCTAAAGTTTTGTGATTCCTTGAAATGTGCTTTGGGGCTAACAGCCAGCATGGCCATTGTGGCCGTTACAGGGCAGTTTCAGAGTTTCACGGCGGCTTGCCAATCATAACACCCTCCTTGGCGCAGAAACTGCCTACCTGGTACCTCTCAGGCCTGTGTAACATACTTAGAAATGTGCTAGGTAACCATCATGGCCCTTGGGTGTTATTTTTCCAGATGGTGAGAACATTTCAGCAGGTCTGATTACTTCATGTTCAGCACCTCGAATGTATTTGTGGCTTGAGTGTTTACTGTTCTGTGCAGATTCTTCATCCCAAGCCCAGAGGGACCCCCAGAGGGAGATGACAGGACAAAGGGGCAACTGTTCTTTATTCTTCTGGCCACACATGAAGTCCTGTTTGTAAAGGTTTTGATCTTGCAAGGACAGTGTGCTGCACTGGGGCACCCACCTACCCACCCAACTTTGGTTGAGTCATTTTCTGAATTCAGAACAAGATAGATGCAATCCACTGCTAAAAGATTTTTTCAAGGCTTATGCAGCCAGTGAGTCGAAAGTGGAATACAAAATGATGGGGCAGTGTAGCAGCGTGAACAAAATGACTGTAGGCAGAATTTAATGACTCTGATGCTGTATCTGGTCTATATATGCAACAGAAGTTCTTTTGAACACCCATGGACACATACTTGAAATGCAGAATAAGATCCGTCTGCTTAGAGTTTACATACACTGAAAGGAAACAAGATCATTGTGAAATGAAAGGTTTCTTACTTTTGGATACAACATACATGTACTTTGAAATACAATATTTTCTTGGGGAAAAAGGGCAACCATTTAGTAAAATTCTTCATTATTTTGAAATTGGCCGATGCCACTGTAGATATGGGCTAGAGATAGACAGAACGACTGCCCCCTGTTGATATTTTTGTTCTTCAATCTTAGTGCTGGTGTCTTCATGAGAATCTCTGGGATTTTTGTTTTTGAAATAAACGAGGCTCCTGGGCAAAGGAAGTACACAGAGGCAAGATTTATCACTTTGGTGCATCTGCTGTGATGACAACCTCCAGTTAGAATCTAGTTAGCCTCCAGTTAGAATCCGGTTAGAATCTGGTTAGCAGCCCGACTTAACTAATGCTTCCTAATAATGAATCCTGTCCAGTAGCCATCAGCTAAATAAACCATTAGGGTGAGAAAATAAGTGTCATCTCAGGAATCATTTATTAAATTACCGTTGTTGTCGGAGGGCAATTCAAAGTGTGTAGACAGTGATTCACAGCAATTTTTCCAGGAATCTGGAATATTCTTGAGCAATAATATAAAACAGAGGCCAGCTAAATTGTATATAGATGCAAAATGCAGGCCAGCATGATACCTGTTTATCAAGATTTGAGAGATTATTAATTTATTAGTACTGACTTAGGGCCAGGTTGATGGGTAGCTTGATGCTGTATAAAAGTTACTATTGTTTGGGGAGGATCGTATTGGTATCTACCCTTTTTTCTAATTCTTACTATCCAACTTTCTACTCAAAATGCATTCGATGTTGCAAAACTGGCTTCTATCTCAGTTTTAACACACAAAACATTTATAACATCCTTAAAGAGGAGTGAGGATTGCTGTTACATTTATGAATGTTCTTCATTCCCTGCTCTTAAAAATTTTAATCATTGAAGCCAAGCTGTGGTATTTGCAAATAACTTTGCTCTTTACTGTGATCCTATAGTCTCACAGTTTTGCTATGTCTTATTTTGTTTTGTTTTCATCCAGTTCCACATTTAAAAGGACTCCATTTCCACCACAAGCCTGGCATTTCCACTCAGTCTCTCGCCAGTCTTTCTGAAAAGCGGCCCTATGGGTCCATAACACTGCCGCATTTTTATGTGCAAAAGCACTGTTGAAATCACAGTCTACTTTTTCAGTGAAACCCTGGAGACGCATGATGAGCCATGATTCAATGTAGAGTTTATGCGCATTTAGGAAGAGATAGCTCCCTGGCTTCCTGCTTTTCTCCTCTGTACTTTGGAATGTATATTCTTCTTAGGGTCACCAATACCATTTTAGAAAAACTCTGTGGCATCCTCTGTCATTATAAAAGCCAGGCCATTGGGCCTCCCTGGTAGCGCAGGGGTTAAAGTCTTAGCACTATCAAGCTATCACCAGCCACTCAGGGAGCTGACCCACATGGCGCAGCAGACCTCTCCTGCCTCCCCCGCTGCTCCCCTCAGCAGTGTATTTCAGTAGATCTGCCTGTTCTGCTCCCAACTCTGCCTCTGGTGAATCCTCTCACCTCCCTTCTGCCCCCGCACACATCTCTGGCCTACACACCAGTCTTGTATGCATAAATAAATAAAAATGAACCTTAAAAAAAAGCCAGGACTTGACACAAGCAGGTGCTAAAGAGCTTCCAGGTGAAGTGCAAGAATGGGGGACAGGAGGGCACACCCAGGGGAGCAGGCTGTTTACTTGGAAATGCGGAAGGCCCTGGGAGGAGAGCAAGCAGCTCCTTCAGCAGCCCTGAGTCAGGACTCCAACACTCTGCCAATAAATACGCTGCCTCACACCACTCCCTCCAGTTGCGTGTGTCCATCTTGGGAAATCAGCTCAAGCTGCTCTTGTTCTTAATTTTCACCAGATTTCATTCAGCGCCACTTCTTTGTTGGTTCTTCAACAACTTGCTGAAGGCCCATATGGGAAAGAAGAGGAAGAGCTGGAGCTGGAGCTGGTTCTCTTACTCCTCTCACCCTGCAGGTTGAACTGCTCCCTTGCTTTCCTTCTGAATAAGGTCATGCGCTTGGGAGCTTAAAGAAATCCCTAGCACTCCTCCACTTCCTCCTTCCATTTCTCTCCTTTCTTTTCTTGGCTTTGTTTCTTTTCTGCCTCATCCCCGCCCACCCCCTCCTTCTCCGTCCTCACGTTGGATTAGAGGTAGTCAGGGCTAGGTCCTGTCCAGGGAGCGCAAAGCTGAGTCTAAGGGACAAAGAACAAAGTTATTTATGTATTTTGACTTCTCCCTCCAGCTCCTCTTTCCTTCTCTCCCAAGCATACAGACTCTCTCCCAAATCTCCAGAACATTCTTTCCTGAGCAACACCATGACTTCCTTTTTCTTGTTCTTCTCCTGTTGCTCCTACTCAAAAAATAAAATATCATTATTCAATGATCTGATCCTGGGTCTTCCTCATGGCTTTTCTTCCTGAGAATTTATTCTTAGGGTAACTTCTGATCTCTATTCTCTGTTCTTAAGGTCAACTTCCTTCCTGACAACACCCCTTGTCCAGGAGCCAGCCAACCCCCACTCATTCCCAGAAACACACTTAAAAAATCATCCCCAATCTTCCCTTTATCCCTAGTCCATCATGGCGCCTTCTAGTGCCTGGACATGGTGCCAATGTTCTTCATGTTATCTGGAGCAGAGCGTCTGGGAAAAATGGAGACAGTGCAGTCTCCAAAGATTAGAGTATCTTTGCCAATAACAAATAACACTTAACTGTGCTTATAAAACTGTCTAGCACTCTTCATAGATTCACAGATTATAGAATTATTCAGACTGTGTTGTGACTTTATGGACAGTAGCCTTTATTTAGGTCAAATTCTAGCTCTGCAATTTTCCCCTACACCACTTTCTCACAGTGTAGTTGATAGTTGGCTGTGGCTTAAAGAATGATAAGAATTCCTCAAGCATGGAAAGTTGCTGAATAGATCAATGTGGTTAGAGCAGAAGCTGCAGGGGTAAGTGTACGGCAGGGAGTTGGAAGGTGAAAACAGATCAGTTATGTCCCTGATCATGTCCCTGAGTTTTTACTTTATTGTGGAAACCAGAATTTCACAGAATACTAGTTCATGGAGAAGACTGCTAGTACTCTAAGATCAGAGTTCGTTTGTTTAATAGATTGGAGAATCGGACTACTGAGCCTTTAGAAAATAAAGGCTCTGATAAGTCCTGCAATGGAAGGGAAATCTGCTTAATTTTGTATAAAGGTCAATCAAATTTATTTTTAAGAGAAGTGTCTTTTGAGCAGTCATCCACTCAGCAAGTTAGTCCGTTGCTTCCTGACTGAGCAATAGGGGTCCTGTCCCTCGGGACTATGGTTACCAAATACAACACATGAAGAAAGAATTTTAAGATAAACAAAGATGACTCATGACCTAATATGAAAACTGAAAACTGCATTAACCATGTTATCTAATAGCTTCCTGAAGCAGCAGAGTCATTTCCTAAATAATCCATTAGGCAAATAAATGTTCTTGGTTGAAGGTTAACATTTTTTTCCCTTCAAAGAATATTTCATCTCATTAAATATATAGGAAAAAGTCTATTGCCCTTGGGAATAATGGTGATATTGGGGGAAGATCTCTGGTCTGGAAGTCTAGACATCTTTGATTCTTCTAACTTCTTTTCTAGGTCTCCTTTAGCCTAGGGCAATTCACATGTCTCCTCTGAGCCCCAGAGCCTTCTTTTTTTTAACTTGCAGAAAATTTTACCCCTGAATTCTGTATTCACTCAACTCAACAAATTTTTCCCAGGCTTGCTACTTTGTTCCTGGCAGCGACTTGGTTAAGAATCCCTACTCTGACAATTCATTCTCTGTCCTCTGGCCAAATAGCCATCACTCTCATCCAAAAGCACACCCGTGTTCTAAGCCAGCGGGTGGAATGTGGGCTGCTCACCACTCAGATTCGTTATAGGAATTTTTTCCTGGCTCAGACAACTGGCAAATTGGTGCCAGTTTGGTGTAGTAGAGGAACACAGGCTTGGAGTTGAACAGAACTAGATTTGAGTCCTAAATCTGCCACTTAGTAGTTCGTGTCCTGGAATAAGTTGTTGAAGTTTTCTGAGACTCACTTTCCTCATGTGTTAAATGGGGGTAATGATACTCACCTTCGTGTTTTGAAAAGCAAGATGATGTATGTGGAGTGCCTGGTGTTTTTCTTTCCTATTATCCTCATTGATATTTCCGTCTATTGTCCGATGCCCTTTCTTCACCTCAAATATTCCAAATACCCAAGCCGTTTACCTGAATTGCCAGTCACTTTATAAAAATTCTTTGGAACTCAGAACCACAGTGGCCTCATTCATCTCAGCACACCCTCATCTCACCCCCTATCTTCCATTGCAGAAAGATGTGAAATCAGGTCCATTTCATCTCCACGTTCTATAAACTGGAAATGTGGTTTCTAGCTAGTCTCCCTCTTCCAAACACTCGAGATCAGGGAGATGGTTTTAATTGAATTTTATTGATCATGCCTCTCTATAGGCAATGTTAGCTGAAAACATCTAGAAATGATGTTATCACGAGTCGCAGTCAACTGGGTTACAAAGAGGAATCTGGGGGGAGGTTCGGAGTGCCTGGCTTCAGGGGACCTGTGGCTAGATCTGTATGTAGTTCTCTTGATTCCTGGTCAAGTTCTTTCACTAAACCCATTTAGATCTTTGCAGTCCTAAACTATTTTAAGTGCTTGTATCTCAAATCATCTGAAAGCTATTTATTTTATTGACTGGACTTTTCTTGTCCTTTTGTGTTGAAGGACATTCACCCATTTTGACCACTTTCATGGGAATTCAGTAAGGTGAGTTTGGGGCTTCTGAGGGACAGTAGTAACCACAAAGAGGCCAGAGGTTTGTGGCAACTCAAATGAGAGCTGAGGTGGACTCTGTATTGTTGAAAAGGAGGAACTTCAGAGAGCTTGGCTGGAAAATGGATGGCTGACTCTTCCGTCTCAGAGGTGAGACCGACAGAAAGCAGAGTTCCCACGCGGCTTTCTGGTCTCTGTGTGGACTCCGGTCTTGAGAAGATGGCTTCAAGGAGGGCCAGCTTTGGGGGACAGCGGGGGTGATTTCTGGTCACCCACCTGAGGCCTCCCATGCACATTTTCCCCTCCCTCATTCCCTCCCCTTTTCCTACCCCCCGCAATTTATCTTGAGCACTTTTTATACTCCAGATCTGTGCCAGATCCTTTGCCCAGATGTTAAAGCGCTTGTGCTCCTCTCTACTTGGTTTCCCTGCAAACATTCATCTCGATTCTTGCTCGTCTCCCTCCATTTTCCCTTTTGTTCTTCCGCCTCTATGCTCTCCCCTCTTCCAGCTGTCTTTATTTTAGTGGTAGCCCCAGAAGTCAGCTGGGGATCTTGTGGCCTCGGCGATCTAGACCCTATTGCCTGGAACTCCTCAGTCCATGCCCTTCGGAACTGCAAAGCCCTTCCAGGTTTCTGAAGATTTGCCGGGGAGGGGGAGGTGGCTGTTATTTTCATGGTCATCTCCGTCTCCAAATTCTGACCTTCTCTTCAATTTGCTTGGTTCAGAGGCCACGTCACTACCACCCCACCCCCACCTCCATCGCCCTTGCCTGTTGACCCTGATGTGAAACTCTGCCTCTCCCTTGATTCCACAAAAACACTGGAGTGGTTTGAATAATTGTCCCCCCAAATTCATGTCTACTTGGACCATCAGAATGTAACTGTTTTGGAAATCGGGCCTTGGAAATCGTGCATGTCTTTAATCGAGTTAAGATGAGGTTGTACTGGAATGGGGAAAGCCCTAAGCCAATGGCCGCTGTCCTTCTAGAAGAACGACAGGCTGCACGAAGACACACAGAGAACAAAGGTCATGTGAAGATGGAGGCGGAGTTAAGTGGTGCAGCTGCAGTCACAGAACAGCAACGACTTCCAGGAGCCACGAGAAGTTAGAGGGCAAGGAAGGATTCTCTTCCAGAGGGCTCGGAGGGGCGGGCCCCTGCTGCCATCTTGATGTCTAGTTTCTTCTGTCCTTGGGGTAAACATACATTTCTGTTCTTGTAAGCCACCGAGTCTGAAGTGCTTTGACATAGCAGCCCTGGACACAAAGTCCATTTTCATGTGGGGACACAGTCAGCCTCACTGAGGATTGAGTGGAGGGTGGGACAGAGCGGAGTCAACTCTTTTGCTCTTTATTCCTGCTGTTTCACTGGCTCCTTCTTCTGTGCTCACCTTGCCTCCTCACCCCTCCTGACCACAATATCCCCAAACTCCAAATTCATCTTCTTGTCTTACACAGAACTCCTAGTCTCAAACTCAGCCCATCCTTTAGGCTCACAGCTCAACTGCACCAAAATACATGGCCGATACCAGCAGCCCCACTGAGAAGGGAGACATGTATTTAAAGAAGCTTCTCTTGTCTCTTTTGAGAGGACCTATTCCTTCTCCTCTTGCTGTTCTTCAGCCTGCCAGAGACAAGCGGTGTCCGCTATTACCTGCCCCCTAGAATGCCCAGGGGATGGACTGTAGAAATTGAGAGGGATCTGTGGAATAGCAGTCGGGGTGCTACCCAAGGCACTTTGGGGAGACAGAAAAGGAATACAAGAGGTCACCCAACCCGAGAGCAGTGCTTCAGAGGGCCCCACTCCTTAGTGTTTCCTCTTTAAAAGCTCTGTCCAGCTAGTTTGCTCTTTTCCTTCTTCTAAGAGTCTCCTACATTCTATGTTCTCCTCTTCCCTCTTTGCATTTCCTCTTCTATGTGTCTATATTTGTAGAGCTTATATGTGGTCACCTTTATTACTATTTTTTTATGCTTGCAGTTTCTAAGGTATATGGAACAGAATTGTTCTTTCCACGTTTTATAGGAAATAAGGAAAATCACATCTAGAGATAGTGAATTGCCCCAGATTGTCTATCTTCAATATGATAGAGCTTGCCCTGAGCCACAGGAACTCCATGCTTTCCTCAGAGCGCTTGTGGGTCTAGCCATCAGCCTGGGAAAATCCACTTCATTGAGACTAGCCATCTTGTTTGAGTGAGAGGTCTGGATACTTAAGCTTAATTCCATTTAGACACCACTCTGTGTTCTAAGAGCCTGCTGTTACGTATATAAATTGGTTTGGAGAACTCTGGATTGGGACTTTGGCTTCAGAGAAATATTCTTACTAGGTTACATGAATATTTTGAAACTCAGTCCTTCTTTTTTTGTTATTCAATAAAAGTTTGCACAAACAATGCATCCCACAGGAGAAACTTGTGCCAGATCCCAGATGTCTACCACGTTTGCTTCAGATACCAGAGTTCATGGCCTGTTGTGTTTGTTAAATCAAAAAATGTTAAGACCATTAGAAGTGATTTTTAATATTTAGAAGTGCTACAAGATCACTGGATTCTGGGTAACTGCAGATTTCAGCAAGCTTTTTGATCACACTTGTGTGTGTGTGTGTGTGTGTGTGTGTGTAATTTTGAAAAATAATTCAAGACAAGTTCAATGATGGAAAGCAGGAACTCTTCAGTTTTGACTTAATTTCAGTTAATTTCCATTGATCTATGTAAAAATGTTTAAAAAGTTCCTTTTCTAATCCTGACATTTGTAATCCGTCCCCTAGAAGGGCTATTTGATTAAGCAACCATTTACTGGAGAGTTGCCATAATATTCTACCAGCCAGCATCTACTGACATCTGACTGTGCTGATTGTTACGCTGTTTTTTTTGCATTTTTATACCAGCTCCATGATGACAGCCTTCGTCCCAGCCACCCTCCTCCCTCACCTCCATTATTGTCAGCCAGCTAACCAGTCTCTGCTCCCATCTTTGCCCTTGTTTCCTGCAGTCTATTCTCAACCCAACAGGTAGAGTGATATGTATGCACATTAAGTCAATTCATGTCACCCCTCTACCCCGAATCCTCCGATGCCTTCTCAGTCTATTCAGAGCGTAAGCACCTGTCTTTGCACTGGCCCCTTCCATTTCCTTTTACCTTGAACGCCACCCTACACTCTTCTGTCCACAATTTCTTTTTTTTTTAAAGATTATTTTTGCATACAAGATCTGGGGTGTAGGCCAGAGGTGTTGTGTGGTGAGAGGATTCACCAGAGACAGTGGGGAGCAGAACAGGTGGATCTACTGAAATACACTGCTGAGGGGAGCAGCGGGGAGACAGGAGAGGTCTGCTGCCCCCTGTGTGTCAGCTCCCTGGCCTGCGATTGAACTCATACTACATTGGCTGTGGATAGCTTCATAGTGCTGAGACTTAACCCGTTGTGCCACCAGGGAGGCCCTCTGTCCACAATTTATAACCCTTTTCCTCTCTTTCCCTTCCTCCATCGCTCTGGCCCTGGCCCTGTTCTTCAAATATGCCAGAGCGGCATCTTCTATATGGTCCGTGGTCTGGCAGAGAGGTTCAAGCAGATCTATTCATCATGTCCATTAGGTGGGAAAGGGAGATAATTTCTTTCAAACAATTAATGACAAGTTTGTGATCTATTGGTCGATAGCAACAAAAAATCCAAAGCCCATGATAATGCATTTTTTTCATCCACTAATCTTTGTTGTAGGAAATTTGGTCAAAGATCCATTTCTCTTATAAATTGAAGAAGTCAAGTTTATTCCAACGGAAAACACTTGTTCTTGGGAGCCAGTTCATTTTCACCTATTGTACATCAAGGGCTGGGATCTTTATTGTTATGGGCATCTAATACATGGATTAACTCACTGAACCAATGAGGGAGCAGTGATAATCAGAAAATGAAGGCTCTGTTGAATGGTTAGAAAATCAATCTTTTGGGGAGCTATGTTTCAGATCATTCAGAATTTACTTTTTGAAGCACTAAACTTTTAACATAATTTTTGTCATTTTGATGGATATTAGAAATAAAGTATTGGACATACTTGGTAGGCTAACTGTCTGTGTAAAGCTGTACTTGGTATAATTCAAGATTATCATTATAAACGAATAGCTACACCCCATTGCATTGTAACCCGTGTGTAGGTGCAGGTCAGCCTGCCCCACCCTGCATGGCCCCCGCAATGGGGCTGCTTCTTCTTCTTTTTTTTTTGTCTGAACTTGTGGAAGAGGTTTGGGGAGTGAAGGGTTGAGGTGGAAGGGGCTGGGGGTGGGGAGGATTCACCAGAGACAGAGTGGGGAGCAGAACAGGCGGATCTGCTGAAATACACTGCTGCGGGGAGCAGCGAGCGAGACAAGGAGAGGTCTGCTGTGCCCTGTGGGTCAGCTCCCTGGCGGGGATCGAACTCGGGCTACAGTGGTGATCATGCTGAGACTTAACCCCCAGGCCACAAGGGAGGCTCAACAGTGCTTCTTGAGTCGATGTCTTTATATAATTTTTCATGGGTGTTTGGAGAGGGGAAAAGGAGTCACAAATAGGCACTTGGCATCCTGAGAGTTTTGTGGGAAACAGTCATCCTGGGGGCTCACAGGAGTGTGAGGGGGGATAAGATTATGTACTAATGATGTGAGAGAGGGCCGTAGATCGTATCAGTGATCCTTTTCTTCATGGTTAAGTCCATCTTGATGCTGCTGGAACCAGCCTTCAGCTCCAGAGCACTGGGCACTTTTGGAACTTGGGACCAGAGATGCTGACATACAGCCTGGACCTAAGAGGGGGAGAATGCCCAAGGAGAGGTTGGAGAGGTACTGGACACAGATTCCATTCTCTTCACATCTTGTTTGGGAAAGGAAGTTTTGTAGGAAGGTTTGTTCATGACCCTGAAGTTGTCCTTCAATCTAAGACGGAAACTGCCAGTGTAAATGTCAATCACATTAGTTCACGAGTGAACAATATTTTAAAGTGCCCAAGATGCTTTCGTGCTTTTTTCTTTCATTCAGACAATATTTGTTCAGCATCTATGCTCTGGTCCCAGGTCTCAAGGTAGATATGAGGAGGGCAAAGGTGGTGTGTCCCTGGCCCTGTTCACTTTCTTGTTTGGTATCATAACGACCCTGGGATTACCAGGAAGATGATTATTCCCACTTCATAGTGAAGAGATTGAGGCTCTGGGAGGCTCCTGCACTGTCATAAGAAAGTCCTAAAGCCAGAATTTTTTTTTCTTTCTCTTTTTTTATTGTTATTTATGTCTTTTACATTTTGTTTTCCCCTTGGGTGACCCACCACCAGTTCACCTGTGATCCATCTCCACGGTCCCTTGTGCCCTTTTCTACCCCATTTTGAGCCCTTATCCTCCCCACCCCCCCGGGAGTCTCTCTCTTGTTTGGTTCCCCTATATCCCTGTTATAAGTGAAACCATTGGATATTTTTCTCTTTCTTTCTGGATTATTTCGCTGAGCAGGATCCCTTCTAGCTCCATCCATGTCACTAAAGCCAGAATTTAAACTCAGTTTTCCTGCCTTTAAATCCCATGATTATTTCCAGTCTTCCTCACCACAAACAAATATTGAGAGGTGAGTGAGCACTTAAGCAAAAGAAAATGTATGCAAATCACAGCGAAAGTAATATTGACATCCACACGTGTTATTTCTGCTTGCTTTATTAGGCCCTTAATCATAATAGAATATCCATTTCTATCTCTTACGACCTCTTTAAATTGGAAGTCTACTTTAAGTATAGCTCTTCCTGTTTTTTATTTGTTTTTAGTTGTCATTTGCCTGTATGACTGTCTTCCAGTCCTTATGTTGTCTTTGTAGGTAAGATGGGTTTCTTGTAAAGAGCAGAAAGTTGGATTTTTTTTTTAAGAAATTCGTTCAGTCACTACAGAGGCAACCATCCCAGGTCTGGTAGGTTCATTGTTGATTCCGGCAAAGAGAATCTTGGAGCCCTGGGTAGGTTTGACGGGCCTTTAATGCTGAAGCGGGGGCCAGGTACACAGGCTGACTAGCAGGCGAGGAGGCAGGGAGGCTGGGAGGCAGGCAGCAGCCCAGCCTGCCAGGCGCCTCCCCGAGATCACCACACTTCCTCTCTGGCTTCTCTCCTCTTTCTAGCAATTTCTCTGCTCCATCTCTTGGACTCACACAGGTTGGGTGCTCTCTGGCTTCTCGGCCTGGGTGTCTGTAATCACAGGTGCATGTGCACCATACTCGCACTGCCAGTCGCTTTTTGCAATAACACGTTATCACCCGTGGGCAACGAAACCTGGGAGGAATGCAAAGCTGCAGGTCGTGGCTGGAGAGGCCGGCAGTGGGAGGCGAAAAAGGACCTGAACCGCTCCGTTTTCCTTGCAACCACTCTGCACCTTTCGGCTGGTGAATTCAGGCCACTTAAAGGATAGACTTTTGGACCTTTGCACTGGTTGAAGTAATCAGAGAATGGGCACTGGCAAGGGGTAGAAGGTAAAAAAGGATGGGGCAAGAGGGCACCAAAGGATCACCTCCCATGAGCATCAGGGATTTGCGCTTCCTAACATGTGGTGGGTGCCTGAGATGTGCGGTGGGCACCCACAGTGACCCCCTCCTCTAGGTCAGCTCCTTGCTCTTAGTGCCTCTCGTGCCAGCTTCCACTCTAGGTACATTTGAGACGAGAGAAGGCTCAGGGTGTGGGCTGTGGTCATGTGGGGCCATGGCTGGGAGCTGTCCTCCTTTCCCAGCAGAGAACCTTTTCCTGGGGTGTTGGCTCTAATTATTCACAGGTGCTTAGACTGGCTTGTGCAAGTATTCATGTGTTGTCTTGGTTTTAGCCCCAAGGTGTGGGGTGGCAGGTATCTTGAATATCCCAGCCTGGGCTTCAAGCAGTGTCCTCTTCTGTGAGGACGCAGGTGAGCGGCCTCTACACTGAGCCTTAGCACCAGCTGGTGACTGTCGCTGCACCCTGCCCCAGTAGCTCTCCTCCGGTGCAGCCTTCGTCCTGGGCATCTGCTCTGCCAGCCCCTCAGCCAGTGCAGTCTTGTCTCTGGTGTTGGTGTGTGCCCCTGAGTCAGCCACTGCAGGGGGTTCCACAAGTAGCTGCCCCTCCCTTTGGGGGGGTGTCCTGCCATAGTATCACTGTAGGGTAAATGGAAATTACCAGGCTTTTTCTGCTCTCTCACCATTAGCATCTATGATCGATACACATGCCTGATGGTGGCACTGGGAATATGATGTGGGCACACCTGAGCTGACAGACTGAGCATTATAAGGGGGCAGCAGAGTCCAGGAAGCGGCAGAGGACCGCACAGTAGAGTGCAGTGGAGAGCGGTGGAGGGGATCAGAGAACGGCTTGCTGGAGGAAAGAGCGTTTAAGGATTTGCAGGGGCCCCAAGCTGCTGTCTCCTTACTGGCTTGTTCCCCTAACCTGAGGGGGGGGATGTCAAGGGCTCCAAGATTCTTTTTCAAGCTGCCTGAACCGACGATGAAACTACTGGCCTGGGATGGTTGAGAACAATCACTATAAACACAGAGTTTCCTATCCCCTTCCACTGAACTCTTGCTCCCAGGCTGTGCTGTGGTCAGGTTTTTCCTGCAGGGTTTTTGGACTTTATTCTGCAGCAATTTAGTTGTGAATATTTGGACAAGGCGAGGCTGGTGTCTTCACTATGCTGCCATCCTGCCGGAAAACGTTGCTTTTACGTGTCCACAGTGTTAACACTCTGCTCGACACCAAAGATATAATTTATAACAATAAGATGTGGTTCTCTAGAATTTAGAAAATAGACAGTAATTAGAGCAGTAGTAATTAGAGCAGTAAGTAGGCCAGTAGTTTCATCATCGGTTCAGGCAGCTTGAAAAAGAATCTTGGAGCCCTTGACATCCCCCCCTCAGGTTAGGGGAACAAGCCAGTAAGCAGCCTCCCATTATGCTCTAATTACATAATGGGAGGCTGCTTAAAATCAAGTGCTAACTCAGGTGTATAAACCAACCTAGCAAAGAAAAGGGGAGTAGGTAAGGGTAGATAAGGGCTGGGCATTTACTAGATTTCAATGTGCTTCCACACCCAAAAGACAAAGCAGCAGATCGCTCAGTTCTCTCCACCCCTCTGGGCTGCACCAGGGCAAACCTCACACGAGGGTACCCAGCCACAGACCAATCAATAACCTGTGTCTTGTGTGAGGCCTGAGTGGAAAATAGAAACTGAGTCCATCAGATTCCGCTCCATGAATCTGGAAAGGGAGAAGCAGTTACTCCTCTTGGGGGACAGGCCCTCTTTGCCACTCAGGAAGACATTATGGAACTGGGAGCAGACCGAAGCCTACATCTATGTCTGAACTTCGCAGGCTACAGACCACACCTGGGATGTAGTGCAAGGAAGGAGCTTGACCTTTAGAGTCGCACACGGATTTGGGTACAAAATCCCAGCTCCTGGATCACTTGTTTGTAACCTTGGAAAACTTATGTGTAGAGTTTGAATAGCAACACCTACTCTGCAGAGTTGTTGCAAGAGTTAAAATTAGTGTATGTGTGTCTATACCTCATCACCACAGGCCTTGGCACACGGTAGATCAGTGGAGAGTAGCTATTAGCATTCCAAACAGAACTGGATGGGAAAAGGGAAGTAATTTTCCACCCCATTTCCAGTAATGTAAAGTGGTTTTAATTGAGGCATTTTATATTTCTCAACATTTTTAAAGTGGGTTTGGATGGTGGTGGGGGTGGCTGTGGGCGTGTGTGCGTGCGTGTTTCTTTGGCAAGGGTGGTGTTTGTCTCCCCGGCCCCCCCTCTGTTGAAGTTGTATTCACCATATTCTTGGACTAGTTACTGTTATTAATCAGACATGCGGTATGAGATGAACAGGGGCGATGAGTTGGACAGACTGCCAAGCAAGTTCATGTTTTGCAGGAAACGCCAAGTTGTTTCCTAAGGGGATGTTTTTCAGGAATGGAAGGGGATGCTCCCCTGCCCCTTGCAGACCCTGTCCCCTCCCTGGAGAGCTGTCACCTCACAGGGTGATCTGATAGCCCTTTCAAAGCCAGAGCATGAACTGCTGTCCAGCTGTGCTGGAAGTGTGTTTGCTTGTTTGTTTGTTTTTTTGTTTTGTTTTTTCTTTTTTTTTTTGTCTTCTGGTAAATGAAGCCCACATCAAGTAAGAAATGGATTGCAGATCTCCCACATTTCCTCAAAAATCCCCCAACATCATCAGTCCCCTCATAAACTAGAAGGGTGGGGAAAGCCAGTGAAAGGCAGGGAGTGATGGGAAAAGAAGGAATGTTTCAAAAAACAAGATTATGAAGTGCTTTGAGGAGCCCCCTCCCACCCTCTTGCTTCTAATTCATACAAAGGCCAATGAGAATTTCAAGCTAACAAATTAAGATGCAATTGCCATAAAAATATGTCTTTGGCTATTTGGTTCATCTGCCAACCACATTTATTCATGACTTCTCCTTATGGACTTGGAGCAGATTTAAAGAGAGGGGAAGAAAGTCTTGGCATCCTCAGATGTCTGGGGAATTTGCTGGGACTATGAGTTTTCCCAAACTCTGATGAAAGCAAAAATCACAAACAATAGGCTTTAAACTTTATTTTAGATAGCGATTTTGAGTTGCATTTATAAACAACAATTAATATTTAGAAGTTGCCCCCTGAAGAGTTTTTAAATCTTCTTCTTTTGTGCAGTGACAAATATTTCGATTTTACATCTAGCCAGAAGGATAAAAAATGTAATAGAATTTTGATGAGGGTCTAATGCTGAATCCTCTAATTTATCATTGGTTCAATTTCTGACTTGGGAGGGGTACCCAGGCACACTGATCTGGACATCTAGGGCCTTAATGTGGTAAAAGCACCTCACCCCACCCCAGAAAAGCGTGGTTAGAAGATACATCAGGTAACAATTGCCGTGTAACAAACAGTTCCAAAGCCCCAAGGCACAAAATGACAATCATCTACTCTTTCTCACCTGACTGCTAGTCAGCTGGGGGTTAGTTGACTTAGTCTAGGTTTATCTGGGATGATTCCATTCCCTCTGCCCCATCCTCCTCATGCTTGTCCAGCTGGCTGGCCCAAACTAGATCTTCTTATGGCAGCGGGGCAGTACAAGAGGATCAAGAAATACATGAGGCCTCTTCAGACCTAATCTCAGGACCTTAACATAGTTGCTTCCTTGAGTGAAAGCAACTTCAAAGTCACAGCAAAAGGTGTGAATATAGACTTGGGGCCAACACCATAATCTACCTCAGAGAAGGCCATGACTGTGGTGTACCTTTGGTGAATAAACCACACAGCTTGTCTACTGTGACAAGTCAGTCTGTCCTTGGAATTCATGATGGCTATCATTAATCACTATTGATCACTCAGAATTCCTCCAGACTCTCCTACTTTTGGTTCCTTGAGTTTTCTGTGTGGCTGTTTGACTATTTGACCATGAGAGACAGATGCTTGTGCTCTGTGACGATTCTATTTCCCAGCCTATGGTAACAGACTATTACCTGCTTCATTCTCTAACAAGCCTGACTTCTCCAAGGGAGATTAACTTCAATGCCAAGGTGGAAAAGGAGCAAATTTCTAAGTGTGGAAAGCTTAAGTTAGTTGTCCACTAACTAATGACCTTCTCTTGGGGAGACGTCTACTGTGCGGTACTTTTTACCTGAATTTCTGTAGTTCCTATATCCCAGCACCTTGCTTTTAATTGTGTAAGGGAAGAGAGTTACAATCCACATTATCTTCCTGTTGGGCAGCCAAGTATTTGCATGGTGATCAGAGGACTTTAGTTAGGGAAGCAGAACCACTGGGGTATGGGTATTATCAATGTAATAAGATCTTACGGAATTGTGGGGGAGAGCAGGGAAATGAAGGTCTGAAAGAGAGACTGAAGGATCAAAATCACTAATTAGCCTCCATAAAGCCCCGATACAGATGGACTTGTAAGGTCAGGCAATAAATCTATCCCCACTGGACTCAGCACCATTTATATTAATGATTTCACACGCATGCTAGGAATTCATATTCTTTTGAAGAGTTGTTTTTTATTCACTTGCTAAATGTTTGAGATTCTTCGATGAGTGAGGTGGTATGTGTATGCTCAGAAAACAAGTGGAAATCATAATTCCTGCCCATTGGTAACTCATCTGGAATAAGTTTTGTAGGAAGAGGGAAAAGAAGTAAATGCTCAGTTATTGTGTAGGTGGGTGCCACCTTAGAAATATGGATGGGAATGCTGACAAAGAGATCCAGATTCTTCCTGGGATGGGTGTGGTGGAGTTTCATTTTCCAAAAGAGATGATATTTCCATTGACTGAACATAAAATTGCCAACGGGTAGCTGTAAGAAAGAGGTAATGGGAAAAAGTAGTGTGAATTAGCATTTTAGAAACTGCAAATAGTTCAGAAGGCCAAAAACATGTGGGGATAAGGCTGGAGAGGTAGGGCTGGACTGAGTCACAAAGTCCTCATAAATTGCACTAAATGAGGAAAGAATGGACAGAGATTAGGAACAGCGGTAAGTGATTTCTATCAAATGAAAGAATTCATACACACAGAAAAATTTATGCAGCAGAATTATCCACATCCACAGAAAACTATTTTTCTCCTTGACCTGCCTCAAATAATGACATTAAACACTAAAAACATTCATGCTTACTATTAAAAAACAAAAAACCAACACAACTCCACTCAGAATGTTGTAACAATCATCACTTGATGGGAATAGGTTAAGCACTAAGGCATGAAGAAAGGTGAATATCCTCTATTCATCTCGAAGTAGGCCTGCCTTTGTGGGTAGAACAGGAAGGAGCCTTATTTCAAGGAAAGAACATGGTTTCATGGTTTTCAAAGAACTATATCTTTCAACAGAGTGGATTCTTTTCAGGAAGTTTTTAGATGGAAGGAAACTTATCAGTTCTTCCTCTTGAATTCTTCCTCATCAGTGAGGAGTTTGCTAAGGTCATTCACTCTGGAACCCAAGTACTCAGTCCCATTCAGTAAAAATTAAGGAGCACTTACACATTCATTCATTCACACTTCATTCGTCGAAATGACACTTTTGTGCCCTGCTCTGTGATGTCAGGTGCTGCAAGGGAGTGAAAGATGGATAAAGATCCTTGCCCACAAGAACTAACACAGGAATCTAGAGCTGTCTAACCAAGGATGTACTCTACCTGAGGGTCAAATGAGAAAGAATCTCGCTCTTTATCTATGTATAATATATACCTATATATCTATGTAATATATCTATATTATATATAGATATAGAGAATATATAGAAAGCATATCATATATGTAAATTTTATATTATCTGAGATCCTTAAGTAGAGCACATATGTATTTGTATATGTAAAATATATTCACAGGGGCCTCCCTGGTGGCTCAACGGGTTAAGTGTCAGCATTATGAAACTATCCACAGCCACTGCAGTATGAGTTCGATCCCCTACCAGGGAGCTTCCCACATGGCGCAGCAGACCTCTCCTGACTCTCCAGCTGCTCCCCTCAGCAGTGTACCTCAGTAGGTCTGCCTGCCCTGCTCCCCACTCTGTCTCTGGTGAATCCTTTTACCACCCCATACATTTGGCCTACACCCCAGTTCTTGTATGCATAAATAAATAAAATCTTTTTTAAAAAGATATTAAAAAAATAAAAATATAAACATTGTACGTTTAAAAAGCCTTGGCATCAATCTTGACTCTATACTTGGCCAGTTGCTATTTGTTTGACCTTCAATAATAACAGTTACATTGCAACTGAGGACTAAATAAGATGACTCATGTGAAAGGTTTGTGCAAACACTACAGAACTTTGCAAACATTTGTAATAGTGACAAATTATTGAAGGTGAATGTACTAGGACTTTAAAGCAGTGTTTATCAAAGTGCATGTGGAAACACTAATGCTCTAGGAGGTAATAGGCATTGTGCAAGAAGAAAGTTGTATGGTTTGTAGAGGAGGCAAAACTTTACCTCTACCCTCTTAGGGCCTATGGATGTGACTGAGAATTAAAGCGACTAAACAGATTAACAGGTGCAAAGCATACAGATTTTACCACGTCCATGGGAGAACCCATGGAAATTAAGATCCAAAGAAGCAACTTGAGTCACTTATATACTAAGTTAGACAAAGAGTAGCAAAGGGGCTAGGGCAGTGGAGAAATGAGTAGGAAGATAAGGGTTAGTTTAACAAGCTTTATATGTCTTGATTTCCCTTCTCCTTGACTCCCATCTCTCATAAGAACGTTTCTTTAACAGGGGAGTTTTCATCTGCTTTCAGGAAGAAAATAAGTTTAGAAAGCTCTTCTGTTGTTTTTTTTTTTCAAGTACCTGTTTCTCAAGTGTCTTTAATGCAAATAACTCTTATGCCAAAGTGCCATAGTCTGCCATTCTTCAGGCCAGTTTGGGAAATATAGGCTGATACAAAGCAAAACGGGGGTTTTAGGCTTTAAGCGCATTTGACAGTCTCAAGCAGAGCAACTGGGCTGTTTCTCTTGCCCCAGATTAATTTGATTTCGGGATGTACCACACCCTCTTCCACCCTGACTCCAGCGTCTCCAGGGCTTGGAGATGAACAACATTCACTCTGGAAAGACTCCTCTTCCAGAAGAAAGTGTCACCTTTATTTCAGTTGACCATCCATCAGCCTCTCAAACACTGTCGAATGGTTTCACTTACAGCAAGAATATAGGGGAACCAAACAAGAAGGAGCCATTCAGCGAGGGAGGGGAGGATAAGGGCTCAAAATGGGGGAGAAAAGCGCACAAGGGACTATGTTGACGGTTCACGGGTGAAACGGTGGTGGGTAATCTACGGGGAATACACAGTAATGTAAAAGAGATAAATAATAATAATAATAAACTGAATCAATCATTCATCAACGATAATCTAGGCACTCATTCAGCTTTCCAGGTACAGCGATGCGATTTCTACCATGGGAGGCATGAAAGAAAAGGGGGGGACAATTTCTCCCGGGTGCAGGGGGGAAGACCAGCACAGCATGGGGGTGGGGCATTGCGGGGGACGCTAGGATTCCTTCCCCCACCCTTGATGGCAAGAAAGTAGACGTAAAGCCACAAAAGTGAAGAGATGCGGGATGATTCGCAAATACTTGATAATTGGAATACTAACACTCAAGTCAAGTAACGATACAAGGCAACTAAGGAAAGATTCTGCATTTCCAAGAAAAGGGTGCAGAAATACTTCTGCAAAGCAGCTGCTCTTTCCACTCCTACTCACAGAGATGTTCATCAGTTCAAGGTTTCCCTTTATATGCCTACCTTTTGCCTCCCTTTTGGTTTTTTGTTTTAAAGATTTATTTATTTATGCATACAATGCTGGGGTACAGGCCAGAGGCGTGGGGTGGAGAGAGTGTTCACCAGAGACAGAGTGGGGAGCAGAACAGGCAGATGGACGGAGATACACTGCTGAGGGGAGCAGCGGGGAAGTCTGTCACGCCATGTGGGAATCTCCCCGGGGCCAGGCGTCGAACTCGGGTCACCGATGCTGACAGCTCCGCAGCGCTTAGCGGCTGCGTCACCAGGGAGGCCCCCTTTTGGGTCCCTTTTGAATTCCCGGTTCCCTGCCCGCCCCAACTCGGCCTGGCGCTTTAGACCTTCACAGACCCAGCGGCTAAGTGGTAGCGAGAGGCCGAAGAGGGCGGGAGTCCAGGGCGCAGGCGCGCGGGTTCAGGTACCCGGCGGGGGACCGCGCCCCGTCCCGCCCCGCCCCCGCGCGCACCTCCCGAGGGGCGGGGCGAACCTGCCGGGGGGCGGGGCGGACCTGAAGGGGCGGGGCCCTAGGCGCTGTGGTTGGAGGTGACGGAGGCACGGTTCCCGCCGGCGGCGACGGCAGAGCGCCCACGGCCGCGAGCAGGTAACTGGCCGCCGGCTTCCCCTCAGCGCAGTGTGGGGCGGAGCCCCCCGACAGCTTCCTCAGAGACCCCGGGCCGCGGCAGGGCGGCTTCAGGGTGCTGTCGGGGTGCTGTCCTCGCGTGGGCGCGGCGGGGGCCTCGAGCGGCGCCTGTCCCGGCCCTGGGCGGGTGTGAGGGCTGGTGGGGGTGTGAGGGCCGCCCGCCCTGGCCTCGCGGGGCTGAGGGCAGTGACTTGCGCACGGTGTTTGTCTCCTGGCCTTGAACTCGCTTCATGTCGAGGTGGCTGGGGAGCCGGGACTGGCCCCCGGACCCTCCGCGCCGCCTGCGCTCACCCCCGAGGCCCGGAGCCCGCGACGGCGGCCGGCCGGCCTGGAGCGCCGCCACGCGAGCTTGGCGCGCCGCGGGGCTGGGCCGGGCACGCGCGGCTCTGCCGGCCTGGCGGGCGGGCGCCGCGCGGAGGGAGACCCGGGCCGCGGGGGCCGCGCTGGGCCCGGGGCACCGGGGAAAGGGCAGCGCGGACTTCCTGTGCCTGGGGGTCGCCGAATAAAGCGCTTTGTTTCGGAAACTTTTTGCAGGGGTGGCGAGGCGTTCAGGTGTCGCTCTTCTGTGTCTTTGCAAAGCAGGCGTTACCGTCCCAGCTAGTTTTCCATTTAGAGTCCAGCTGGTTTTTCATTTGCCGTAGGAAATCCCCCTGGTTGACTAGTGGGGTGCTTTGTACGGGTAGACGTCCGCTAGGTGCCAAGTCAAAAACGTTGATTCCTTCAGAATATTTAAATGCAGCATATAAAAGCACACAAAACAGAACGAAAGCCAAAACTAGCAGGCAACCACAAATAAGGACTTTCTGCAGGGGAGGGGGAGGAAGAGAGACCAAAACGGGAGAGAAAAGAGCACAAGGGACTATGGTGATGGGTCACGGGTGAATGGGTGGAGGGAAACCTCTGGGGGGATACACAATAATGTCAAGGATGTAAATTAAATTTAAAAGATAAAGTAAGAAAAATAAAATAATTTGCTCATTCTCGCTCCAGGTAGGTAGTTTAATAGGGTCGTGCTTTTCCTGACTAATACTGTGCAAAAAAGTCCGGAAAATATTGAAACTTAACATCCCCTATCGTGCTAAACCTTTTTTTTTTTTTTTTGGAAGAAAACGTTGATAGTGCCTGTGTTGATAGTGCCTGTCTAGGAAATTTGCTTATTGTCATCTCGTATTTTGTGTGTGTGTGTTTTGTTGTTGTTGTTGTTGTTTTAAGGTTATGATTATGAGTTACCTCATAACTGGAGGCAAAAGTCTTCATAAAAATTTTCCTTTTCTAACCTTTCAAGAAAAAATGTTTGCGGGGTATGTATTTTATTGACTCCACTTGAGTTGTAGGTGTGTATTCACAAGTAAAACCAACAAATTCAGAGTCTAATTCAGGTTAAGAGAAAATGAGCTTGAGATTCTTTTAGGACACCTGGCAGAGTTCTCTCAGAGTGGGCAGTTACATAGATTAGTATCAGGTTTTTCTGAAGCCAGCAGCAGAGTTGTAGATATTGGAAGCACCTGTGGATTTGTGGCAGTTAATCCTGTGAGAGTGGAAGAAATTATTTGAGTGGAGTATGAAGACGGGAAAACCTGGCATGGGAAACACCAATATTTGATGGGTAGAGATAGCCAGGAAGGCTGAGAGAGGAACGTTCAGAGGAGGAGGAAAACTAGCAGACCTGAAGTTACAGAAGCCAGGAGAGGAAAGGGTTTTAATGTGGAGAAAAATCTATTTCAGAGTCAAATGAGTCAGAGGGATTAGGGGAGAGAGATTCATTATGTACCTGTTGACTTGGGAGTGGGGGATGATAGTCATTGACTTCAGCAAATATAATTTAAAACATCGATAAGGAAGGAAGCCAAGTTTGAATGAATTTGAGCAGTGGATAGAGGGTGAAGAGACAAAGACAATGAGTATAGAATACTTGTTTTAAGAAACAAAGATTAGAAGTGAGAGGATGGTAGAGGGGAGTTTATAATCAGATTGGAAGGAAAATTAGGGTGATGGAATACCTTTGTAAAGTATAAAGTATACTTTATATTAAAGTATTAAAGCACCTCACAGCATTGTTCTTCTCTCATGGTTAAATAGCAAAAGCTAAGAGCAAGTAGCTGAACACATTGAATAAAACTAGTCATAGGAAAGTATTTCATTACCCTGCTTCAAATTATGCACACAATTTTAATGGTATTTGGGCCTGTTGGGTTCAGGTGTTATGATCAATGTTAAAGTTGCACTTCAGTAACTTTGATGGATTGTATTTTTTCTCAGTTTCAGTACTTTAATTCTCCTAACTTACCTTTAAGTCAAGTGATTCTTTTAAGTGTATCTCAGTGATATTTCTAGAAATCTTATGTAGAAATCAGATGTTTTTGTCTAAATCAGAATCTATGAAGCATAACATCAGTTAGAGCCTTTGCTTCAATAATTATGCATTCAAGGAAAAATGCTCATAGGTTAAGAATTAAAAGTTTTTTGGGGCCTCCCTATTGGCGCAGAGGTTGCACGCTGCGCTGTGGAGCTGTCAGCAGCACGTGATGCGAGTTCGACGCCCAGGGGGGAAAATCCCAGTAATCCCACATGGCGCAGCAGACCTCTCCTGCCTCTCCCGCAGCTCCCCTCAGCAGTGGATTTCTGATCTGCCTGTTCTGCCCCCCACTCTGTCTCTGGTGAACCCTCTCACCGCCCCACACCTCTGGCCTGTACCCCAGCTTGTATGTATAAATAAATAAGTCTTTTAAAAAAAAAGAATTATACGTTTTTACTTAAATCTTCATTGAAAGTTTAATTTTTGTTGCTTAGACAAGTTGTTTTATGGATTTTTTTTCTTGGAAATATAAAAAGAATGACTGAAACGGAAAAAGGCCAACAATTAAGTGTTAATGAGGAGGTGGAGTTTCTAGAATTCTAATATTTTGCTGGTAGAAGTTTAAATCGGTGCAGTCATTTTGGAAAACTTTTTGATCGTCTACTAAAGTGAAATGTACGTAAATTATACCCAAAGCTATACCTGACAAAATTCTAGAAATGCAAACTTAGTTAAAAGTAACAGAAGGATAAGGATAAGGAAGGATTAGGATAACAGAAGGATAAGGATAGATGAATTAAATAAGGTATGAGGATGCTGGGGGGGATGATGGATATAGTTGTCTTCTTGGTTGTGAAGATTCTTTCCCCTGTGTATTCATTTGTCTGACTCACTTAATTATACATTTTAAATATATGCAATTTACCATAATGCAATTATACTTCAATAAAGCTGTAAAGAATAAAATGACACAATAGAACAAAACATACTATTTAAATATATTTTTAATTTAAATACTGTAGTTATCTTAGGGTGATGGGATTATTGATAATTCTTATTTTCTTATAATTTTTCTATATTTTTCATCACAATCATGTATTTATTTAACTTTTAAATTAGAAGTTGTTTCAGGTATGCAAAGGAATACTTTTGACACATTTACAGATTAGAGAATACACATAAAATAAATGCCCCGTTATGCTTTACAAATAATAATCAGTATTTTTGCAGCCTTGGTTGTGTTGTACACATTCTACGCTCCTTGATTTTCCATATAGTTTTACTTACATTCCTAAATAATGCATTATTCAGATTTGTCTATTCCACAACTTGCATTTTTTGTTTTTTTGCAGTCTTTGGTTTTATTTGAACTATATATATATTTTCTTTCCTTTTTCTCCACATTCTTGCCAACATTTGTTGGTTTGTTTTTCATGTGGGTCATTTTCATTGGAGTGAGGTGGTATCTCATTGTGGTTTTGATTTGCATTTCATTGATGATAAGTGGTATTAAACATTTTTTTCTTGTGCCTTTGGAGAAGTTTCTGCCCATTTAGCTCTTCTCATTTTTTGATTGGGTTCTTTGCTTTCTTTTTGTTGAGTTAAATGAATTCTTTGTAGATCTTGCTTATTAGCCTCTTGTCATGTATAGGATATGCAGATATTTTCTCAAAACAGTGGGGTGTCTTTAGGTTTTAATGATAGTTTCTTTTGCTGTACAGAAGCTTTTTAGTTTGATGTAGTTCCTTTCATATCTTTGCTTTTGTTTTCCTTGCCATTGGAGTTGAGTCCCCAAAGATATCCCTGAAGCCAATGTTGTGGAGTGTTTCACCTATGTTTTCTTATATGTGTTCCATGGTTTCCAGTCTTGCAGCCAAGTCTTTAATCCATTTTGAGTTAATTTTTGTGCATGCTGTGAGAGAGTGGTCTAGTTTCATTTTTCTGCATATGGTTGTCCAGTGTTGCCATCATCACTTGTTAAAGAGAGTTTCCTTTTTCCATTCGGTATGCTTGGCTCCTTTGTTATAGGTTAACTGTCCATATAAAAGTGCTTTTGTATCTGGGCATTCGATTCTATTCCATTGATCTGTATTTCTATTTTTATTCCAATACTGTATTATTTTGACTGTTAGAGCCTTGTAGTCTGGGAGTGTGATACCTCCATTCCTCTTCTTTTTTGTCAAGAATACTTTGGCTATTCAATGGTTATTACTTTGGCTATTTGTAGTTCTGTTTAAATTTCAGTAACATTTGTTTTATCTTTGAAGAATTCCATTGATATTTTGGTAGGGATTTCATTGATTCTATATATTGCTTTGGGTAAGATGGACATTTTAACAAGTAAATTCTTCTGTCCATGAGCATGGGATATTTCCATTTGTGTCTTTTTCTATTTCTTTTAACAGTGTCTTATGGTTTTCATTGAATAGGTCTTTCAACTTCTTTGTTAGATTTAGTCCTAGATATTTAATACATTTTGATGATACTGTAAATAGGATTCTTTTCTTGATTCCACTCTCTTCTAAGTCATTTGCATATAGGACTGCAGTAGACTTTTGTGTGTTGATTTTGTAGCCTGCCCCTTTGCTATTCTGACTTATTGTTTCTAATAGTTTCTAGTGAGTCTTTAGAATTTTCTGTGTTATAATCTTATCATGTATTCGCAAATAGTGATAGTTTTACTTTTCCAGTTTGGATTCCTTTTATATCTTTCTCTTCCCTAATTGCTCTAGCTAGGACTTCCAATATTACGTTGAACAGGAGTGGTGAGAGTGGACATCCTTGTTGTGTACCTGATCTTAGAGGAGTAAGTTTCAGTCTTTCACTGTTGAGTATGATGCTAGCTGTAGGTTTGGTATATATAACCCTTATCATGTTTAGCTATGTTCCTTCTATTGCCATTTACTAAGAGTTTTTGTCATAAATGGATGCTGAATCTTATCAAATGCCTTCTGTGTATCTGTTGATATGGTCATATGGTTTTTGTCTTTTGTTGATATGGTGAATGATACTGATTGCTCTGCATGCATTAACCATCCGCATCCTTGGACTATATCTGTGTTATTGGATTCAGTTTGCTAAGATTTTGTTGAGGATTTTTGTGTCTGTGTCCATCAGTGATATTGGTCTGTAGTTTTCTTTTTTTGTCGTGTCCTTGTCTGCTTTTGGTATCTGAGTAATGTTGGCCTTATAAAGTGTGTTTGAGAGCACTCCCTCTCCTCAAGTTTTTGGAATTTTAGAAGGATAGATGTTCCTTATTGACGGTTTGGTAGAACTCACTAGTAACACCATCTGGTCCTGGGCTTTTGTTTTTGGAGAATAGTTTTTGTTTTTGAATAGTCTTTCACTTTCCTTGCTTGTATCAATCCCTTATCAGTTATGTATATGACAGATACCTTTTCCCCCCAGGAATTAGTTTGCCTTTTAAATTTCTTTGTATTACTTTTTTATGGATCCTACTATAGTTGACTATATCAACCTTTTTCTTATATTTGTGCCTTTAGTAACAGGTTAACAAATCTTTCCCTTTTCTGAGGTTATATAGTCTGAAATTTTCTTTTAAACATTTTAAAAATCACCCTTCGTATTTATATTCTTAATCCATGTGAAATTTGATTTTTGCATGATGTGAAATGGGAATCCAGTTTCATTCTTTTCTATATGGGTAATCAGTTTTTCTCGGCATCATTTCTGCATGAATATTCTGTTTTTCCTTCCATTGGTCTTCCAGTATTATATGTCAGGTTTTCACATATGTGTGCATGTTTCTGGAATATTCTCTCTCTGGTGTCTGTTTCCTTCTCACAGCCTTATTTTAAATTCAGTTGTATGAAGAGCTTTGAGACCTAAGGAAACAAGTGAACTGCCCATGTTTCCTTTAAAGCTAGACTCCCCTTCAAATTGATGTTTAATTTTTTTCAATAATAAGCTCTTCATTGGAGTAAAACATTAAGTCTTAAGGATCTACTGTGATCACCTGAGATCACAAGTAATATTAAATTACTTTCATATAGACTATATCATGCTGTCTTTAGTTTTTGTAGACTCTGTCCTAACTCATCAGAGTTAATTTTAATTTGAAAATTAACGATATAGCTTTCATTTTGGAAATGTAGTTAATTTTTGGAAAAACTGTCACACTAAAAATAGCTGAAAATGCTGTAGTTAAAAAGCATTTTTAAAAGGTACTTAGAAACTGACATGTCAAAATCTAAGGGAAAGCTGAAAATCTGAGACAAAAGGAAACTTAAGTCTTTGCTCTGAGAATATATGCTAAACTGGGGAGACTTGAATAAGAACTTGTGGGTTTTCATGGGGGCATGATTAGAAGTCAACTCATGTCTCATGCAAGATAAACTAACAAAAGAATTTCTGCCTATAACTCCAGGATCCCAAAGGTCTATCCTGGGAAGGATGAAAACTCACTTAAAAGCCTTCAAAGATCTGAAGGGAAAGTTATCTTGATGCCAAGTAAAGCAGAGAAGGGAAAGAAGACTGTCTTTGGTAAGCTGTGATCACCTGGCTGTGGAGGAACTTCACATCACCTTGGTCTAAAAAAAGTGGCATGATAGGAATCAAAAAAGTTTTTCAGATAACATCTATACACCATAAAATTTACCCTTTTGAAGTGTAAAGTTTGGTGTTGTTTCATATACTTATGAAGTTTTGCAAACATTATCACTATTCTAAAACATTTTTATCACCCTCCAAAGAAATCTTGTATCCATTAGCAGTTACTGATTTCTCTTTTCCTCCCAACCCCTGAAAACTACTGATCTCTTTTCTCTGTGTCTGGATTTGCTTGTTCTGGACATTTCATATGAATGAGATCATACAATATGTGGTCTTTTGTGTCTTGTTTCTTTCACTTAGCATTATGTTTTCAAGATTTATACATGCTGTAGCACGAGTCTGTACTTTATTCCTTTTTATCACTGAATAAATAATATTTCATTCTATTGGCATACTACATTTTGTTTTTCCATTCACTATTTAATGGCCTAAAGAGTCCTATTGAGGTGTACCTTCTTTTTGACTATCATGGATAATGCTGCTATGAACATTTGTGTGCAAGTGTTTGTATGAAAATATATTTTTCATTCTCATAGGTATACTTACCTGAGTGAGATACTTGGGTTGTATGGTAATTCTCTGTTTTAGTTTTTAAGGAATTGCCAAGCTTTTTCAAAGCAGCTGCACCATTTTCATTCCCACCATTAATGCATGAAAGTCCAGTTTCTTACATCCTTTACAACATTTATATTTGTCTGCCTTCTTGATTATAGCCATCTTACTATGCGTGAAGCAGTATCTCCTTGTGGTTTTGATTTGCATTTCCCAAATAACTGATGATGAACACCTTTTCATCTTTTTATTGACAGTTTGTCTACCTGTGGAGAAATGTCTATTCCTATCCTTTGCCCATTTTTAAATTGGGTGATTTGTCAAGGCATGAATTTAAAATGGTATGGTATACAACTATTCTCTGTAGGAGGATACTTTTATTATTGGCTTAAAAAAGTCCTACCTATAAAGTTTCAAGATCAATGAATAATTCGTTTTCAAAGATAACCAAGCACATGCAGAAATAAGACAATCTAAGCAGCAGAAATTAAATCAACAGAAATAATAATTAAGAGTTAATTTACCGAATCTTTGCATATTGGAATTATCAGTCATAGATTATTATAATAACTATGATGGACTATCTTTAAGTAAATAAGAAAAAGCTTGAACATACATGGAGGGAATAGGAGTCTAAAAACAGTGGCAGAGAGATAAAACTGGTTGTAAAAAAGAACTAAATTCTTGTTAATGAAAATGCAGTAATAGGGCCTTTCCGGTGGCTCAGCAGTTGGGTGCTGTGCTGTGGAGCTGTTGGCAGTGGCCACTTGAGTTCGACGCCCGGCCAGGGAGATTCCCACATGGCGCGGCAGACCTCTCCTGCCTTGCCCGCTGCTCCTCTCAGCAGTGTGTTTCCGTTGGTCTGTCTGTTCTGTTCCCCACTCTGTCTCTGGTGAACCCTCTCGCTGCCCCACGCCTCTGGCCTGTACCCCAGCTTGTATGCGTAAATAAATAAATCTTTAAAAAAAAAAAAAAGAAAATACAGTAATAAAACTCAAAACTCATTAGTTGAGTTTACCACATTTTAGGCAATTAGGTAAGTCCCAAGAAGAATGAATGAACTGGAATATATTAGAATAAATCATTCAGAATGTGATCCAAAGAGACAAATGGAAAATATAAAAGATTAAGAGACATCGACATTAGAATGACTAGGGTGAGAAGTTACAGTGAGAAAGTTTAGTGAATAGGAATTTCTGGTGTTTTTGTTTTTTTTTTAAGATTTATCTATTTATGCATACAAGCTGGAGTGTAGGCCAGAGACATTGCACGGTGAGAGGTTTCACTGGAGACAGAGTGGGGAACAGAACAGGCAGATCGACGGAAACACACTGCTGAAGGGAGCAGCGGGCGAGACAGGAGAAGTCTGCCTTGCCATGTGGGAATCTCCCCAGCCGGGTATCGAACTTGTGCTGCAGTGACTCTAAATAGCTCCATAGTGCTGTGCTCAACCTGTTGCGCCACCAGGGAGGCCCCCTTTTTTTTTTTTTTTTTGTTTAAGAATTTCTGAAAGAAAAGAGATAGAGACTGGGCAAAAGCAATATTTAAAGAGATAATTAAAAAATTTTCAGTACTGGAAGTTCTACCAGTAGTGGTGGAAAGGTTCCAATTTATACATTGGTTATTCCTTTATTACTGAGTACTTTTCCATTATATAGCTATACCACAATTTTTATACTGACTTGAGCATTCCATAGTTTCCTGGTTTTGGCTATTTCAAATGGATCTGCTGTGAACACTAGTGTACAAGTCTTTGCATAGACATGTGACTTTTTCCTTTGAATAAATACTTAGGAATAGAATGTCTGGATTATAAAATTGTTGTAGATTTAACGTAAGAAACAGCCAAACCATTTTATAGTCACACCAGTCAAATGGAAGAGTTCTGTTTGTTCCATAGGATTGTAAACACTTGAAATGGTTGATCTTTGCAGTTTTACTCTTCGCAATAAGTGTATAGTATTCTTGTAGTTTTAAGTTGCATTTTCCTTATGACTGGTGGGGTTGAATATGTTCCCATGTACTTTTTTGGCCACTTGAATATTTCTTTGAAGATGTGTCAGATCATATAGCCCTTGCCTCTTTTTAAATTGTGTAATTTTTCTTTTTATTATTGAATTGCAATAATTCTTTATATATTTGGATATAAGCCCTTTATTGGATTTATGGTTTGTACATATTTTCTCCTAGCTTTAAATTGTCTTTTCACTTTCTTAATGGTATTCTGAATCATGATCTTTTTAATTTTGATTGTGTACTGTATCAAAACTTTAATTTATTATTTGTGCTTTTGGTATCATATCTAAGAAATTGCCCAACCTAAGTTCACAAAGAATTACTCCTATGTTTTCTTCTAGGAATTTTGTAGTTTTAGGTCTTAGGTATAGATTTGTGATAAATTTTGAGTTAGTCTCTGATTGAGGTAGCTATTGAAGCCAATGTGAATGATAACCATGAAGTTCTCAGATAATTTTATGTTCCTGATAAATTTAAAAGACTCCCTTTATTTCCACTGTATCTTATTTGTGACTGATGTGTGTGTATATGTTAGCTGATGTGTGTGTGTGTCAGAGTGTTTAAGGTATGTTTTCCTGTTAGTGTAATTCTAAAGATTAAACTAACTCATAAAGTATGAAGTTATTTGTTTATAATGTCCCACATTATAGGACCTTTGGATTATCGAAAGAATTGATTTGAAGAAGTGAAACTTTTCTCACACTCTTTATAATTCCATATTTTCTTTCAGATTTTAACCGGACATTACTTTGGTATACCAGGTGAAAGAAAATTCGGAGTGGAATTTTTCTATTTTTTCAGTTTTAAGTATGTCATTTTAGTAACTTATAAGGAGTCTAGTTTTTGTTTTTTGGATTTTTTTAAAAGATTTATTTATGCATACAAGAACTGGCATGTAGGCCAGAGGTGTGGGGTAGTGAGAGGATTCATCAGAGACAGAACGGGGAGCAGTACAGGCGAATCTACTGCAATACACTTGCTTAGGGGAGCAGTGGGCGAGACAGGAGAGGTCTGCTGTGCCGTGTGGGAGGTTCCCTGGCCAGGGATTGAACTAATGCTGCAGTGGCTGTGGATAGCTTTATAGGGTGAGACTTAACCCTTTGTGCAACCAGGGAGCCCCTAAGGAGTCTAGTTTATACAAAGTGCATATAGGAACAGAAATCTGACTTACTGTAACCATTTTTGCTTTAGAGCCCTCTTTACATCTCAGACAGATAATATGGTTGATTTAGTGAGTGATATCTAATGGCTTCATATTCTGTGTGCTTATTTTAACTTGTTTTCTGTTCTACCAACAGGTTAATATTAAAATTGAAAATTTGTATCTTTTGCTGGATTTTGGAAATTGAATGTAATGGCAGCCGAATTTGTAAAGAGTTGTTGTAGAGGCTGTTTCTATGGTGAAAAGGAAAAACACAACTGTGAGTTTTTTTTAAACTTATTTAGTTCTTCTTTATTTTTGGCATTTTGTAGTATAAAGATATATGAGGCATATTGCCTAACTTCATGGAGGAGACAGAAACGGAAAGCAGGCTAGGTGAGTATTCAAGTACTTTGGAGCATAGGGGGAGAGAGATTAATTCAATCCAGGCAACAGTCTTGGGACATCACCACAAAGAGCATTTGGTATGGAAGTCCAAAGATTTTAGCAAGTTGAGTGGGAAGAATGAACTAAGAGAGGTGAAAATTAGAAATGAGTGTTACAGTTGTATGAAATAGTACCGGCAAAGGCAGGAGAGAAGTGTTGGGTGTGTTGGGGGACAACATATTCTGGCAAATGTTTTAATTTAAATAAAGAAAATTTCTACTTAATGAATAGTGTGTTAAATTGCCTTTCATGAATGAATGATCAATACAGAAGACCTACACTTTATCAAGACCTACACTTACTTAGAACTCCTGGTTTCTGTTACATGGTTTCCTCATCTGTTCAGTTATGACTCAAACTGTTTTTCTCTGACCCTTGTATTTTTTATTCTAGCATGTGACTTCCTAGTATGTATGCGTATGCAGGCTTCTTTTTACATTACAACAGTTCATAAATCCCTATCCATAGTGGCTGTACTTTCACTCTTTTGACAATACTAATTATACGTAATGATTAACTCTGGGTGTCCCCTATCTCCCCATCTTAAGTCACAGTTTAGGAATCAGGCACTGTTCTAGAGAATGGAAAAGTTTAGGTCTAGAGAATGCAATGTTCTAGAAAATGGAAAAATTTAGCACAGGGAGAGTTACTATTAAAGGAGGGTCAGTGTACATTTTATTTTGTGAGACTTGTGAGGATTGCTTTGTTGACAGTATTTTCAAATGACTAAATTTTACTTGAAAGCGTTGTGGCATTAACTACAAAATCAACTTGTTTTTCATCTGTGCACATCTGTGGGCCCTGATAGGGCCCATGAGCAGTTTATGTATCCACAATTTCTTTTAAGATGATTAAATTTAAAGTAAAAGATGATTAAATAAATACTAAAGCATACTAAGTTTGTTATTTTAATTTATAATAGTTATTTAGTTTAAATAACTTTATTATTAAAAATCTTTATGCATATTATAATTTTTTTTCTTTTTTTCTTGTTTTATATACAGTTTCCATGGAAAGAGATTTTAAAGCAGCAGTCTCAAATGGTCAGAGTACTACTGTCTGTATACCCCCACTGACTTCTGTTTCCATAAAGCCTCAGGTTGGCTGTACTGAGGATTATTTACTTTCCAAATTACCAGCTGACGGCAAGCAAGTACCATTTGTGGTGCCCAGGTTCAGGTTATCTTATATCCAGCCCAGGACACAAGGAACTCCTTCACATCTGGAAGAACTTGAAGGTAAGCAATAAAATGTCAGTATTAAAAATCAACATGCAGCATTTAAATGCTATTATTTTGTTCTTTTATATGTTTGATATAAATTATATATTTTACATAAAAATTTTACCTTTTTCTTTTTTTATATATTTTCCTTTTTGGTAATATTTAGGCGTATGAATTATAAGCTTTATTTGGTTCCAGATCATAAAGTTATTATCATGGGGGAGAATGAGGTGTAGGCCAGAGGCTCGGGGGTGAAAGAGTTTGCTGGAGACAGAGTGGAGAACAGACTAGGCAGATTTATTGAAATACACTGCTGAGAAGCAGGAGGCAAGGCAGGAGAGGTCAACTGCGCTGTCTGCTTTCTTTTGTAGAGGAATTTAATGTGTAGTATTTTTGAATGATCACATTATAAAATCTGATTATAGTACATTTCCGTGTAGATTTGGCATTTTTAAATGAAATAATTGTAATTCTTCTGTTATCTAGAAAGAAAAAATAGAGGATTCTTTATTTAATCTTTCCTCCTCCCTCTCGCCCCCACCCCCTTTCCCCTTTTTGTATTTCACCAGGCAGTTGACTTGGTAGGACTATGCTGCAAATGTGTGTCTTCTATGGCAACTCTTATCTCAACTTAGATTTTCTTAATCCCTTAGTTGGCTTCTGTTCCGCACATCTGTGTGTAGTTCACGGGTCAGCCAGATATTTGAGCAGACTTTATTGACAGAATTTGGGGCTCTGTCCTTTTCAAGATTCTCACCTTACTTTCTACAGCTGTGGTTGTTTTGAACTCTGCCCTCTGCTTCTTCAGACCAGAAAGACTTTGGGTTTCCTTTTGGCTCTTTATGTACCTTGCATGGTACTAGCTTTGGCCTCTCTCAGACTAAAAGTCATTAAAAACAGGTAACTGACTTTGTGCTATTCAAGTCCTCTCCACAATTGCGCTGCCTTTGTTCACTCTCCAGTGCCTTCAGGGATTTTTGTTTTCTTTTGGTCTAGAGTTAGAGTTTATTGTGTTATCTATAGGAGAGTTGTATCTGGTAGGAATAATATTTAAATAAGATTTATTTTTATTTATGCATACAAGCTGGGGTGTAGGCCAGAGATGTGGGGTGGGGGGGAATGAGAGGATTCACCAGAGATAGAGTGGGGAGCAGAATAGGCAGATCAACCTAAATACACTGCTGAGGGGAGCAGCAGGGAGACAGGAAAGGTCTGCTGCGCCATGTGGGAAGCTCCCTGACCGGGGATTGAACTTGTGCTGCAGTGGCCCCTTGTGGGTAAATGTCTAGCCCAAAGCAGGACCGCTGGGGGCTGAAAGCCTGCCCCAAGTCTAAGACACCTTCTGGTGGGACCCATGGGAAAGGAGCAGAAGGGCCAGATAAGTCTGGAAGGAAAAAAATAAAATCAGAATCAAGATAAAGGCTGCCATTGCCAACCTCTCCGAAGGTCTCACATCCCGTGTGTTTCAAGTGTCTCTTTCCATGACCTCCAAGTCTCTGATACAAGTCCAAGGCTGAGAAGCAAAAGCGACTTCTTCACATGTCTCTCTCCTCCGTGTGCCTCCTCCACATCCTCTTGATCTTCCTTCTTTCTCTCTCTGTCTTCTCTCATCTCTCTCTGCTCAGCTCCACTCTTCCTTGGGTGGGGCAGGGAACTTGGAACCTCCCCTTTCCCTGGGGATTACCTTTACAAACTGAGTGTAAACTATCTGACTTTTAGCATATTGAAAACTACTTAGAGTCAGGAAAATATTCATGATTATAGAAGTTAAATATGTGTATGCTATATGTATATGTATAAGTGTGAGTGATGGGCCGACACAGATTTTGAGGAGATAGAGCAAGCACTGTCAGTATGACTAAAATTGTGTTTCAAATACTATCATAGCTGGCAGTTTCGACAGCGACACCCTTGATATAAACAGACTTTTGATGCAGTATTTTGTGCCCATGATTTTGATGTTGTTTTATTAGATGTTTAGGTTCCTCATACTGCTTTCTAGCATCATAACTCCCTCTTGTCACCCCTCTGCCTGTATATTGGGCTTTGATAGTACCTATAGTTATTTGAACCAGGGTGAGGATAAAATCTCACCGCATCAGCCCATATATTGTTTTTCTTTTCTGGACTTATGGGAGGCCACCTGCCTTATTGTTTAGCTTAATTCGGAAAATATTAGTTTATACTGTGGGCGCTATTTTGTTTATTGTTGTTGTTTTTTTTAATTTGTGGCTTCTACTTTAAATTGGACAAAAAGAATGAAAAGATAACAATAATTAAAAAGTTATAAAGACAATTTTTGGACCACATATTATTTCCAGTGTGATTCTTAACTGTTAAAGGAATCTCATGTACTGTTTTACCCTTTTCAAATTGTGAAATATAGACATAGAAAAAAATAAAACAGAAATATACAGTAACTTATTATAAAGCAAAACACGTGTATGGTCACCACACAAGTAGAGAGATGAGTCTTACTAGCCACCCAAAAGCTTTTTTCTTCCTCCTTTCCCATCATTCTTCATTCCACAGTAATCAGTATCCCAGTTGCTACAATCTTTGCCTTCATGTTCTTTTTACTTTTTGCCATTCAGTACATATCTCTATAGTAAGTATATTTACTCTTTTGTATTCTAAATAGCATCATATGAAGTAGTGAGTCTGTGTGGCATACTGTAAGATATTTTTAGGTAATAAGTGTAAAAATCAGTAAGCATTGAATTTAGCAATTTTACTGTGTTAAACATTTGAGTTATTTCTGGTTTTTGGCTATTATAATAATGATGTTTATGAACATTTTGTACTTGTCTCTTGGTATATATGTGCAAAGTTTCAGTTCATTCCAGAGTAGCATTGTTGGTTCATAGTGTATTCACCTTTAGTAGAAATTGCCAAACTGTTTGCTTTGTGATAAATGTATCATTTACATTTCCATCAACAGAATATGATAGTTCAAATTGCTATTTTCTTGTCAATACTTGCTATTCCCAGGCTTTTTCATTTTAACCATTCTATTGAGGATATAGTGGTATTTCACTGGAATTTTAATTTATATTTCCCTTGTGCACAGTCATGTTTATTGACTATTTGGATAATCTCTGAAGTACCTGCTGAGGCTTAAGCCAACTTACTTAGAGTCTTGCCTTCTTCTCACTGATTTATGGGAGTTCCTCATGTATTCTGTATATGAGCCCTTTGTCAACTATACTTATTGCACATATCTTCTCCAGCTCTACATGTTCCCTTTTCACTCTCTTTAATAGTCTTTTGAGGTTGGGAATTTTCAAGAATTTTCTTAAAATTCTTTTTAGGAAGTGCTCCCCTGCACTAATACCATAAAAGCTTTCTTATAAATTAATTATAGACTTTTTATGGTTTACCTTTAATAATTAAGATCTATAGTCCACATGGAATGATTTTTCTTGATTATATTTAGTTGGGATGAGATTTTTCCTCCTCACCCTTATGTCAACATCTTACCACCTTTTAGTGAAAGGACCATTCCTTCCCCAATGTATTGCAGTACCACGTTGATTATAAATCAGGTGTCCATAAAATGGATGTCTCTTTCTGGACCTTCTATTCTGTTCCATTGATCTTATGATTGTGCTGATATTGTGTCCTTAGTACCCACTAAGGGGCCTCCCTGGTGGTGCAAGGGGTTAAGTCTCAGCACTATCTAGCAGGCACTGCAGCATGAGTTCGATCCCTGGCCAGGGAGCTTCCCACATGGCGCAGCAGACCTCTCCTGTCTCATCCCTGCTCCCCTCAGCAGCAATGTATTTCAGTGGCTCTGCCTGTTCTGCTTGCCACTCTGTCTCTGGTGAATCTGCTCACGCCCCTATATCTCTGGCCTACACCCCACTTCTTCTATGCATAAATGAATAAAAAGTCTTTAAAAAAATATACCCAGTAAGGCAAACCTTTCAATCTTGTTTTTTTTCCTAAATCTTTTCCTTTTTCCTAGTTCTTTATGTTTCCATCTTAATTATTTTTTATTTTTTTGTTACTTGATTTTTGACTTTATTGCATTATTAGTAGAGAAAATACTCATGATTTCATACTCTAAACATTGCAAACTTATTGAGACTTGCTCTCAACACGTGGTCAATTTTTAGAAGTATTCTGTACTTGTCTTTTGTGAAAAGAGTGCATCTCTGAAAAGATAATCTTTATCCTTAATAGATGTCCTTGTGTAAATAAAAAAATAAAAGGAAGCTTAGATCAGGAAATAACAGAATTGTCTTTGAGACAAAGAAAAATGTCAAAAATTTGCTAGACTGTCTTGAGAGCAGGGTTTATGACTAATCCTTGGCAGAATACTCTATAGTTAGAGCTCAATAAATGTGGGCTGATTTTTTTATACATCAATTTTTTTATTTATCAATTTTATAAATTAAATGCATGTAATTTAGTAATCCTTGAAACAGTTTTGTTCCCCTGTGCTTTGGGTGCATCAGCTATTGGCTATTATCCCCACAAAGTGATGGTGTAAAACTTTAGAAACACTTGCTTTCAGGATCTGCCAGAGCATCTTTTGGAGATCGAAAGGCAGAACTTTCCAGTTCATCCCAGCATGGACCCAACTATGATGTGTATAACCCATTCTATATGTACCAGCATGTTTCACCGGATTTGAATCGGCGCCTTTCTCCTCATTCAGGAGCAATGAGATTATATGGATCAGGTATGGAAAGTTCATTTTGTAGTTTTCCTCTTGTATTTCTCTTTAACAAAGGTAGAAATCAAATTAAGTCTCAGATCCTGGAAGAGATGATTTTTAGCAGGAAAACAATTTAAAAATGAGAAAGGCAGCCTTCAGAAGTGAGGTGATAAACACCATGACTTCTCTGTAGTCGTTTATCTAACATAAAAATTGAAAGATAATGAGTTACATGTAGTCATAGTTCCAAATTCCATTTTGTTTTCTTTTTGAAAGAAGTTTTACTTTCAGATTATTTTGTTTATATTTTATGTTTCATCGATGCAATAATAAATTCTCTAATAGCTTTTATCTTTGTATAATGTGATTAGAAAGGCAAGCAATTGTACTCTGTCTCTTTTTGTTATTTTTTTAAATTGTTGGTTTACAACACTCTGTGGCTCAGAGGCACAGTATCACACCTCCTCGGCTGCATGTCACAGCCACACAGCCACCAAGACGCCCACCACCTGTCTTCACATGTCTGACAAAATCCTCACTGGGTTTTTGAGTGTGCCGCCTCTCTCTATCTAGCTATCTCTTTAAGATACATGTGGCTATCTCAAACACTAAACTCAGGCTGAGGTGCTGAAAGTAAAGCTGACGTATTTATTTTTAATATTATTTAACATATATTTTTCAGCACTGTGCTAGAATCCACAATTAGTATACAGAGTTCCATTCTTCAAGGATCTTACAATTTAGAAGAGAAACTAGAAATATCTTGACACATGGAATTCAGTATTGATTTTTTTTCTATGTAATATACCCATTAAATAGTGGAGTTGTGTTTAGAGAACTTACATCTACTTGCTCCTCTGTGATGAAGAGTTGGGGAATGTAAACAGAAAAAAATGAATTTCCCCTACTTGATAATTTGATATCGATGTGAAGATATGTTGTTTCTGATTCAAACCAAAGTAAAATAATTGAAAAGTTATTTTAATATTGTCGTTGGAAGGTTTTAGCTCTTAAATAGTTTTACCTATAATATTCATGATGTATTCCCATAGAGATTTTGTTGATGGTTATTAAGTAGAATTCTAGTATTTTTTCTTACTATAAAAATAAGCAATTTCATGTCCCTTTGTAGTTTGTGATTTAAGGACCAACAAACTTCCCAGTTCCCCTGGGCTAAGCAAGTCTATGTTTGATCTTACAAGTTCCTCTCAGCGGTTCATGCAGGTAAATTACTCATAAATTTAATTGCATATGACTATTTATGTAAGCTAAAAATTCAGAATTACATTAGAACAACATATTGTAGCTCTTCTTTGATCTATCTATTCTATCAATAATAGCTGAAGAATAAAAATAAATGCTTCTCATTTTCCACATGCATTCTTTTAGGAAGCTCTCAATTAAATACTAAAAGACAGTTTTTCTTGTGTTTTTATGACTCTTACATCTCTCAGTTGGTATGTACTCAGTCTTGAGAAGTTGGAATTTAAAATGGTGTAATTAAAAGTGCTTATTTATTTAACTTTCCTTATTGAACATAATTTCCTTGTTAGTAAAAAATAGTATTTCTATTGAGATGAATTTAAATATTCATTACTTAATATTGCATTCTAATTTTGAAATATAATTGAAATTTTTTTGCATTGAAAATATAATTATAACAGTATATTTAACACATAATATATTTAAACATTTTTAAAAATTTAAAAATTAATACAAATAAGCTTATACTCCTTGATTATTATTTAAAAGTTAGAAAACGACAAATTAGGGCCTCCCCAGTGGCGCAGTGGTTAGGTGGTGTGCTGTGGAGCTGTTGGCAGTGGCGATGCGAGTTCAACGCCCGGCCAGAGAGATTCCCACATGGCGTGGCAGGCCTCTTCTGCCTCGCCCGCTGCTCCCCTCAGCAGTGTATTTCTGTTGATCTTCCTGTTCTGCTCCCCACTGTCTCTGGTGAACCCTCTCGCCGCCCCATGCCTCTGGCCTGTACCCCAGCTTGTATGCATAAATAAAATCTTAAAAAAAAAATTAAATAAAAAAATGACAAATTAAAAAGACAACACTTAATCCTATTACTGAGAGTAGAAGCACTATTGGAAATCCTGTTGTATATACTTGTGGACTTTTTTCCATTTGATCATATATATGTAAATTTTATTAAAATGGAAATGTATTCTAAATAATCTTTAATAATCCTCAGTTAGTTGTTTATAGTCTTAATTCTTTATAGCACCAAGTCTTTAACGTGCATCAGAATTGTTTGGAGAGCTTGTTAAAGTATCCCCCAGGGCTTTTGATTCAGTTGCTCTTCATTGGAACCTGCTTTTGTATTCTTAACAAGTTCCCAGAAGATGCTGATACTGCTGGTCCAGAGGGAGCATGACTTGATGACTGCTGCTTTAAAGGTTTTTAGGTGACAGGGAACTTCAAATATATTCTGATTTTTATTAGTACTTCCAAGTGTGACACAGGAGCAGTGATACAGTTCTCCCTTAGAAAACTAGACTCCCCCCCGCCAAAAAAGGAAAAAAAAAAACAGTCCAAAAAGAACAAGAACCCCATACAGTTACCTACTAAGATATTTAAGAGTTTCCTGATAACATACATAAAAAAGATTTTTCCTTCTTTGTAAAGGTAAGAAATACCAATCAATAACACTGTCAGAATGGTTGGCATGAGTTTGACACTAAAGTGGGTATTGGGGCATAAGTTTCAGAATCCTTAAAGCTTGCTATGCAATTTCTGACTGAAGAAAACTTTTATTTGTAGAGACATGATTCATTGTCCAGTGCGCCCAGTAGTTCTTCCTCAAGGAAGAATTCGCAGGGAAGTAACAGAAGCCTTGGTAAGGAATAAAGTATCCTATTTTTATATTCTTAGAGGGATTATTTCTACCCAATAGTAATTTGAAAATCTGTATTTTAATTTTATTATTAACTAATTTTTTTCTTACATCTTTATTAATTTTTGGATAGTATTTGATTTTTCCCCTCCGTTGTGGTCCCTGTATCCCTGTAGTTCTTCCACTGTCACAGCACCTGTGATCCACCATCACCACAGTCCCTTGTGCTCTTCCCTCCCCTGTCTTGACATCTATCCTTCACCCTCCCCTGCTGGATGCCTCAGATTTATGCCCAGCTTGCAATTTTTGTCTTTTTTTCTTGATATTTTGTTTGGTTTATCTGTATTCCACATAGAAGTGAAACCATCTGATATTTTTCTTTTTCATTCTGATGTATTTTGCTTAGCATAATCCCTTCCAGTTCCGTCTGTGTTGCCACAAATGGCATAAGTTTATCTGTTTTGATCACTGAGTAGTATTTCATTGTATATCACATTTTCTTGATCCATTTATCTGTTTTGGAACATTTAGGTTGTTTTCATATCTTGGCTATTGTAAATAGTGCTGCAGTAAACATAGGTGTACAGGTTTCTTTTCAAATTAGTGTTCTTATGTCCTTTGGGTAGATTCCTAGGAGTAGAATTGCTGAGTCATATGCTAGATCCATTTTTAGCGTTTTGAGAAACCTCCCCAACAGTTTTCCATAGTGGTGGGGCCAGTTTGCATTCCCACCATCCCTGTAAGAGGATGGTGGACATGCTATCTTTATATTCTTAGAGGGATTATTTCAGGACATGCTTTTCAGGACATGCTTGCCAGCATTTGTTGTCTCTGGTTTTTTTTGTTTTTGTTTTTGTTTTTTAATACTGGCCGTCTTCACAGGTGTGAGGTGGTATCTCATTGTGGTTTTGATTTGCATTTCCCTCATAATAAGTGATGCTGAACATTATTTCATATGCCTGTTGGCCATTTGCATGACAGTCTATACCTAAAAGTCTAAGATAAAAACCAAATCCTACTTGATTTGATCTGTGTCGGCAGTGTTATCTGATTATGAATACTCAGATCAGGGGTCCTTATTTAATTTTTTTCAGGTATCATTGTTTCACATCCTTGTTAGTGTTTTTGCTGTATAACGTGTCGCTCCTCAGGTATAGTCAGTCACTGTAGCTCTCCCGCCAGTAAGTCACCCATAGTCCTTCACCGTAGTCCATTGTGCCTTTCCATGCCCCTTTCTCATTCTTCCCCCTCCCTCTCTGCATGAGATTGCTCATAGTTTAGCATTCAGGCATGAATGTGTCTTTTGAAAAAGTTTAGCAGTTGAATATCTTTAGTTTGTTTTAAAATATATTAATAAAGGAACTTCCAGAAGCCTACAGTGTTAAGGCTATAGTAATGTTATTTGGTCAAGTTTTTCATAATTTTAACTTGAATCCATCAGGCTATGATTGGGTTAAAATTTTAAGCCATGTACCTTTAAAAAAAAAAGTTGAGGTGTAATTCACATATAGCACTGTGTTAATTTCAGGTATACAACATGATGACTTAATTTTTGTACAAATGGTGAAGTGATCCCCACAATAAGTCTAGTTAACATGGATCCCCATAAACAGGTACAAAAAATTTTTCTTGGGCTGAGCATTTTTTTAGCACCTGAAAAAGAATGGAATACTGCCATTCGCAATGACATGGGTGGACCTTGAAGGCAGATGCTAAGTAACATATCAGACAGAAAGACAAATACTGTATGTTCTCCCTTATTTGTTGATTTTGTACTGGAAGTTTATACCTTTTGATCTTCTTAACCCATTTCACTCTGTCCCTCTTCACTTCTCCAATCACCAATCTGTTTGTTCTTGGTGTCTGTAAGTATTTCAGGTTCTACATAGAAATGAGATCATACAGTATTTGTCTTTCTTTGTCTGCTATTTTACTTAGCATAATGCCTTCAGGGACCATCCATGTTGTTGCTAATGGCAACATTTCGTTCTTTTTTTATGACTGAATAGTATAAGCCAAGTACTTTTTTCAGTGTGTCTTACCCCTAGCACTTCAGTGAAAGACATTGAAGTTTGATTTTTGTCTTATTAAACTGGCAACTTACAAAAATAGTTGTAACATTTAAAAATTGTTCCTGAAAATTGAATTATATCAAAGCTTAATTGGGTTAGAAGACTTGCATAGCATTTCAAACATCTTTGTCCTTTTACAATTCAGATACAATTACTCTGTCAGGAGATGAAAGAGATTTTGGGAGACTGAATGTGAAAGTGTTTTATAATTCTTCCGTAGAGCAAATCTGGATCACACTTTTACAGGTACGCTAATATATCAATAGTTAATACCAACTTTTTGTACAAAATTGATTATTTAGACACAGTAAGCATCTATTCTTGTTCTCTTTTGAAGTATGGGCCAGTACCTTCTTTGGAAGTTAGGGTTCTATAGTGTTGTTGAAGAAAATAGTATTTAATAAAGAATGTATAGATAATAAACCTGTAGACATGAGAGAGGCATGTTTGTTTTTAACCTCAAGAAGGAAATTGATATGATGCCAAAACATTAAATGTCAACTTATTTTGACGTAGATGAAACAAGAGTCTTTGGTGGACTACAGTTTACTTTTATAAAGTTTTTATTTGCATCAACTCAAAGTACATTAAATATTTACATTGTCCAAGTTCTTTGTAAAATTCAAACTGTATTTTTAATTTTTTTAGTGCAGAGATTTAATCTGGCCCTCTAGTTACGGAGACACTCCTACTATTTCTGTAAAAGGAATGTTAACATTGTCCAAACCAGTGAATTTTAAATCTTCAGCCAAGGAAGCCTCCAACGTAAGTGGCCAGTTATGTTTGAATTTCTTTCTATGTTGTACTCATTTGTTACTTTAACCCATGTAAGAAAGTGTTATTTTTTTCAACAAAAAGAAGTTTTAGACTCTGAAAAGTATGATGGTTACCAGAGGGAAAGGGGAAGAGAGGTGGGAGGAAAGAGGAGCAGGGGTAATTTTTTGGTCTAAAGGGCACTGGAACTTAGGTGGTGGGTATGATTAGGCATATATCCATATTGAGGTTTGAAGTTATACTCCCAAAATTTGTGTAGCATTATAAACTAATAATCAATAAAACTAGTAAATCAATAAAATTTTAATAAGAAAAGTTATTTTTGCAAAACTACAAATTATGTATTTCTTGCTTGTAAAGACAATTTTGAGCCTCAAATATTTGCTGTATTATTCTCCAGTATTAAGATGCATTTTAAAGAAAATTTCAGTCCCTAATAGATGAACAATACCTAAGAAAAGTATTAAGTTTTCTTTTGTGGAAGGAAAAGAAATGTCTATATTTCATCCTCTCTCCAGACTACACATTGGCTTTGAGAAATAATTGTGTATTAGTGAACTGTATCTTCTCAAAGAACATACCATTCAAAAATAAAGTAATTCAAATGACTAATAAACATGAGAAAAATTATTCTCATTAGTAATCACAGAACTATAAATTTATTTTTTAAAAGATTTATTTATGCATGCAAGAGCTGGGTGTAGGCCGGAGGTGTGGGGCGAGGGGTGAGAGGATTCACCAGAGACAGTGGGGAGCAGAACAGGCGGATCTACTGAAATACAAATACACTGCTGAGGGGAGCAGCTGTTGAGATAGGAGAGATCTACCGTGCCATGTGGGATTGAACTTGGGCTGCAGTGTCTGCCCATAGCTTTATAGGCTGAGACTTAACCCCTTGTGCCACCAGGGAGACCCAGAACTATAAATTTAAATTACACATTGCTTTCTCTTTTCTATCTTTTTTTACTCTTAAAATTGGGAAAAATTTTACAGGTAACCTAGTATAACTTTCTGAAAATTATTTTGATATTATATATCAAAACCTTAAAATATTTATACTTTTAACAAAGTAATTCTACTTGTAATCTGTTTCCTGGAAATAATCTAAGATACAAATGTAAAAATAGGTAAAATATTCTTGGCAGTTTTATTTATAGCAGAAAAGTTGGATATAATCTAAATGGCTTATATGGGGTAGACAATTGTGTATCAATTTCCTAAGGTTCTGTAACAAAGAACCACAAACTGGGTGATGTAGAACAACAGTTTTTCTCTCACAATTTTGAAGGAAGTCTAAATCAAGGTATCAGCAGTGTTGGTTCCATCTCTGAGGAAGAATCTGTTCCATGCCCCTGTCCTAACTTCTGGTGATGGCCAGCAGTCCTTGATATCCCTTAGCTGCACTCTAATCTTGACTACCATCTTGACATGGTGTGCTTTCTGTGTCTGTGTCTTTATATGGCCATCTTCTTATGAGCTAGAAACCATGTGATAGAACTAGGCAGCTGTGACAATGAATGATTAGGAAAAGTTTTTAAAAACATGGAAAGATGAAATGTTAATAAATGAAAAATAGTAATCGATACACATCTTTATGAAAATATACATTATGGAAAGTCTAGATAACAGTGAATTCTAACTTTGCTTATAATTCTGACAGATTAATACTTCTTGAATTAAATAATTTCACTTTTTTATTTTCAGGTGAAATTAAATAAAAGCAAAAGTTAGTGAAAAAACATTCTCTTTAAAACTTGCTTGGGACCTTTTAAAATTTACTATTATTTGTGAAGTTGTTTGGGAGACCCCTTTTATGGCAAAATGTGAAGAAAACCAGCACATTGCTTCGTTTTTAAACTGCATCTGAGTTTAAAAATTAACTGTTTTATGTATCCTATATTAATTGTGTGATACTTTGTCTTGAGATTCTGAAAGAAAAAGATAGCTCACTTAGTTGGGGGGCTCTTTGAAACAATACTGGTTCACACAGATATAAATAATTGTAATAATGGTAACATTTTGTGCACAATATCTAAAATACTGATGTTAGTTACAAGAAATGCTCAATTTCAAACAGATGTGCTAAAGATGGAAAGTAAATGACAAAGAATGAAAGAGTCAAGAAAGTGTTAGCCTCTGGTAAGCCATACCATAGTTCACATGGTTTCTGAAAATATTGAGAGTAACAGAAAGAATGTTTGAAAATATTCTGAATGTAGTAAACACTGACTTGCTGCCTGGGAGGGATGATTTTGAGAGAAGGTGTAACTTTAATATTGTGTTTAGTCTTCTCCATCAAAGAGGTTGGTTTTCAGATTAGCATGAGTAGAACAAACAACACCAAAAGAGAGATTGTAGCCCAAGATAGATGGAAAGAACATTAGACAAAGCTCATTTAAAGAAATGATTCATGTTTTAGCACGGACAGGTTAGATTTAGGTACTAAGAGAGCTCACATTAGACTCTTGAACCACACTTATTAATAAACCACACTTGACTCACACTGTTGAATGCTTGTGGTGAATCACAGAAAAGATGTCCCAGAACCAAAGATGGGAAATTACCTTGTTTTCAAAAAGGGAACAAACCATGTTTGGTGAACTTGGTGTTCATATAGACCTAAATTTTTGTCTGATTAATTGAAAGAATAGGGTCTCCCTGGTGGCGCAAGGGGTTAAGTCTCAGCACTATGAAGCTATCTGCAGCCACTGCAGCATGAATTCGATCCCCAGCCAGGGAGCTCACCCACATGGCACAGCAGACCTCTCCTGTCTCTCCTGCTGCTCCCCTCAGCAGTGTATTTCAGTCAATCTGCCTGTTCTGCTCCCCATTCTGTCTCTGGTGAATCCTTTTCACTCACACCCCCCTCCCCCACACCTCTGGCCTACACCCCAGCTTTTATATGCATAAATAAATAAAATAAATCTTTTTAAAAAAGAATAATTTGTGAAATTAAGAGAGGCAGTATCCTGGATAAAAAGTATCCGGAAGAACAAGTCATAGCCATTCTCTGTTTCATTTACCTTAAAACATAATTTTGTTGAACCAAATAAGGGATCAGGAAAAAAAAAATGAAAAAACAAAACTAGCAGGCTACTATAAATCAGAGACATTCTGCAGGGGAGGGGGAGGGAGAGGGGTTAAAACAGGGATAGGAAGAGCACAAGGGACTATGGTGATAGTTTAAGGGTGACTTGGCGGTGGAAATTTTATGGGGACTTCTGAGAGGAGAAAGCAAACATACAAAAATGAGCAATGATGTAATATGTGTGTGTGTGTGTGTATATAATAAATATTTTTTAATGTACCTGGTTTTCTTGCAGAAAAAATTAAATTTCACCTTTCCTAGAATATAAAATGTTATTTTTGTTTATTTTATATTGGCATGTTACCTTTTCCTTTAGTCCTTTTATTTACTTTATATTTTCTTGTTTTTTTTCTTTTTAGACTATTGAATTTATGGAAACTTTCGTATTTGCTATTAAACTCCAAAGTCTACAGACTGTAAGGCTTGTATTTAAGGTTCAAATCCAGACCCCCAGAAAGAAGACGATTGGAGAATGCTCACTATCACTCAGAAATCTTAGCACACAGGAAATGGATTACTCTTTGGATATAGCACCACCTTCAAAAGTTTCTGTAAGTGTAGTATGTAGTATGAAAAGTATCTCATACATAGAATTATTTCATAGATGGGTTTTTGTTTGTTGGGGTGTAATTTGAATACAGTACAAGACCCTCAAGAAGCAATCGTAGTAATAATGTCATTGTTTAAATCATTTTTGATCTGATTCATAAAAGATTACAGAACCCTTTTGATTCTCCATTAGGAAATAACTTTAAGGTATCTTCTTCTAGTATGAAAAATGCTTCATACTTCATGGGAAAATGACACCTGGGAAGTAACACTGAAGTACAAATAGTTTAAAGTTATTAAATAATTTAAGATTATTTAAAGAAGGGTTATTTAACTTTTTTTTTGATAGTTGGTAACTTAGGAAAAACAGAAAGAATCATAAACTCCAAATTCAAAGATTGCTGAAGGAAATAAGGAAAGTTGTTTTAATCATAAATAAGCTGTATATCATCCCATAAATTGAGTAGAATAAAGGTTCTTACAGCTTGTTCTTTTTTTAAAGACCTTTATTATCCATTTTGCTGAATGGTCTTTGAGGCTGGATATTTACTTCTCTCAACTAGCCAGCTGAATACTGTCTTTAAAGTGTTTTTAAAAAAATTCCTCATAATTTAATATAGTTTCTACAACAGGACAACATTTATAGAAATCAGTCATAAATAAGCTTTTATAAGGGCAAAGGCATCTTTATCACCCCATGTAATTCTATTGGTAGCCTGGCCTGAGAACCACTGAATTGGAGGGAAAATTAGAAATTAAGTAATAAAAAAAACAAAGGATCACTGTAATTCATTAAAGAGGATGGAGATTACTTGTCTATTATTTTCTGTACCCATCCCCAGAGTGTTTTCTGTATTGTATTTATTATAATCTAGAATTACTTAAGTTACTTGTTTTAAACAAAACTAGGCTCACATCCATCTTTTTTTCTTCATATTTTGCTGCACTTTTATTAAGGGCTTGTCATGTTCTTGGCATTTAGTATTTATAGGTATAGGTGGCTGTAAAAGTATAAATTCTGAATGAAAGCATGTTAAATTGTTGCTATTTTCTGTTAAAATATTGCAGTTTTGTTTTGTAACGATGAGTTTTTCATTTGCATCTTCGAAACTGACTTAGTAGACAGTAATCTGCAACCATAGTTTACAGAAGGTACAAATACAGTATTGAAATGGATAATTTGAATTCATATATTAAATCTTTAAAGACCAATAGAATATATCAGAAGATAACTAAGCAAAGGTATTTTCTGGGGAATTGAATCATTGTAATCTTACCTGCAATAGAAACTCTCAATGACTTTGGCCAAGTTCCTAACAAATTATATTTCATTTATCAGTGGTCTTATAAACAGTTATACATCTATTGTATGCCAGATGTTACAAAGGTTGATGGCCTGAAAGAAGAGCTTTTGGACTATACTGGAGCAGTGAATTACTGAGAGAATGTTTCCATATTACTGTGTAAAGCAAAAATAGTATGGTTTGTTTCTTGTGTTGAGGAAAATTGATGTTTTAATTGTGACACTGAAAGAAACAGACTTAAATACCCATCCTCCACACGGACAGCCGTTTCACCATGAATATCAGGACTTTCATTAAGAGCTATATTTTCATCAGTAAAGAGGTCTTGACCTTGGCAAATAAATATTTACTTAGGATCTCAAATTTCTGTGTTGAATAATATTTGCCAGACAATTACAGAGACTGACTACATGATTGCCTTGGTTTTCAGTGACTTAATGCTTGCACCAAACTTATGAGCTTGGAGTACTTATTATCCCTGCTGTGGTGACTAAAACATTGAAGCACTTGCCTGAGTTCTTGTATTTGGGGAGCCAGGATTTGAGAGAGGCCTTCTGAGTCCAGAGCCAGTTCTCTTAACTTTACCATGTAATGGCCCTCCTATAAGGTATTTGCAGACATCCCAGTCATGGCTTTCTCTAATTATGCTTAACATTTATTTGATTTTCCACAATTCCAGGAAGGCTACTGAAATTTTCTTTTTTTTGGGAAAATGATAACATTATTCAGGAGTAGATATCATATTTCATGTCTTCTACAGTTTTGTGCTTGTTAAATATACTTAATATATACCTGATAATTGATTGGAATTTTATTATTATTATTTTTATCATGAAATTGAAAACCTCTGAATAGTTTTTCATGGTCTGAAAAATAATATCCTGGAACATAAATTGAATTTGTAAAATAACCTTGGCAAGTAAGAAACCATTGCCAAATCCTGTTTTGTTTTATGAGAGTTAACTCTTAAGTGTGTAACAGCAAAAATTTTTTTGCCTCTGGGTGTTTTCATAAGTTATTACATTGTGGGTGCAAGCCATTATGGAAAAAGTAATGAAAATTTTTTATCCTTGGTTTCCTTTGTGTTTGTAAACAATGTGACTATGTTTTCAAATGCATTTTTGAAATGCCAAAAACAGCATCATTTTTTTTTCTTAATCAGCAAAGATTTGACTTTGTATGTGGCTACTAAATTAGTTCATATGCAAAGTAATTTTAATCCATTTTCACTAGGATTGAAAGCAAAAACAGTACGTTCACTTATCTATCAGTATTCAGTATTTGCTGACAAAATCGTTTTGTCATCCTTTTAGACCTTTCAGGAGGGAGGCTAACCTTAGTAGTTGAGTTTATATTTTCAAGTAGTTCACTTTTTACTCTCTTTAAATTTATTATGGCATGACCAGTTTCAAAGCACAGACTTATATTTTAAGAAAATGCCCAAGATTCGATGACATATTTATATAAAGATTCCTTTTCAGTGAGCCATGAGCCAATTATTGGGGAATACTGGGCAATTATCAAGCAAAGTGTCATCCAGATATTGTGTAGCTTTGTTGCAATCGGTACTCACAAAAACTTTTATGACTGTCTATGCTGAGCCCTAGTAAGATCTGCTAACATTATGTTCTTGCTTTATTCCCTTTTTGTCTTCAGCATGTGAATAGTAACATTTTTGTGTTTGGACAACTTTATGTTTCTCTGTTTTATTCACTCTAAGGACTTTGGAATTCACATAGTCTGGTTTATGTTCTGTCTCAGACAAATTGCCAGTTTTCTTTTGCTGTTAGTCAGCAATGCTGAAGAGCACATTTAACTACCCCTCCCCCCTTCATTTTATTGTGTGCCTCAGGTTTTTTATTATCCCTTATTACTTACTGCATCATCGCTTTCACTAGCTTCCTTCTTGCCAGCTTTCTTCTTTGACTTGCGTGCATTTAGTATAGTGATTCAGCCCAGAATCCACACATCTGTTCACTGTATTAATCCTTTGTCTTCTGATTGTGGTAGCACCTACTCTGATTGTTGCAATTAGAAAAACACGGTTCTCATATATATGACTTTATCATATTTTATGTTTTTAAGTAACTCAAATGACTTATAGATAGAAACTTTTGAAAGTGTGCTATTTTGGTGTTTATTTCACTGATATTTTCTCCAATGAAACTACTTAGGAATTTTTTTTTAATTTGAATATTTTTATCTTACTGATTTTGAAGGATCATTATGTAAGTGTAATTTCTGTTTTCAGAATCCATGAAAGTGAATACCTATTTACAGAATTCGTGACATTTATTTTCTTAACCTTCTAGCATGGATTTGTTTTTTTAAATTTGTCAATAAAAAGCGGTGCTTTAGAAATTTCTAACCTTGCTCTCCTCCCTTCATCCCCATATCCAGGTACTTATCATGTGATTTTTCCTTTTCTTCCTCCTTTATTTCCTTTCCTCCTTCCTTCTTTTCCCAGTTTCTTCTGAAAACACTTCATAACCCTAATTCTTTATTTGTGAATTTTTGAAATACCTCAAAACTTTATTCTTTTTCAAGTGACACTTTTTTAATATTCAGGTCTGCCATGCAGAACTTGAGTTGGGGACCTGTTTTCAAGCAGTAAATAGCAGGATTCAGTTACAAATTCTTGAAGCACAATACCTTCCAAGTTCATCAACCCCTTTGACTTTGAGTAAGTATATCAGTGATTCAAAGTGGGATCTTCACAAAATATTAATGAAAGATAATTTCTTTTCCCTACATTTCTTGACACAGTGATGATTAACAATGAAGATTAAATATTTTTAAATTCAAAAGACCGTATTGGACTTCAAATTTTAGCCATTGTACCTACCTGAATTCACTAGTCTTTTAATTCTTAACCAGTTGTGCACTCTGCATTTGATGCTATTCTTTGTTTAACTTTTTCATTAATATGGGTTGAGTGTCCAGGGACTGTCAATATGTTTCTCACCAGCCTAGGTTAATTTATTCTTTCTCTGGGTCTATGTCCTTCCTTGGATACTCTGGTAACAAGAAACTTAATTTTTAAAAACCAAACATGTCAAACATGAACCTTGAAACACTTTTCCCCCCTTCCCTGCACCCTGGTGTATTCAGGGTTCTGATAATTTGCTTGTCAAGGCCTGACTCACATGGCAGCCCCTAAAGCTGGAGGTTGAAGGTTAGTCCTATCTTGGGAAATAGGAGTGAGACAAAGTGTTCCTTTTTCTGAAAGAAAATATCTGGATACAGGCAAAAGCAGTGGCTGTCCACTGTGACTAGAAAGGCTGAAAATAAATGCAATTGAACATTCAATTCAAGAAACTAGAAAACAAGAAACATAAAGGAAAGCAAAAGTAAGGAATTAAAGCTGAAGTTAAAGTTAATAACTATAAAGACAACAAAAGACATAATAAAAGTTATTCTTTGGATCATTAAAATAGACAAACCTATAGTAGGTTAGTTCAAGCAAAAAATGAGATGAATGATATTCTGAACAAGAAAGAGAATATAATTTCAAATTCAGAAGAGATGTAATAAGGAATAAAATAATACCATTTATAACTACACCAATCTTTTGGACATCTGTATAAAATAATTGATTTTTTTGTGAGAAAAAATGTTAAAATTCACTCCAGAAGAGGGAGAAAATTAAATAAAAACAATAACCACATAAAAGTAAAGACCTACCTATACTAAAAGCAGCAGGCCAACATGATTTATTGGCATGTTCTACCCAACTTTAAAGGCACTTATAGCTTCTATATAAGCTGTTCCAGAGCATGTAAAATGTAACTGTATGAGGTTAACTTATTCTTGATATCAAAACAGAAAGGACAGCACATTTAAAAAAAAAAAAAGCCTGTAGACTCCTGGCACTTACGTAGATAGATGGAAAAATCATAAGATAAAAACAAGCAAATAAAGGCCAACTTGAAAGAGTAAATTAAGAGTGCACAGGGTTAATTCTAAGAAATAAGAACAGTAGAAACTGCCAGATGCAGTTGATTACATGTCTTCCTGTAACCAAAACTGTTAATCAAGATTACCAGTGATCTCCATTTATACATATAACATTTAGACCCAGTCCTCACACTTTGTGGATCCTTCCTTCCTAGGAGTTCCCTCCTTACTTTCTAGAGTTTGTAGTAGTCCCAGCTCAGCCCTCTGACTTCTCAAAGTAATTTGTGCATTCTGCTTGACGAGTAGGCACTGTGTGTCAGTAAAACTGGGGATAAGCTCAGGTTCAAAGCTGTATAAATCTGGAATTTTACCCAGTGTAGTTTCCATCTTCACTGACCCTTCTCCAGTTTCTTCTTGCTCTTTGTCAGGCTTTGGTGTCTTCAACAATTGTTTTTAATAATTTTTTCCCATACTTTATCATTTTTACCTATGGGAGGGTTCATTTATATAAACCGTTGTAGCAGTCACCATTACTAGAAGTTCTAGTAAAGAATAGATTTTCTCTAGCAGGTATGTGTTTTACTTCTGGAGTCTCAGGCAAAGAATTTTACGTAAATAAAATTGTGAAATAAATTCTGCTGCTGCCCAAAGCATTGGTACTTCTCTTTTGTATAGTCATTTTCAGTGTGTACTTCTTTGCTGCTGATTGATATTTATCATACATATCCAGTCTTTATTGGCATTATAGGATAGAGGAAGATTAAATTCTCTTGAGTATTCTCTTGAGTAATTGAGTAATTCTCTTGAGTAATTCTCTACAGTATTATAAAGTATAATAAAAATAAAAAAGTTTACTAGAGATGTTTACTGTTATGACAATAGCTCATCAGATCTTTAAAAGTGTGAAAATATTTGCATTTTTACAACAAACAATATATAGATAAAATTCAACATATGGTATCTTAAATAAAAGCTTAATATATAAAAAATGTTTATGTTTTTAGGTTTTTTTGTGAAAGTGGCAATGTTTAGCTCAGGAGAGTTGATTTATAAGAAGAAGACACGCTTACTGAAGGCCTCCAGTGGAAGAGTAAAGTGGGGAGAGACTATGATTTTTCCACTTATACAGAGTGAAAAGGAAATTATTTTTCTCATTAAGCTTTATAGTCGAAGCTCTGTAAGAAGAAAACAGTTTGTGGGCCAGGTAAGTAGGGTGTTTTTATCTTGAATTCTTTTTTTTTGTGCTTTTCTATGCATTTTAACAGTTGGGTTAACAGTGGGAATAAGAATAAAATTGAAGTTGAATAGAGTAAAATTCTTCATCATAAATTAAAATTCAGTGTTGCTACAAAAATCAAATCTCATGATTTTTTGTTTTAATAAAACTAGTTGGAACTTCTGAGCACTAAAAAGTCCTTAAATTTGGAAAATATGTTTTGAGTTTTCCAAATTTAAAAACTATAAGGAAGATAATTTTTTCACTATAACTGCCTTGTTCCTTGTGATGGAAAGTACACCAAGCTTTTAAATAAAATTTTTAAGGCTTCAGACATGCACATTACTTTGTTCTGTTTCATATTCAATTTAATGTTTAGGATGGGCTTTGTGTATGTATTACGTTAGGTTTGAATTTCTAAAAAACATCAGTTTTGATAGTGTTGTATTATTCAGATGGTCAATATTGGTGTCTACATTAATCTGTCTAAAAGTTCTTAGCAATTTATGTACGCATATGTTTAACATTTGTTTACTTGGCAATACATAGAAACTTGTTTCCTTTTGTAGTTTCTCTATTCTGAATGGATTAGTGGTAGCTATCCATGCTTTTTTATCTCAGTTTCAATTGTTCAGCTCACATTTAACTTCCAAATCTGTATTCTTAGATGGGGAAAAAATAGAAGCTGATAACCAAGTCTGTATTCTTGGTTTGAAAGCTTTCATTTGATAAGAAGATAGTATTAACAGTCTGCCTGAAATCCTAAAATTTTATTTGACTTTTCAAAGATCAGTATTAACTTTCACTCATTTTTTCATGTATTTTATTAAATATTTACCAAAATGTTCTTTTGTTGTCCTTTATTTTTATTTGGAAAAGAGTTTGAACTCAAGAATTCATATAGCGAGCAGTACTTATTATCTGAACCATGAGGCCTATGAAGTGAATTTAGTGAAAGTCTTCTGATATTTTTAAGCCACAACTAAATTGTATGAATGGAATAGATTTGATGGATGATTTTCAGAATAACTATTTTTGATGATTCCACTTTCTTGGTTGGGGTTCTAGTTAAGGATAATAATTCTGGAAAGATTCTTGCGGGTCATTTGTACGCTTTGGCTTCTCTGGTAACCTTTGGATCCATCCTGATGAGGTAACCAGGTGTGAAATCAAGGTCTTCTACCCCTATATTAACTGCACCACTATAATGTCTGTTTTATACATGGGGGTTCTTTGTAAGAGTTTATCTGAAGGAAAAGATAATTTCAAATCTAACGATTAAAGGGAGGGCCTCCCTGGTGGCTGTCGGCAGCGTCCGATGTGAGTTCGATGCCCAGCCGGGGAGACCCCCACATGGTGCGGCAGACCTCTCCTGCCTCGCCCGCTGCTCCCCTCAGCAGTGTATTTCTGATTTGCCTGTTCTGCTCCCCACTCTGTCTCTGGTGAGCCCTCTCGCCGCCCCACGCCTCTGGCCTGTACCCCAGCTTGTATAAATAAATCTTTAAAAAAATAATAATAAAATAAAATAAAGATTAAAGGGGAAAAAAATTGAAAACCAGTGGCCTGTTCCAGTTTCTTTATATAAAAGAATCAAAATCTGAGTCTCTGAGAAATTAATTACAAAGTAACAACATTTGTTAGTATTAGAGCTAAGGTCAGAATTAAAGATATTTGATTCTTTGTCCACCTTGCTTCCATGATAGGTAACCATTGTGATGTTTTACATTGCCATTACGAGTTACATTTTCCCCTAATTTATTCACATATGTTACCTAAGTTACATAAGTGATAGGTACTTTCAATGCTAAGAATGACTTTATTAGATTTCAATTAAAATTAGTTTTGTTTAATATAAAAAGTACTTTAAAATGCATAATTCTTGCCAATCTAATTTAAATCATGATTAGTCTCAGTCTGGTTAATCTTTCCAAAAATGTTTTTTTAGTAATTGGCATCAATTAAGTTGGGGTTGATTTAAGTTGAACTTCTGTATTTAATGAATAAGAAATTTGTATTAACTCTTAAGGAGAAATGATTTTCTAATATTGCACATTGAACTTTTAGATTGAATTGGATCATATGAAATAGTTGTCAGAATACTAAAAGAGGTTGAATGTTTTCACATTTAAATTTCAAATAGAGGAATCAAACTTCTGGAAAAATGTTAATTGAAAATATATAAATGAAACTTAGAGTTGTCTTTCATCAATAAAATTAATAAACTGTTTGAAGTCAGTTGTAATTATGCGTCAAGTTTAATGTTTGTACTGTTTCTTTACAGACTTGGATAAGTGAACACAGTCATAATATGGAAGCAGCGAACCAGTGGAAAGAGACAATTACAAATCCAGAAAAAGTTGTTATCAAGTGGCACAAATTAAATCCATCTTGAAGACTTCACACATTAATTTGGTGAAGAACTTGACTTTCTTTTAGAGGACTTATGATTTCAGTTTGCTACCAATGAGAAGTGACAAGTCAATACATTTGTCAGTTCGTTTATGGAGACCATAATTGTAGTATACAATGCATATGATAGAAAATTAAACTTGATTAAAAAATGGGATGAATTATATCTGAGATCCAAAGTAAAGGAAGTGTTTTAAAACTATGCAAAAATAGACAATAAAGTAAAAAGGTAGCATTACTAGGGCACCTAAGTAAATTATAAAATTAATGAGAATATCAACCATAGATAGTTTATTGCTATATTATGGTTTTTGTAAGCTTTACCTGGATATTCAAAAGCTAGTATACCTAGTCTCTATTACTGCTCTCAGACATTTAGGGGACTTTACCATTGATTGTTTCAATGCTAGTCGATATTGATTAGATCTTGACTCCACTTTTTACCTCTTACTACATACTTTCTCTCCAGAATGCAAAAATTGAAACACTACAATTCTCTTATATTTGGGAAAAGTGTGCCCAGTGATTATCATTTCTTACACATAAAGCATCACATTTGCACTTTATAATTTATTTATATCCAAGAAACCTCAGAAATAGAAAACTGCATTTTTGCAAAAATAAATGAAAACACCAGAATGTTGAAGTTTAATTGATACCAGTATGCACACGTTTTGCTGTTTTCCTCCCTCGAATATTTTACTTGTGTCATTTGGATTTGAAATAACATTACCTTCCATATGGCCCATCCTAATTAGCATAATTAAATGAGCTTAAATAGCAAATTGAATGTTTTATGATAATCACTTCCTTGTTTTTAAGGCTTTTATATTTTATTGTGCTATAAGCCACAAGATTACTTCCTGTAGTGTTACATGGTAAAATTGTAGGCAATGTCTTGTATGTCTTAGAATCCCAATTTCCATTGCAATTTTTTTCAGGTAGGTGAGCATAATTTCAATTTAGTTTGTCATAAAAACTATGACCAAATGAATAGTTTTTTTGAGAAACAAGTAATGTCATCCCTGATCTTGGAAAATTTGACTTTATTTTTGCCACTAAATAGACCATGCACTCTGTGTTCCGTGTTTTTTTCTCTCTTCATTTGTCCCTCACATGCCAAGAGATAGATGGTGATACTTTAGTTCATGCGTGCGCCTTGCTGTAGCTTAGTCATACCCTCTACATTCTGGTTCCTGTGTTCTGTGTTTCTCATTAAAATTAAACAATTCCCCTTTCCTAGCTACAACATGTAATTTACATCTCCTTTATTTCTGCTGCCTAGACTGTATAGTATAATGGTGGTGTTGACAGGTATGCTCTGCCACTGTGCATTTTAAAAAATACACACCCCTATTAGGTCTGTAGAAAATGGCATATTGATCAGTACTCACATCAAATTTTATGAGAAATCACTTTGTGTAGTGTTTTGAATCTTTCTGTCAAATGGCAATTTTTGGGGTATTTTTTTAAACACGTTTATTTTTAGAGCAGTTTTCAGTTCACAGCAAAATTGAGGGAAGAGTACAGAGGCTTCCTGTATACCCTACCCCCGTAGGCATATCTTTCCCTGCTTTCAACATCCTGTACCCGTGTGGTACATTTGTTAAAGTCAGTGAACTGACATTGACACATCATTATCACCCAAAGTCTGTAGTTCACATTAGGATTCATTCTTGATGTTCTATATTATATGGGTTTTAACAAATACATGATGACACATAGTGACCTCTATAATATACAGAGTAGTATCACTCTCCTAAAAGTCCTCTGCAAATGCACCTACTTTAATAGCTACCAAAGAAATAAGTCTGTTAGCTTTTAGAGAACAAAGGGCTTTATTGTTTTCCAAAATCTAGAAATTTACTGGGGTTTTTTGTGTTCTATTAATCCTTTAAGTTCTTAAATATATGTAGTCATATTTAACCTCAATTTTAATTATTTAATATTCAGTGTTTTTACAATATGTGTATAATATGTAATTTGAGGGAAAGCTATGGCTTCTTGGTTTCTTACATGTCTTACAATCCAAAGTAAATAAAGCAGTAAAAAGAAAAACTTGTCATGGGGAGACCTTTCAGTTAGAGAAGTATTGATGCAACTAAGATAGCAAATATTTTAATTATTGTTTACTTAAGTCTTTTTCAGGTAAAAAAGTAAATACCGATGATTTTTACTTTACATGGAAGTATAAAAAGAAACATACTTCTGTTAATAGCTACTCATATTTGAAAAAAAAGTAGAAGCTCTTAATAAAAAATGAAATACTATGCAAACATCACTTCTTTGTATTTGCTTAGGCATTTTTGACCTTTACCTACCTATAATGGGAGAAGGGAATCAGAGTGATGCTGGGTGGCCAGAGAAAGTGATGGAAAGATTCATGTTGATAGTTGATACAGTGCCAATTCGTAACAGGCTATTTGTAGGCTTTTGGATTAATAATAATATAATTAAATAACTATAGCTCACATAAAATATAATTATTTTACTTTCATTTGGTTTCACATGATTTTTTTTTAGGAGAACTTCTAGAGAAATTACCTCTGAAATATATCAGTTCCAGCTCTTATCAGACTACTAAGAAAGAACCAGTGGGATTTTGAACATATGGTATAAAACTGTAATCTGAAAATAACCTAAACTGTTTGAATACAGTAATGTGAATTTCTCTGATAGTAATGTCCTTAACAGCCAGGTGGAAACTATATTTCCTACTGGAAATTTCCACTGTGTGTTTAATCAAATAATTACTTTTTAATGAAGGATTTCAGAAATTTGCAATAAATATCAACTTTTATATAATAGTAGTAATAGAATTTCAAAAAAGTATATTTCCTTTAGGTTTTTGGTAGGGTGTTTTAAAGGAAGTGCCAGTAAAATGTCTATAATTATAATATTTATGAGAAAAAATATATAAGCCAGGGTTCTTTAGTGAAACAGAACCAACAGGAGCTCTCTCTATCTCTCTTATACATATATACACATGACAAGAGGCATTGGCTCATTTGATTATGGAGGCTGAGAAATATCACCACCCACTGTACAAGCTGAAGATCAAGGAAAGCTGGTAGTGTAATTCAGTTGGTATCTGCAGGTCTGAGAACCAAGGGAGCTGATAGCATAAGTCCTAGTTTGAAGGCAGAAGACAAGATGGGATATTACAGGTCATCGGTGATACATGAAAAAAGGTGAATTCCCCCTTTCTTTGCCTTTTCTTTTGTCCAGGCGCTCAAAAGACACCTACCCACATTGGGAAGGACTACTGATTTAACTGAATTCTCTGATTCAGATGTTAATCTCATCCTGCTCATAAATACATACAAGAAGTGTTTAATCTGGGCACCCCTGGCCAGTCAAGTTGATGCATAAAATTAGCTATGACAGACAGGTTCTAGTGTTCTTTTGATGTACAAGCGGTAAATCTTGTTCAAATTTAATTTCAAATGCTTGTGGTTTTAGCTGAAACAGTGAGTTAAAGGATTAGGAAAGTAGATGCCTAGGAAGTACCATGTTGAAATAGAAAGTTAAGATTAAATGTATATTAAAAGAGTTAATGTAGTAGTCCTCCAAAATTTGTTTTGTAGGTGATGAATTGTCTGCAGAATGTCCCTACATTTTCAGTAATTTCCTAGTGGAGAGTAATTTTCACTTGATACTTAATGATTTTTAAATATTTTTATCTATAAAATATCTGTAAAATATATTATTTAATGCAACTAAACTATGTAAGTATAACTAGATTGACTACATTAAATTATAGGACTTCGACAACAGCAATAGAGGTCTAGAAAGAAAGCTGTGTGTCTTCTCAAATGACCTGACGGTGTGATTCTATTCTGAGCTGCATCACTGAAATGAGGTATGTCGTACAGATGATGATGCTTACTAAATACTGATTTCCTTTTTCTCATGATTTTTCAGGGCCACCATTCTTTAGTTCTTGAAGTAAGAGGATGATAAAAAAATATCTAGCATTCATGATCCGACTAGAGTTATTGTAACAGATAAATTTGGGTGATTGTGGTTCTTAATTGTCTTAATTTCAGGGTGTTCACAATCTCTTGATTATACAATGTATGCTGTCTTATTCTTGAAACAAGTAAATTTTTCAGGGAATCATTTGATATATTTAATAAGTGCAAAAATACCTATGTGATCTTTCCTTCAAAAACTAGGTACTTTCAGGGATAGAAGGGTAAAGAAGCCAGCATGCTTTACTGAGGGGTTTTATGTCTTAGTAGGGAGATAATATAAAGCCAAATTGTAATAAACACAGGATTTGAGCTGTGGACAAAACTTTTAGAGGCTCAAATAATTAAATGCAGCTGAAGAAATTAGGCAAAGTGTGGTAAATCCCTGATCTGAAAGTCACAGATCCAGGTAGAAAGGAGCCACTATTAACTCATGATCACTAGACTCTGCCTAGCTAGCAGAATTCATTTCTTTGGTCAGCTGACTCCATGAAAAACATTCTGTGCTACTTCTTTCCATGATTCTGACCTTCACCCTGTTCCTTTCTTTGCTCTTGGTAGATCTTATTTCGTACCTCACAAAGTAGACTATGGCAGACATTCCTTCAACTTCCTATTGCCACACCCACACAAACTTATTTTTACCCACATCTTTCTCTCCTTCATTCTGTAGTCCTTCTAACATCCAATCCTCTGCTTTTTCAGGGACCTCATTCCATCTGTGATGCCCATTCTCTCCCTTTACTTAATCTCTCCTGTCCTGGATTCAAATCTCCACAGTGCATGCGTGATTATCTCAAAATATTCCAGTGGTGATATTTTCATGGAAAGGACCTGCAGAATTTTGGGAATTAGGTTTCCCTTTTGAGGAAGGAATCTATGAAAACATCATATAAAATAGGGACAATGCAGCTTGATCTTGGTCATGGTAAGTCTCCTCAAGTCCCTAAATTCCTGGGGTGTACTACCATAAATGAATCTACAGGTGGGCAGTGAAGAGTCCCAGGAGTTTTTCCATTCTCACAGGAATTTTTATTTTCTCACTTTCCTTCTCCCACCTGACTGTATGTTCCCAAGTATAGTCTTCATTTCTCTTGCTCAAGTGTTAGTAACTAGTAGAAAACAATCCTGACAAATTCTTGAGTAATTACCAAGAATTGAAGTACAGTTAGCTCAATGAATAGGAGAGTTGATTTGTAAGCCTAGGATCTGTTAGTTCACCTACAGTTTAGAACACTGTGGTCTACTTCCTTCTTTAAAGAAAATTCCTAGACCTCCCACCCTATTCTAGATTTCACCTTATCTGGTATTCCCTTTACAGTTTCTAACTGCTCAGTTCTTAGCCAATTCTCTTTAGTCTTTTATCCCATTACTCTAATAAACTTCATGCTGGAGTCATAACAAATACTTCAGCTACTTTTTTCTTTATAATTCATCAACTTTCTTAACAATAGCTCTCTCCTTTGCAGCTGTCTTGCCTTAGCTTTTATATCATTATGCTCTGCTTATTGCCTACTATTTCTGTAACCTTTCCTTCTTTCTTTAACTTGAAATTTTTTAGCCATTTCTGTTCATCTTTGTGGACTTTAAATTTTAAAATTGGGAGTCAAGTGGTAAGGGCCAAAATCTTTTTAAGGAAGAGATAATACTAGATGATACATTATTAGTACAAACTTTAAAAACCCATTGCATTTCTAATTATAGAAAAGAGAAATATGAGAGCTTTATATCTCTTTAATTCATTTTATGAGTTTAAGACCTACAAAAATAGGCCTCAAAAAAATTTTTTTTTTCTGAAATCCCAAGCACTGTTTATAGTGATGCTAAGTTTCACACAGTGCTGAGATACTGATTAGATTTTACCTCATTGTTGCATGTTAGCAACTAAATATGTGATATTACCAAGTACAAAAATTGTACTGATTTATTTAAAACTTTTTTGGGGGGGCAGTAAATCAGTTAAGTTTGGTCCTATGTAATTGGGAATGATACTCACTTAGATTGTGCTCAGCTTTCAAAATTTCTCATAAGATGTAAATGCCATATTAATTTACCAACCTAAGCAGGAACATAAGACATCTGTAGGAAAGAAGACCAGAAGGTTACTTAGGTGACAGTTCTAATCCTGGGGGGAAAGAACGAGAATTTTAGAGATCTTTTCTGATTTTAATTTGAGGAAGGAATCCAGGAAGGTGCCGTAAGAGAAGCAAGCCTAATATATCTACATCTCAGTACTGAGGACATGTTATCACAGACAAGCCGGAGGTTCGGAGGGTAGCTGAGTAATGTTTTTTCACTCATAATGAAAAAGGAAAGTTAGGAAGAGAGCAGATTGGCATCCAGAAGCGAGGCTGACCAGAGAAGGTTGCTAGTGGAGAACAGTTAGGGCGGAAGAGCAGCAGGCCACCCAGTACCTCCTGATACTGTGCAGTTTTTGCTGGCAAGACGTGTTTGCAAATTTCCTTCAGAGGAATGTTTACAAAATTCTTAAGCTAACTTTCCCTCTCTCCTTTCCCCCATCTTTTTTTCTGTGCCCTCCTCCTACCTTTCTTCCCCTCTCTCTACTAGCTACCAAAACTCATACTTATTTTTTTTGCCTTCTTCATAGGAAATCTGAAAGTAATTTGGTCTATGATAGTAAAATGATTGACTCTTGACCTAAAGAGTAGGTCTTATGTAAATGTCCATCTACTTAGAACATAGATATTTATTCAACAAATACTTATTGGGTAGCCATTCACTTAAAGTGCTACAATTCAACATTAAGCAAATATAAAACCTCTGCTGAATAGCGCTTGCATTACAGTGACTATACTAGAACACACAATGTTTGCAAATAAAAATGTGATGGGTGTCTTGTAATGAAGGAATAGAAGATCAGAAAATCTGTACCTGCTTTTTCCTATATGACTGGTCTATATATTGTCATTTCATTTCCATCTAGCTTAGTTTAGTTCAAATTCTCATGTTCATATATATTAATTATCTGGATTTTTTAAAAGCTATTTCCCTTGAGTTACTCTGAGCTAAAACAGATAGAGATAAGGATACCAAATGATCATTTGAAAAGAACTACCTCAAGATTCTTTGCTTAGGGAAGTGCTGTAGCTATTTTAAGAACAATCCATTGTAAATCAGTTTTTGTCTATTTGGATTTTTTTCACTTTAAATGATAATAGAGATGAGGTTGATTTTCTAAATATGATTTTATTTTTACTGACGTTAGGGAAAAAAGACAGTGGGTTATTTTTGTATTATAGGAGATGATTTTTAGAGTCTGGAAAGGCCGAAGAGAAAATATGTTCAATTTTCTGCATTTACTTTCTCTCTCTGTGTATTCATGTTTACACTTCCCAGTGTAGTCACATATGTTAATTATTTTCTCTCTTTTAAGGCTGGACACAAAAGGAAGCAAAGACAAAAAAGAAACATTTTCTTAAACTGTCAAAACTAGTTACTAACTCAGTACAGTTTCTTCTCATATATTTTAACATTTTTGAAGCGTATTTACAAAGCAAGCAAAAGAATTAGGCTAACGATGGTGGGAAACAGTGACAAATAAGGGTGAAGAAAAACACATGAAATGTGTGTTTGTCCATACATGCAACATGCATGTCCTTTATTTTTTAGGATTAGAAAAATGGCATCTATTTCCTTGAAAATGAGGGGAATGAATTATTTCAAAAGGGTTGGAAGAATGATGGAAACATTACAACAGACTTGATCACAGACAAGTTTTTTTTAATTTTTAACATATATATTTTTACATCGTTGTTCATTCTCCTCTCAGGTGTATCCCCATAAAACTCCCACCACCATTTCACCCGTGCACCATCGCCACCGTCCCTTGTGCTCTTCCCTCCCTGTTTTGATCCCTCACCCTCCTCCTCCCCAACTGAATGATAGACAAGATTTTTTCCCCTAGTCCAGAAAAAAGAAAGCATGAGAAATAAAATGAAGACGTTTTTCTTATCCTAGTCCAGAAGAGAGTAAGTTGCGGAAACAATGAAATGTTGGGGGAGATGCTTTGTTTTCTTGGCTTAGATCTTGCCATTCTAGTGGGCAGGAGTGCTTGTTCTAGCATTCTCTCTCTGCTGAATGTGCAGTGGATAATAAACGCATGAGGGTTCCTATTCCTGGTTCATTCTTGAATGCTGAGGGAGTTAAAATTTTTTCTTAAGATTTTTTTCATTAAGAAAAAAATGGATATAGGTAACAAGTTAATAGTTTTTGTCTTTTTCCTCTTTCCCGTCATACCTGAAGGCTATGACACATTTCAATCACTAGGTGAGTCATAGTGGCAATAATTTACACCCAGGTGATGATTCTTGAAAAAAAAACCTCTAGGGTTTGTTTGTCTTAGTTGTCTCTTCCCTTATTTCATTTCTCTATATTTCATATATGAAAACATCTGGTATTTGTCTTTTTCCTTCTTTTTTATGTCGTTTAGCAGTATCGCCTCCATTTCCACGCAAGCTGTCACAAATGGCAAGATTCCATCTATTTTTGTATCTCTATGCTATTCCACTGTGTATATTTACCGTGTCTTTATATACTCATCTGTTGGGGCACTTAGGTTATTTTCATAGCTTGGCTCTTGTAAATAGAGCTGCAATGCACAGAGCAGTGCATATATCCCTTTGGGTTTGTTTTTGCAATCTGAGGTAAATATGTGGGAGTGGAATTGCTAAACAAATCCAAGAAACCTGACTCTAGAATTGGGAGGATGGGGTTTGGGGAGCAAAAGGTTCTGTGGGTGGAGGTTTATGGGAGCTTTGGTGGTGGGAATGGTGTGGTAACATATATCTGAAGATATGTGAACCTATACCCCTAAATCGTCATAGAGTGTTGTAAACCATTACCTCAAAAGATAATGCCAAAAAGCCAGAGCCTTACGTGATTTTGTTACACCCCTTATAGAATTACTGAAGTAGGTAGACCATAGTGAAATTCATCAACATACTTGGGCTGTTCTGCTTTGTGGGTGTTTTTCCCCAACTTTTTTTTATTGTGGTAGTATAGGCATAACAAATGTATCATCTTAACCATTTTAAGTGTACAGTTTAGGAGTATTAAATATATTTATAATTTTATGCAGCCATCACCACCATCCATCTCCATAACTCTTTCCATCTTGTAATATCCAAATTCTATATCCATTAAATAATAAGCCCCATTTCCCCTCCTCCCCCCAGCCCCTGGAACCACCATTCAAATGGTCTCTATGAATTTGACTGCTTTGAGTCTCTTATATGAGAATACACAGAATATATCTTTTTGTAACTGCTTACTTCCCTTCACATAATGTCCTCAGATCATCCATGTTGTAGCATATCAGAACTTCCTTCCTTTTTAAGGCTGAGATAATATTCATTTCATGTGTTCACTACATTTTGCTCATTCAACAGTAGACACTTAGGATGCTTCTGTTTTTTAGCTATTGTGAATAATGTGACCTAAAAATAGCTCTTTGAGACTATGCTTTCAGTTCTTTTGGGTGTATACCCAGAATTGTAATTGCTAGATGATACAGCAGTTCCCTTTTCAATTTTTTGTGGAATCATCATACTGTTTTCCATAGCTGCTGAACCATTTTACAATTCCCACCAGTAGGATGGGGCAGCAAAGGTTCCAGTTTCTCCATTTCCTCACCAACATCTGTTATTTTCTCTCTTATTGATAGTAGCGACTCTGTGGGTGAGAGGTAGTAGGTATCTCATAGTTTTGATTGGCATTTCCCTAGTAATTAGTGATACTGAGCATTTTTTCATGTGATTATTGGCCATTTGTCTTCTTTGCAGAAATGTATTCAAGTCCTTTGCCCATTTTGATTTTGTTACTGAATTTTAGGAGTTTTCTGTATGTCCTGGATATTTTTCAAAAATATATTTTTTGAGATGATTTTGGTTTATATTATTGTCTGTATTTTGGAAGCATAGGATGCCCCCTTCCAGCATTGTTGTTCTATCACTTCTACCTCCAAAGCACCCAGAGGCCATTGTGCTTCCTCCCCACTTTGTGCTTGTCCCTCCCACTCCTCTCCTCTGTCAGCTCTGCAGTTTGCTTTCAAGGGCCAGTTTTTGAATTTGGCTTTATCTGACCCTTTGTCTTGTTTCGCTATATTATACGTATTAGTGACACCTATGTTCTGGATATTAATCTCCCATTAGATGTGTACTTTGCCAACATATTCTCCCATTCTGTGGGCTGGATTTTTGCTCTTTTGATACCATCTTTTGACTCATAAAATTCTGAAATTTCCCTGAGGTCCAATTTGTCTTTGTTTTACTTTTGTTTCCTATGCCTTTGGTGTCATATCTAAGAAACACTGCCAAATCCTGGACTGTGGTTTTAGCCTTGGGTAGTTCCCTCGCTAAAATGCAAGTTACTCTTTTGGATTTCGCAAACATTTTCTCCTTATTGATATTATTTCATGATAATTTTCATGTCCCAGGAGCAAGGAAAAGAAGCTAAATACATATATTTTGTCTTTAAAATCAGGATGTTGGAAGGTGTTGATCTTTTCGTCTTTGGGCTACATTTGAAAACATTGGTCTAATCACTCAAATTAGGTGTTTGTGAAGCACAAATAGCTTTTTTCAGGACCTTGTGTGATTGCTGCTCCTGACCATAAGACATTAGATAAATTTTGTTTTTTTGTTTGTTTTTGTTTTTGTTTTTGTTTTTTTTGAGAAGGGAGAGTAATGTAGAGAGACAGACTCAGGGCAGCTTTACCTGAATGAAGTCTCTGAGTGCAGCACGGTCTTATTGGCACATAGTTTTGCAAGGCTTGAATTTTCGTTCTGTCAGAACACAAATAAATAAGGGGGATTAACTTAGGTAGCAGAACTTTTCAAAGTCTGTTGTACAAACCGCCATACCAATTTATAAAGGGAGCTTACCGATTTATAAAGGGAGGATAGTTCCTTCCAGTGGCAGAATTATTTACGTTTGCCTCAATAATCAACCTCTGTTTTGTATTAAGGTAACTACAGAGTTTCATTTAAGAGGCCAGGTAAGAGTTTGGAGAGCATGAAATCAAAGCAGAATGTATTGTAGACCGAGGTGTTATCCAGACTCTGGTGTGATGGGTTTAACATCCTGCCCCATGCAGGAGACTGCCGAAGAGCCTTACTGTCTATGCCCATATTTAGTGTCTTTCTCCTGAGAGTGCGGGGCTCACACAGCTTATTCTGCCCCTTTGACCGTCCCGTTTGCTGTCTTTCATTCTAATCACCTCTGCCTATTTACAAAGTCTTTGGGCAGGCAAGTTATTTAATTTATGAAGTTTCAGCTTGCTAAGTTATAATCACATTTTATGATGCCTCAGAGATAGTTATTCAGGTCATCTTGAGTGCAGCTTTAGGAATTCTCTCCACTGTTTGGTAATATATAAATGGATATCTGCAGTCTCTAGGTTTGTAGTTGTTGACCTGTCAGAATCATTTGAAATATTTGATACAGTTGTTTTCCCTCTTTTAAAAAACTTCACTTTTTTTTTTTTTGGGGGGGGGGTGCCGGGACCAACGATCACCAGCTTCCCAAGTACCAAAAAATTATGCTTCCGAAATCTCTTGATGTCGATTCCGCACACAGAACAATCGAGCTGTTCTGTGTGTGCCACTCATGACAGAAGCCCTTTTTTAAAACTTCATCACTTTTGAGAAACTTTTTTCTTTGATTCTTTCATTACTGCATTAGCTGGAGTAGCTCTAAGTACTGTATGTGAGATGAAGGAAAATATGGCACTCTCACTCAAAAAGTTAGGAGACTAGACAGGGTTTGTATTGAGGTTGGTGTTGGGTGGGGGGTGCTTCATAGTAAAAAGGGACGTAAGAGAAATTGTCAGGACAGAATTCCTCTAGCTTGTCAAAGATCTCAGGTCATCATCACCAGAATCTGAATCTGCCTCCCAAGAATATGTCGGTTTAGGATTTGGATGACAAGCTAAGAGTTTCTAAGTAGTGACCTGTTTTCCAAAGATATAGGAAGAATATTGTTATAAAACACTTATAGATAGAGATCTCTGTGTGTTGCTCATACTCTCTAGCAAACTTTCCAGTTTTATTGCAGGGTCATTTGAAACTGTTAGAGTGTACTTTTGATAGCATTCGGCATCTTAATTTACTTATTTGAAAGCAATGGTAGTGTTCTATTATTTTTCTGCCTTGGGAAAAAATGACAAGGAACAGATTTTTCATTGTACACGTGGCATCTGACAACCCTTTGGAAATAAATGTGATCTTATATTTGTATAATGTTTTAAAGATATAGTAGATTCCCTGCAGGTTTCAGAAGAAGAATTTCTTCATTTGGAGGACACTAGCTCATTAACCTAAATTTTGAGGAAAGAGATTCCTTCACTCAGTGCTATCTTTCCCCCTTTTGTGGGGTGGTGGTACTGACCATTCCTCGAAGCAATTAATCATCTGCAGTATTAATTCATGTGGCAGGATGTTTAAATTTATGCAAAAGACTGTGTTTGTTAAGACTGCAAATAATTTTATCTTGTAGGTAGAGTAATACTGAGGAAACAAACATATATAACAAAGTTCTAGTTTCTAGGCATGGACAAAAAGCCAGAGTTAGACAACACTTCAGCATCACCAGCCAGTTGGTCCAAGTGTCATGCTGTCCATTTGAAAAGGTTCATTTACTATCCATACCCAAAGAAAATTATAAGCACATGAGAAATCTTCTCTCTTCTATAAAAAAGTGACTTAAAATTAATTCAGGTTAAATGGAAATTTCAGATCACCCGGTGTGTACAGGGTATCCATTACATGTGGGATCCAGAGAAAGCTTTATTTCTGTATTTCTTTCTGTTGTATAATTACACCTGTGTGACAACCATTTAAATTTTTTAATTTTTCATACATTCAGCATGTATTAACATGCTACTTTACATGCATGTTTATGAGAAATGTGGGAAGAAGCACACTGCAGACTTTTGTGTAACAGACTGACCACTAATGGTTGATCATCTTCCAAACTGAATTTGCGTCGAGCTGAGTAGTGATAGTTAATATTAACTAAGAGAGATTAATTATACACCAGAAGTCTCTTGAAGTAATCTGAGAAACAGGGAGGGAATTTGATGATATGTAAATCTTGTTCTTTGGGAAAGCTTGTTTTTCCTTTTCTCAGGATACAAAATAAGAGACAAACCGATAAAACCTCAATACCTCGTATCATTAGCTGGGTTTATATGTAGGTGCCCCATAGTCTTGTCCTTTGGGGCTGTGCTCATGTTGTTTTCCACGTCCTAAAACACTTTTATTAGTGCCTTCATCTTTCTTCCTTTCTTCCTTTCTTCCCTTCCTCCCGTTTCCCTACTTCACATAACTTCTATGTATTTTGAGAGTGTCATCTTAAAATAACTTTCTCCAGGAAACATATTAGTCAAGGTTCTATAGAGAAACAGAATCAATAGGCTGGGTATTTATCCACATATGTATATAATATTTAACTTTAATATATTTGCCCTTTCATGAACTGAGCATTTTGTTGCTATTATTAAATTTTACGATTTCTCTATGTTCTGGCTATTACTTGGCTCATATGATTGTGAACTGGCTCTCATAGTTATGGACACTGAGAAGTCCAGAATCTGTGGTGTGGACTGGTAGGCTTGAGGCCAGCAGAGCAGGTGGTGCAGTTCCAGCATAAAGACCAGGGCCTGGAGACTCAGGAGAGTGGAGGCCACTGATGAAGTCTGAAGGATTCGCTGGAAAATACTCTGTTGCTCAGCCCATCTGATTGATTTGAGAACCAAAACCTTAGAGAACCTTAGAGGCAAAATAAACATTTTTATAACAATAGCTTTATCAGCTAATTAGTAACAGAGCTGAGTCGAGGATTCATGTTTCCTTGTTCAGAAGCTTGTCTTTTCCTTCTCCCCAGTCCTTCAGGTTTGGATGAGCCAGTGCATTAAGTAGGGCAATGTGCTTTACCCAAGTTCACCAGTTGTAAACATTAATCTTATCCAAAAATATCATCGAAGTTGACACATAAAATTCACCATCACATCTTCCTTCTTACCCTACCTCAAGTTTGGGTTTAGGACTCTACTATGTCACTTTTGCTTTTGAAGAAGCATTGGAAATAACTTACTTTTATAAAATTAAGAAACTGCAGCATTTCTGGTTTGCATTTATGCTGAGTATTCTAGATGTGATCTGACCAATGAGTCTGCTGAACAAAGATACCAAGAGAGGACAATATACCTCTCCTTGCCTGAGTCCGCATGAGTCTGCTTGGGTGCAGTGCAGGCCAGGAGCCAAATGAAAACCTTGGGCTCCGTCTCAGCTGTCACCCCACCTTTCAAGTTAGTCTTTCAAAATTTTAAACCCCTTAAAAGATTTTCTGAGACAAAATTCAATATGCCAATCACAAAGATGAAAGGGAGTTCCTTAGATCAGACCAACTTTAAAAATTTTGTTTTTTTTCTTTTTTTTGTAAGTTTGTTCTTAAATCACTTGCACAAAAATCAATAATTCAGGAATGAGTTATGCATTTCAGCCTACCTGCTGTGGTTACTGGAACAGGGCACCTGTTGGATAATGAAACTGAGAAATCCTTTCATTCCTGTAAGTTCCTGTTGGGAGTGTTGAGTTTTCTGAGCAATATGTAACATGGGCTAGTTAAGCAAGTATGTCGGATTTGACTGCCAGCTCTTTGTTTAAAGAGGGTGTAACAACTTTGGACCAACAGGAATGTGAAGTCGAAGTTAAGTGTGGCGTCATCTTACCACCTGTCACATGAATACACCCAGATTCATAAGTAGATACACGATGCATTTAAGTGTTTTTATCAACTCAGATAAGCCAGCTATAAAATAATTAGATTTCTCTAACTCTTACCGGCATATGATTTGGGGAAACTTTCTTTTCACTCCAAGAAAATGTTTAGAGGAGAAAACAGACCCCAATGTTGTACCTGTAGGCTAATGGACGTGTGAGGGAGGATTCTTAAGGCAATTGCGGGGGAGAGGTTACGTGTGCTCATGGGACATTTAAATTCCAGTATGTGTCTGAAAGCTGATTCCTCAAATAATGTCCAACTTGTTGAGATTTACTGCTGTCTTTGATCGCTAGCTACTTAGGTGCTTAATTCGGCCATGTAACATTTCAAGATCAGTTTAGGATAAACTCTTCCAAATTTCATACAGAAAAGCATTTACAGTCTATGCTGTCTCTAAGGACGTGTTTGGAGATGCTGTAGTCCCCTTCAGTAACACATTGCCTCATATAATAATTCAAACCATCAGGAACTCCTTAAGTTAATATCTAATCTAGCTATTTTTTAACCTCAGTACTCTGATATGTTGAGCAGGGTAATTCTTTGTTGGCGGGGAGGGGACGAGTGAGGAGGTGGCCTGTGCATTGTAAGATGTACAGCAGCATCCCTGGCCTCCATCCCTGCATACCAAAAACCTCCTGCCCCCAGTTAGACAGCCAGAAATGTCCACTAGGGGGCAAATTATCCAAATTCTCTAAGACAAAATGTTAAAGAAAAGACTTTAACAATTATCTAGTTTTTATATTTCATCTTCCATATGGCAGTGATTTACACAAGATCTCATGACTTCTTAGTCACAGAGATGACTTGAGTTTCCTAACTTTTCAGCTAGTTTCTTTCCTGCCCTGACCTCCTGCATATGGGCTTGTGCACTTATATTGGTTCCATTAGGGCAGAGCCAAGCATTTAGTAACCTGGTTTCTGTGATATATGTAAAAATCTATCGCTCTCCTGAAATAGCCACTTATATATACTTTTGGGTTGGTTTCCTGAGAAGCAACCCTGAGATGAGGATTTGTGTAAAAGTGACTTAATAGGAAGAATTCTCAGGAAAATTGGTAGCGCAGAAGGAAAGCAGATGGAGAAAAGAAGGAACCAAACAAGGATACAAGGTCAGGCAAACTTCCAAGGAGGCAATTTTGACTTAGTCCTCCAGGAGGGCTCCGGGGACAGATTATATGTGAGAATTATCCTGATGAGGTACAAGATAACTGGGATATTTACACTTCCTGGTCATTGTTTAGGTGGAGTTTCTTAACCTGCACACTGTTGACATTTTGGGGCTAGTTCTTTGCTGCAGGAGTCTGTCCTGTACATTGTAGGGCATTCAGCAGCAGCCCTGGTTGCCACCTGCTAGATGCCAGTGGCATCCCAACGCTCTCTCCTACCCAGTTGCCACTGTCAAGAATGCCTCTGGACATTTTGAGTGTTGGAGGTCAGAATTTCCCCAGTTGAGAGCTGCTGGTTTAAGGGTTGCTCCTGAGGAGGTGTGAATTCCTAGGACCTTTAGGTTATCAGACTAAGTGGTCTTTGGCAGCCTGAGAGCCACTCTCGGACGGGAGGAGCCAGTGTGCAGGAATTACTAATGGACCCTGCTGGGTATGAGTAGTGCTCTGATGTCACCCGCTCCATGATATGGGCGTACTGCATTTCTGCCCTTCAGCTGTGTGAGCTGTGGGAAGGATCTGATATGGAGGCAGTTTTTCTTTATGGTTTGACCCACCCTGGCGGGAGCAGCACTGCAGAGTGCCTGGATCATCCTACCGTTGTCACCATACACCTGACTGCTTCTCCACTCGGGCTCTTTTTAATCTCAGTACAATTGCTTTGATCAGAGACCTGACTTGAGGGGAAATTCATTAACTTGGAACCATTCCTGTAAGACTAGAGATTCTCATTTTAATTTTACTCTATCATAGATAATCACTATATTTTGGCAACATTTTTCTGCTTTTAGACCTGTTTTCTTTCTGCTCTCCCTCCTATCCATCCATTCATTTATTTAAGATGTGTTCATTGAGTACCTGAAACATACCCAGCACTTTGCTAGATGCTAGGAATACTACAGAGACAAAAGAGATAGGACCCTTGCATTCATGGAGCTTTTGGTCTACTAGGGGAGAAAGACAAGACGTAAATATAGTTCCAGGGGAAAGGCTGTCAGAGAATGATCAGTTTCCCAGGCATGAGAACTTGGGGCTCTTTCTCCCCCCAGGAAGAATTCTTAGGAGACCAGTGACTTTGTCTTCTCTGTACAGGTAATTGCAACTTCACAGGGAAGCTGCATTCTTAGACAGCTCCAGTAAACAACCTGTCTGGCTGCCAAAGTCAGACTGCCTGGTACTAAGTGGTTGTACATTCCTCTGAAGAGAAGGCGTTATGAACAGGGAGAGTAGTAGGGGTCATTTTTCTCCTATCAGCAAAGCGCGGTACTGTGGGAGTAGTAGGACGAGGAGGGGATGACCCTATGTTCTATTCTGTCATTAGCCTTGGCTTTTTACTTGCAAGTTTTCTCTCCCCAACCAAGACTATCTTCAACCCATATTGTATAATATGAAATTTATCTAAAGTGTACATAAGTGGTCTGAAGAAAAAGCAGATTTAAGGGAGATGGTGTGTACTGTGGATGGCCTGTCCAAGAAAGTGATATTTATGCTGAGTTCTGAACACTGGGAAAGGAAGTCAGTGAAGACCTAGGGGAGGAGCATTTTAGGCAGAGACAGAATATGGAAAATCACTCAGCTGGAGAAGTGCTTGATATGTTTGAAGAACTGAGACAAGGCTAATTTGGGTGACTGAAGCATAGTGATTGAAACAGGGGAGAGTGTTAGAGAAGTACAGAATACAGTAGGGGCCAGATCATAATAAGTGACCTCTTGACCCTGGCTAGGAATTCTCATTTCATCCAACGTACAATAGGAAACTACTGATTTGGGTTTTGGAAGGATGACTATTGTTCCCATACAGAAAGGTTTAGAATGGGAGCTGTGAATCAGGAAATTGCTGTCTCATTCTATGTGAGAGATGGTGATGGCTTCGGACATGGTGATGGCATTCTAGGTGAAAGAAACAGAGTTAGGTTCAAGTTTGGAAGCCCAGTCCACTGGAGAAGTCAACCAACATCATGGAGGGGTGAAAGAGAAGAATCAAGCATGAACCCCAACTGTTGACTTGCAGTACTCCATAGGTAATGAAATAGGGGAAATTCCGGGGAGGGGAAGGCTTTTTTTGTTTTATTTAAGTGGGTGGAGAAGGTGAAAACTTCAATTTTGATGATGCCATATTTGAAATATGAGCCACGTACATAGAGATTGAAGAGGGCAGCTGATTATATACTAGTTGGAAGTTCAGAGATGAGCTCAGGAAATGTAATTATTAGAATCATCAGAATACACATGATTTTTGAAGCTAAGAGCCTAGATAGGCTTTCCAAGGGAATATGTGTGACAGAGGGAGTACCAGGAACGGAGTCTTGAGGTTCTCCAATATGAAGAGGTTAGAGAGATTAGGAGGAACCAGGAAAAGATACTCATTCAAATAATGGGTTATCCTCAGTGCTTTTGGTTAATGTAACAAAAGTCAAATTTGGGGGTTCTTTCTATCCAGGCATGAAACAATAGGAAAAGTTAAAACAAACAGATCATGAATACATACTTGGACAATAGAATTGTATGGCAGTACTCAGTTATATAGAATCATCCAAGTGATTATAAGAAAAAGAGGAAGAGATGATTCTAATAGTTTTTCAAGATTTTCATGGAAATAAAGACACAAAATTTGTATATTCCGGGAAACCCTCTCTATGCCAACAATACCAGATTTATGTTCTTCTGTGTACTCATAACCCTTATCATAACCACACAAGTATATAGACTCATATGATGGGAAGAACCACTAGATGTTTACCTGCCGTTCCCTCTGCCCTCCACCCCCACCCACTAAATACACAAGTCTTCACATGAAGGCCTCCTTCGTGTGACCAAGGTGTGTGTGGACGTCATCTCAAAGAGGCATTCACTCAATAGCATACACCCCTTACACCCTTATCTCTATCACAGCATAATATTACTCAGGAGCTCATAGTAATTTGCTGAATCATTTACTAATTTTTGTGTTTCTCCCTCACTGGATTATAAATTCCAGAATGCAAGGACATGTCAGTATTTACTCAAGTCTGCGTATCTTTCATAAACATTTTTGAATGAATGCATAAAGTGATTATGAAAAAAATTGGAAATTAACGTAAGAAGTGACATGAAGAGTTGTTTTTCCCCTCTCAGTATACAAACATCAGTGTCTTACGTCATTTGTGTTCACTATTTTTGCTATCTAGGTATGTGATAAAACTCGACCCACCCCCCAACTTTTCTCAATTTCTGTTAGTTTCTTAGGTTTTATACTAGATCTGCCCACTCTGCAGCACACAGTCCTTTCTGCTTTTCACCACCTGTAGTTTTGTGCTCCATCCTCGCCTTTTTTAAACAACCTTGACCTTTAATAACCACATTCTCCCAGCCTCCTGCTCGCTTAAGTTCAACTTTTTACTTTATATTTCCAGTGCTTATGTGCAGAGGACCAGAGGTCCTCTTATTCTGCGTCACTGACACCACATTGACTTCCACTTTCCAGGTGCATTTCTGGGCTCTGCTCTTGTTGGGAGCCCCCAGGCACTATATTTATTTGAAGACCATATGAAGGAGGATTGAGAGCTGAGCTGAGCAGTGACTGGTGATGGAATGATTAACTGTGCCTTGGTCGATATGTCATTGCTACCCCACAGATAATTCACCCCTGCTTTTCTTGGAGTCACAACACTTTGGCATAAACACATTTGCCCTGAATCTTCTCTACGCTATTGAAGTCTGCCAGGGCTTTCTTTTCAGAGGACTTTCAGTTGCACTCTTACCAAAAAGACATTTTGCTTGAATTATATCTTGGACTCTACTCACTACAATCTTAGTTATTTTTGAAATATTAAATAAAACATTCTGCCTTAGTTATGGTTTTATCCTGACGGTTTATTTCTTATTATTAAAATATGATTTAATTTCTGAAGTTTCTGCCTGTAGTAGGCATTTGCAGCTGTGTCGTGTTGCCCAGTATCTCCTAATCCTATATTTAGGAAGTCCTTGCCATAGAATACTTGGCATGGACTAGACCCCAAAATGCCATATAGTTGATATCTCAGTCCTTGTATTCCTTGTAACTTGGACAGCCTCCTGCTCGCATATGACCTAGATTTGATTAGTCAGGCACACCTATGCAGACTTTCAATCTGAAGTTTTTGATGGTAAGAACAGAGAGTGGAGAATCAGCAATATCCAGTTTCCCTGGGCAGCATTCTGTTCCAGTGAAGGTTGTGTGGTAAGCTGTAGATGTTTGGTTTTGGTTGCAACAGCAATAATGCACTTATAAACTATTTCATGGTAAGATATTTGGCTGTGATCTTGGTTTCTGCTAGTCTTTCCACTAATTCTGTGAGTCAAAATATCCTTCTAGTTGACTCCTGTTTAAAAATCAGCCAATTAGTTGCATCTAAGAAACTTACTTTTTTCTTAATTTCCCCTTACAGCCTCATTTCTTTCTGAACTTATCATCATCTTTCTGAAAAAAAATTTCTTTTTTGATGTGCATGCTTTAGAAGTTCCCTTAGGGTAGAAGTCTTGATAGTAAACACACCCTATTTTTATCTGTAAATGATTTTAGTTCACTCTCATTCTTAAAAGATAGTTTTCCTGAACACACAGTTATACATTGATAAATTATTTTTATTAACACTTTGAAAGTATTTTTCCATTGCCTCCTGGCCTTAACTATTGCTAAAGAAAAGTCATTTGTCTTTCTGGATTCCCTGTCCTTTTTTCCCCCAGCTGCTTTTAAGTTCTGAAGATAAAACTGACTGACATCTAGAAACTGCTAGAATTGTATTGCCCAGTTTTCATAATAACCATCTTGTTTGGTCTAAATATGAAGCCTCGGAGTCAAGAATTCTTCCAGAGCTGAACCTGTAAAACTGGTTCAATTTTTCTTTTACTATGATTCTATCATTCCTTCGCCCTGATGCCTTTTTTGTATTCCAGTTCTCAGTTTACAGTTACCTGCATTTTTGGCTATTCTCAAAAATTCTACCACCACCATCTCATGTAGCTGCTGACTCTCCATTAAGCCCTTTCCCTCTCTGAGAGTTGAGATTTAAAGTCAGTAGGGTAAGGTGTAATGAAAGAACATGAATTGAGTCTATTCAAATAAAAGATAATCAGATCAGTAACTGTAGACTCAACTGTGAGCTGCAGAAAACTAATGAATTCATCATGCACAATAAAGAAGCACTTGAAGAACTCCCATTAAAGTCAGTAATGGGAGAATGTATCCGAATTATCTGTGTGCTAGAAGTATTGGCCATTGCAATTAGAGTGAAGTAGAAATAAATAAATGGAAACTAGAAAAAAATTAAAAGGAGATTAAACCAGTATTTACAGACCCCCGGAGTCAACCAAAGGTTAAGGGTCTGGGTAGTAAGGTCACTAAGACAAAAAGCACAGAAATAGACCTTATACATTCTAGTAACAATCAGGAGAAGTGATGATAGAAATGATGCCACTGTATTTGAATAAGATGAAAAGAAAGGAATCAATTTAGCATGGACTTGCAGAATTTCTATGAAAATTTGTAAAGTGCTGTGGAGAGAACAAAAAAGAAGACAAAGAAAAATTGCCACATTTAGATAGGAGAATCCAATATCATCACAGTTTCTGTTCTCCATGATTTAATCTGGCTGGCACCAACAGTCTCTTGTTTTTACTTTTTTGTTGGGAATTGGACAAGCTGATTCTGAAAATCATGTACAAGAAGACTCAACTGGTTGTGAAAAGAGAAAACTAATGAAAGGTTTCTAACTGTTTTAAGTCTAAAAACTAATCCTGCAGTAATGAAAATAATGACCTACTGGCATGAGTGAATCAACAATCCAAAGGAACATAGTAGAAGACCCAAGTATATACAAAAATTAACTAGAGGTCTTGTTTCAAAACAGTGGAGAAAAAAGGAATTACTTAGTAAATGGTGGTGGGACAACTGAGAAGCCATCTGAACAATTTTTTTTGGATCTTTACTTAATAGATTATATCAAAATCATTTCCAGATGAATCAGAGAAGATACGTGAAAAAATGAAAGCACAATTACCAGAAAATAAAAGAAAAAATCCATTTATTTAAAAGTCATCACCGTAAAGAATTAAAAAGACAAAGGAGACATGGTATAGCTGTTTGTAACTCTCCTCACAGGCAAAAGGTTAGTTTCCTTAACATGTAAAATATGCTTACAGATCATTAAGAAAAAGATCAACATTCCAGAAAATGAGCAAAACCTATGAACAAACAGTTCAGAAAAGGAAGTATGTGATAGGAGAAATGTAAATACAATTGAAGCCGGTTTGCGCTGTTAACCCTTGAATTACCACAGGTTCTTGTCTCACGAAGCCGTAAAAAGGAATTTGCAGACTTTTAGATAAGCAAAGAGAAGCAAATTTTTATTCAATAAAGTAAGAAACAGTTTATTTGGAAAGGAAAAGAACAAAAGCAAAGATTCCAAGGCAAAATTGCCAAGGAGGGGCAAAGGTGACACTATAGGCCTATGTCTAGGGGTATTTAAACCTTTTTTTCTCTATTCTATAAGCTCATTATTCTATTTTGTGATTGGCTCTTTCTCCCAGTGACTGTCCTCCTCCAGGCAGATGTGCCCATTTTCCTATCCCCTATCTTAGAGTTTTTCTTCTAAGGTCTGTCAACATTTACTCTCCCAATGAAATTTTAGCCTTGAAATTATCTGTTCCCATTAGCTTCCCTAGGCCTCTGACCTTGTCTTTGAAGGATCTCCAGAGGGATCCTTTCTGTTTTTCTTTAAGTTTCTGTTTTAATCATTACTCCTCATAATTCTATTAAATATGCCATTTCCTCAATTTCTTGATATGCCAACCTATTCTTTGCCTGTAAGTTCACATTAAATGTTGGAGACCAGTCACAGCATTTACATTATTATGACCATGTCAGAGTTCAACCAGAAAAGCAGATCCAGTGGGTTCTCTCTCTCTCTGTCTCTCCTTCTCTGTCTCTCAGCCTATAAACCTTCCTACCTACCTACACACACACACACACACACACACACACACACACACACACACACTTATTATAAGGAACCAGCTTCTGAAATTATGGGCTGACCAGGCACTCCTGGCGTCCTTAGGGCAGATCCCAAAGGGAAGACCCCAGCATCCTGGAAGCCACTGAGCATGAGCTGAAGCTTGAAGTCTCTGAACTAAGGAAGAGCCCAGGCTTTTTTTCAGTCTTCCTATTGATTAGGTTAGGGCCACCCAAGATAAATTCCTATTTGAATAATTTAGTGTTCCCTGATTAGGATCTTGTACTGTATCTCTGCAAAATTCCTTCACAGCAACACCTAGATTCATGAAGAGCTGAGAAAAGGCACAGAGTCTACAGAATGGCTGCTGCCTCCCTTGTCCTCCAGCTCATGAGAGCAAATGCCTCTAGCCCAGACTAATGAGAAACATGCTGAAAGGGAATTCTGGGGAATGTGGCCAAGTTGACATATCTCAAAGTCATATTCTAACCCTTGTCAGCTTGGCACTCACAAACATCTGCTAAGACATACTTAATGTCCAGATAAAGACAATAAATACTTCTGTTTAACATGATACAACTACCCAGGTACAACTCAACAGCTAACTCTTGCCCCAGCGGAGGATCCAAATTCCTGGAAAGAGATGATTGTTCTTCAATATCCTCTAGCTTAAAAATTTGCTATGATTAACACATGTTAGAGGACAAGGGGGTGAGAAAGAGAAAATCACAAAATATTTGGTTAGTATATATACAAGCATACTCGTAGGAAAAGAAGGAAGAATTGCTCAAACTGCTACAGTTCTCAGATCTGCAGCTTGCCATGTGATCATTTTTATAACTATCTTCTACTTTCTGTTCCCTATTTCCTTTGCCCTCAGCAAGAACCTCACAGCTTATAGTTTTTGTTTGCCTGTTGGGGACACTACCTTCATTCCTGAGGCACCTGGACTGCTGGCAGTCCTGCCTGAGTGGGTTGTTGGAGTTCTCTACTGTGCCCAGGGGGATTCTCCAGTAAGCCACACCTACGCTTACTCATCCCCACTGTGTAGCAACACCCCAGTCTCCCATTGGTAATCAAGATCAATCACCCCAGTCAGTAGAGGAACTTCTTCACCTGTTGATTCAGAGACACAAGGGGTTAAATGGCAGGCTAGCAGCTCCACTTGCAGTGCAATAAAGCCATCCATGTGATCTGTACTAGTTCTCCATTGCTGTGTAACAAATCAGCACAGACTGAGTGACCTGAAACAACACATGGTTGTTGTCCCACAGTTTCTGGGGTCTGCTGGGGTCAGCAGTCCAGACACAAGTTAGCTGCCCCTCTGCAGCCTCAGGTTTGCATGCAAGGTGTTCACTGAGCTGGTTTTTCACCTGAGGGTCAGTTGGAGAAGAATTTACTTCTAAGTTTGAATACTTGGCAGAATTAATTTCTCGTGGCTATATAATTGAGGGCCTTAACTTTTTCCTTGGTGGAGGCCGCCCTCAGTTCCTAGTGGCTGCCTGCACCGCCACTTTGCTCTCCCCATAGGCAGTTGCCAGCATGGCTGTGTATTTCTTTAAAGTCAGCAGGAGGACCCTTGCTCAGTCTTTTTATGTAATGAAGCATAATCACAGGACCGAAATTCCATTTCTTCTGTCATATTATATAATCTAATCAAAGGGGAGGCATCTCCTCATCTTTGCCATATCTTGCTGCGTAGAAGCAAGTATTAGGCCCCATTACACTCAGGAAAGGAGATTGTACACACCACGGATCCTGGTGGGTTCTCTTAGGTTACACTGACTACAATGACTGTGGAAAGACTTCATTTCCAGACCAAATAGCATGTCAGGATTCTATTTCCTTTTCTGTGGGTCTAATGTCATGCCTTCTGGGCCATCAAAAAGAGAATGTTGTTCCCAGATGTAGGTAACTGGACTTATGGCAGTGATCATTTCACAGTATATTGAATCATGATGCTGTACTCCTAAATTAATGATGTTGTATGCCAATTATATCTAAATTTAAAAAATGGAATGTTTCCACCGTCAAATGGATTTCTTTTCTGCCACCCTCCATTAATTGTTTAAATTCTCGACACATTCATGATTTCTGGCTATTGGTTTTGCACACACATATTTACTGTCACTCTTACTGAACTAAGTACTAAAGGAATAACTAAACACAAACCCCTAAGTATGAACCCATAAGGATAGAGAGAACTGGAGAAGGAACAACAGGAACTAAATTTGGAAGGCTTGGGAACAGATGGATAAGAAGTAACTGAATTAACAGTCCTAGGATAGCTGAATCCTAAACTGACCTTGGGCACAGATAAGCAATGGACTTTGTGCTGAAGAACCAAAGGACCTAGGACTTGGCAGCAGGTCATAGTAGGGCTAAAAGTAAGATTATTTGAACACCCATGGAAGAGATTTTTAGATCCTCTCCACAGGACTCTGCAGTCTTACTGCCCTTCCCACCCAGACTCTCGCTGAGCTTGTTCTTAGGAGAGGGTTAAACAGAGGCAGGGACACAAGGATGGTTCAACATCCGAAAATCAATCAATGTAATCCAACACATCAACAAAAAGAAAAACAAAGACCATATGATCATATCAATAGACGCTGAGAAAGCATTTGACAAAGTGCAACACCCCTTTATGATAAAAGCCCTTGAAATCCTTGGGTTAGAAGGAACATACCTCAACATAATAAAAGCCATATATGAGAAACCCACGGCCAATATTATCCTCAACGGTGAGAAGCTGAAGGCCTCTCCCCTAAGATCAGGAACAAGGCAAGGATGTCCACTCTCACCATTACTTTTCAATATAATACTGGAAGTCCTAGCCAGAGCAATTAGACAAGAGAAAGACATTCAAGGGATTCAAATAGGAAAAGAAGAAATTAAACTGTCTCTATTTGCAGATGATATGATAATATATATACAAAACCCTAAAAAATCCATAGAAAAA
>PVIJ01000367.1:0-145135 GCA_004024925.1 Scalopus aquaticus
GATTGTCTCTCTCCCACCCAGCCTCCCTATAGTCCTGTTATAAGTGAAACCATTTGATATTTTTCTCTTTCTTTCTGGCTTATTTCACTGAGTATGATCCCCTCTAATTCCATCCATGTTGCTGCAAATTGCATGTGTTTATCTTCTTTCCATGCTGAATAGTATTCCATTGTGTATCTGTACCACATCTTCTTGATCCAATCATCTATTTTTGGAAATAGCCTGATTTTAACTCATTTTCCTACAGTTGTTCAATAAATGTTTGTTGAATGAATAAAAAAATAAATCAATATAACAGACTCAAGAAGAATTTGGAAAATGATCCAACAAGCAAATGGGACACAAAAGAAGTCTGGGACAGCCATCCTTCTACCAGACAAAATAGTTCTCCCATTAAAACAGAGTCAGATATGGACAGTATAATGATTAAGGGAAAAATACATAAAGAGTATAAAAAAACTCATCAACATATACTTATCAAATGAAGGGGGCACTAAAATATGTTAACTCCTATCAACTCAATAAACAAAAATTGGTGAAAGCACATTTGTGGTAGGAGAATTCAAAATTCCACTCTCACAAACAGACAGGTCACTGAGACATAAAATGAACATGAACATAACATCTTTAAACAAAAAAAATAATATCACATGGACCTAATAGATGTCTATAGAACACTGCATTCCTAAAACATAATACAAATTTTTCTCAAGTGAACATAGGACATTCTCCAGGATTGACCACATATTGGACTACAATAAAAGTATCAACAAATTCATAAAAACTGAACTCATACCAAGGAATTTGTTTAATCATAAAGTTATCAACTAGATAACAAATGCCAAAAGAAAATGGGACTCTTCTAATACATGGAAACTGAATAACACAATTTGGAAAGACCACTGGGTTAACAATGAATAAAAGAAGAAATCAACTACTACTCTGAGGTAAATGACAACCAGGCACAACCTTCCCACCTATGGGGCACTTCAAAAGAAGTACTAATGATGCTATATATAGAAATTCAGGCCCAAATTAAGAAATAAAAGTCAAAACAAACAAATGGTCTCTCATTTTAAGGGAATAGAAAAAGAAGAACAAACAAAAACAAAAACCAGTAGACGGTAAGGCCTAATAAAAAATAGAGCAGAGTGAAATGAAATGGAAATAAAAATGACAATTGAAAAAAATCAATGAAACCAAAAGTTTCAATAGACAAATCTCTAGATAGGCTCACTAAGAATAAAAGTTAGAAGCACAGATGTACATGATCAAACATACAAAGAAAGTAAAAAAAAAAGACACTAGAAATTCAGAGGATAAGTAAAGAATAATATGAACATTTATATGCAAACAAATTCAGCAACTTACATCAGATGGACAAATTCATAGAACTATACAATCATCTAAGACCAAATATGGAAGAAATAGAAAATCTAATCTAACCAATCACAAGCAAGGAAATTGACAGAATAATTGAAAATCCAAACCACATAGTTTCACAATTGAGTTCTACTAATCATTCAGAGGAAAAATAATACATATTCTGCACAATCTCTTTTTTAAAAATTTAGAAGGAATACTTCCAGATGAATTTTTGATACCAACATTAATCTGATGCCAAAACCAAAAAAGACAACTCAAAACAGAAAACTTCAGACCAATTTCCTTAATGAAAACAGGTTAAAAATCTTTAGTAAAATATTAGCGAAAAGAATGTAATAATGACATGTGCCATTCTCACTGGTGTAAGATGGTATCTCATTGTGGTTTTGATTTGCATTTCCCTGATAATGATGTTGAACACAAAAACAGGAAACAACAAATGTTGGCGAGGATGCAAAGAAAAAGGAACTCTCCTACACTGCTGGTGGGAATGCAAACTAGTCCAACCACTATGGCAAGCTGTGTGGAGAGTCCTCAAACTGATAAAAATGGAATTTCCATACAACCCAGTAATACCACTTCTGGGGATCGACCCAAAGGACACAAAAACATTAATCCAAAAAGATACATGTACCTGTATGTTTATTGCAGCACTGTTTACAATAGCTGAGATACGGAAACAACCCAGATGCCCCAAAATAAATGACTGGATCAAGAAGATGTGGTATATATACACAATGGAATACTATTCATGAATTAAAAAAGATAAACTCATGCAATTTACAGCAACACCGATGGAGCTAGAAGGGATCATGCTCAGTTAAATAAGTCAGAAGGAAAAATAAAAATATCGAATGGTTTCACTTATATATATGGGAACCAAATAAGAGAGAGAGAGATTCAAAGAGGGAGGGGGAGGATAAGGGCTCAAAACTGTGGAGGAAAGAGCACAAGGGACTATGGTGATGGCTCATTGGTGAATCAATGATGGGTAACCTTTGGGGAATACACAATAATGTAAAAGATATAACTAATAATAATAAAACAAAATAAATAAAAGATGTTAAAACGAAAAAAAAATCCAATAATGAATTAAAAAGATAATTGCATGATCAAGTGGGATTTATTCCAGGGACAAAAGGATGGGCCAACATATGAAAATCAATCAAAATAATTCACCACATAAATAAAAAATGAAGATAGAAGATAAAAAACACATGATCATAAGTGCTAATAAACCGTTTTATAGGATTCATGTTACATTAATTATGAAAATCCTCAAAAAACAAGATAAATGGTACATATCTTACATAAAAAATACATGAATGACAACCCAAAGCTAACATCATTCTCAATTGTGAAAACCTAAACTTCTTTCCCATAAGATCTGGCAAAAACAGGGATGACTACTCTTGACTAAACTATTCAATATTATACTGGAATCCTACTTGGACGAATTAGGTAAGAAAAATATATGAAATGAATCCAAATTGAAAAAGAATAACTAAAGGTATCGTTACTTGGAGTTGATATGTTAATATGCACAGAGAAAACTAAATACTCCATAAAAAAGAACTAAAAACCAATAAAATGAGGAGAGATCACAATGAATTAAGGTAGTGGATCACAGGTCTTTAGGTGGAAGATGCCATATGGCAGTAACACATGAAGGAGGTGGGAGTGGTCTGAAAGTCCCCAAATGCAAATAACTATTTCTTCAATAAAAAAAATATTTTGAGAAGTGACATGTTATAGCAACAACACCCACCCACACACACACACACACACTCAACAGGTTGACTTCTTATCTGAAAACAATGAGTTAGAAGAAAGAAGAAATTAAGAAATGATCCCAATTACAATTACATCAAAGAAAATTAAATAAATAGTATTAGGCTTAAAAGGTAGTTAAAGACCAATACAAAGAAAACTATAGAGCATAATTAACAGAAATGGTAGAAGACACAAAGAAATGGAGATATATTCCATGTTGATGAATTGAAAGTATTGACATTGTCAAAATGGGCAACCTACACAGAGCAATATACAGATTGAATGCAATCTCGATAAAAATATCAATGACAGTTTTCAAATACCTGGAAAAAACCACACTACTGAAATGCATATGGAGTGCCCAAAACCTTGAATGCAAAAACAATCCTGACCAAAAAGAAAAAGAATGGAAATACACACTTAAAAGCTCAGACTATCATATAAAGGCATAATAATTTAAACAGCATGGTACTGGCTCAAAAAGCAGATACTAAACCAGTGGAATATTTTTTTTTTTAAGATATATTTATTTATACATACAAGCTGGGGTACAGGCCAGAGGCGTGGGGCGGTGAGAGGGTTCACCAGAGACAGAGTGGGGAGCAGAACAGGCAGATCAGAAATATACTGCTGAGGGGAGCAGCGGGCAAGGCAGGAGAGGTCTGCTGCACCATGTGGGATTCTCCCCAGCTGGGCATCGAACTCGCATCGCGCACTGCTGACAGCTCCACAGCGTAGCGCTCAACTGCTGCGCCACCAGGGAGGCCCCTAAACCAGTGGAATAATACTTAGAGCCTGGAAATAAACACACATATTTATGGACAGTTACTTTACAACAAAGGAGCTAAGAATATACACTGGAACAAGGAAAGACTCCAAGAAATGGTGTTGGGGGAACCTATACTCACATGTAAAATAATGACACTAAGTCACTATTTTACACTACACTCCCCCCAAAAAGATCTCTAAATGAAAAAAAGACTTGGATATAAGCCCATACAATACTTAAAAGAAAATATAGGCAAGACACTTCATGACATGACCTTCAGTGATGTCTTTATAGATTCATCCCAAACAACAAAGAAAACAAAACACAATGTAAATACTTGACACTGCATCAAACTAAAAAGATCTTCACAGTAAAAGAAACATTAACTAAAATGTAGAGACACCTGACTGGGAGAAAATAATTTTACACTGTACATTTGACAAAGGACTGATATCAAAGATATAAAAAGAATCACACAACTCAACAACAATAACAACAACTAAACAATGAGTCTATTAAAAAAATGGTCAGAATGCACTTCTTCAAAGAATACATATGGCACATGAAAAAGTATACACTATCAGTTATCATGGAAATGCAAATCAAAATCACAATGAAACAACACCTCAAACCGATGAGAATACCCCTTATCAAAAAGACCAGAAAAAAAAAAAAGTACTTACAAGTGTGGAAAATAAGGAACACAATTATACTATTGGAGGTAATGCAGACTGGTCTAGCACCCATAATAAAAATTCTGGTTGTGCCATATGACCCAGAAATTCCATTCCTAGGTTTATACAAAAAGTACTAATTCAAAAGGGAACCTGCACTCCTACTTTCATAGAGGCAGTGTTTACAATAGCCAAAATATAGAAACAGTAATCGCCCCAAACAGATGAGTGGATCAATAAAATGTGGTATAGCTACACAATGGATTATTATTGAATAATTAAAAAAAAAGATAAACTGATGCCATATGTGGCAACACAGATGGAGAGGGAAGGATTTATGCCAGCAAAAAAAAAGATAAATAACAAATGTTGTCACTTATAAGTGGAAAATAGAGAAACCAAACAAGGGTCAGAAAAAAATAAACTCAAAAACAATTTCATAGCTGACCATCAAGCAGGTATTCCGGAGGTGAATAGAGAGGGTGAGAGCTTAGAAAAGAGTGGGGATAGAGCACAGTGGAGCATGGTGGAGGACTACGGATGCTTTTGTGGTGAATCCACTGTGTGACTTAACCTGAAGAAAGAAATCTTATATTTTCAATACAGTAACGAGGATATAAATCAATGTTACTTCAATTAAAACTAAAACAAGATAAGACAAATACTTTTGAATAAACTATGGGTCAAAGTATAAATAAAAGATAGATAAGGGCCTTCCTGGTGGCTCAGCAATCAAGTGCTGCGCTGTGGAGCTGTTGACAACTGCGACGCGAGTTCGATGCCTGACCAGGGAGATTCCCACATGGTGCGGCAGACCTCTCCTGCCTCCTCTGCGCTGCTCCCCTCAGCAGTGTGTTTCCATCGATCTACCTGTTCTGCTCCCCACTCTGTTTCTGGTGAACCCTCTCGCCGCACCACGCCTCTGGTCTGTACCCCAGCTTGTATGCATGAAAAAATAAATCTTTAAAAAAAAAGATAAATAAGACATTATTTGGAGACTCAAAAATGAGAAAAATACTGGATTCACTAAAATTAATTTTGAACATTTTTAAAATATTTATTTATGTATACATTAAGAAAGAAGTGAGTACATATAAATATAGAAATACAAGCTAATATCAATAAACAATAACAAAAATCAAAAAAGTTATCAAACTTTACATCTGAAAGAAATACTAAGAAAGGAACAACTAAAATGAAAAAAAAATCATCAGTAGTAACTAAATAATAAAATGGCCAGATCTGAAATAATTGAAATAGAAATCAGTAAGATACTATTAAAGATCAATGAAACCAAGAGTCATTACTTTGAAATTATAAACAAATTTGATAAACTCAACTAGGTTCACTAAGGGAAAAAAAAAAGAGAGAAAACCCAAATAAAATGAATCAGAAATGAAATGAAAGAGTGAAATTATAGCAGATACCACAGGTGTACAAAGATCATAAAACAGAAAACTCTGAAACTTTACATGCAACTTGTAAACTTAGATGAAATTGGCAAATTCATAGAATCATACAAATTTCCATGTCTGACACAGGTTGAAATAGAAAAAAAGAACAGACCAATCTCAAGAACAAAAACAAAAGTGTCAAATCAAAAGACATATCAAGATCTCCCTTAAAACAAAAGTGCAGAACGAAAAGACTTCATTAGTGAATTTAAACAAAATATCAAAGGAGATTAAATACTTACTCTTTTCAATTTTTTTAAAAAAACTAAGAGGTTCTCAAACACTTACTTGAATCTCCCAAGCATATATTATGAAGCCATCAATACTCTGCTCCCCAAATCAAATAAGGATTATGTGTATGTATGCATGCACACATTCACATCACACACACACTCAACTGTATACCAATATCTCCAATGAAAATGTTGCAGATGAGAGCCTCCCTGGTGGCACAATGGATTGAGTATAGCGCTGTGGAACTGTCAGCAGTGACTGGGGCATGAGTTCAATGCCAGATCTGGGAGATTCCCACATGGTGCAACAGATCTCTCCTGCCTTGCCCGCTGCTCCCCTCAGCAGTGTACTTCAGTCAATCTGCCTGTTCTGCTCCTCACTCTGTTTCTGGTGAACCCTCTCATTTCCCCATACCTCTAGCCTGCACCCCAGGCTGTATGCAATAATAAATATATCTTTAAAAAAAAGAAAATGTTACAGATGAAAAAATACTCAAAATCTTGACAAATCAAATCCATCAATACATTAAGAAAAGCGTCCATCATGACGAAGTGAAATTTCATCCAGGGATGCAAGGTTTGTTCAACATACCCTTTATTAATCAGTATGATCTACCAAATCAACAAAATAAATAAAAATATCAATGATGATTTCAACAGAATAAAAATCATTTTATCAATTAAATACCCACCTATGATAAAATATCTTAGCAAGCTGGAATAAAAGGAGCATAACTCAAAATATTAAACATCATATATGACAATCAATATCATACTCATTTTCCATAAAATCAGAAATAACAGAAGGATGTTCACTGTCACTCCTACTATTCAATATGCTATAAGCAATGATAGCCAGAACAGGCAAGAGGAAGTTATACAGGTCATCCAAATTGTGAAAGGAAGGTATACAGGTCATCACTATTTGCAGATGACAAGATAATATATTAGAAAGGGGCCTACCTGATGGCCTAGGGGTTAAGCCTCAGCCACCATTACAGCCTGCATTTGATTCCCCAGAAGGAAACTAACCCACATGGATCAGTAGACCTCTCCAGTCTCACCCACTGTTCCCCTCAGCAGGGTAGATCTGCCTGTTCTGCTCCCCACTGGTGAATCCTCTCATACCCACACCTCTGTCCTACACCCAAGTTCTTCTTTCCATAAATAAGTAAATAAGTCTTTAAAAAAATAATAAAATAATATACATAGAAAATTCAAACGATCCTACAAAAATGTCCTAGAAATAAGATATGAAAACAGTAAATTGGTCTGATATAAAACCGACACAGAAAAATCTGTTTAATATGCTTTGCTGTCTACATGCAAACAATGAATCAGATGAAAGGAAAATTGAGAAAACAATTCAATTCACAATTGTACCTTAAAAGAATGAAATACCTGGCAATAAATGAAAAAAGAGAAGGACCGGGCCTCTCTAGTGGGACAATGGGTTAAGCGCAGCACTATGAAGCTATTGAGAGCCACTGCAGCACGAGTTATGTACCCGCCCAGGGAGGTTCCCCACATGATCCTCTCCTGACTTGCCCGCTTCTCTGCTCAGCAGCATACTTCAATCAATCTACCTGTTATGTTCCTCACTCTGTCCCTGGTGAATCCTATCACCACCCCACACCTCTGGCCTACAGCCCAGCTTGTATGCATAAATAAATAACTTAAAAAAAAAGAGAGAGAAGGACAAATCCACTGAAAAAGAGAAAACACTGTAAAACAAATAAAGACACAAAATATAATTTTAATGGACCAGAAGAATAAACATTGTTAAACTGGCAATATTAACTAAAAACATTTTCTAGATTCTTTGCACTGCAAATCAAAATTCCAGTGACATCGTTCTGGTATATCAGTCTCTTGTAGCATACATGGTGTGCAAATATCCTCTCCCTTTAAGGAGGCTCCCTTTTTTGGTTGTCATGATAATTTATTTTGCTGGACAGAAAACTTTTAGTTTGATGTTGTTCTAATTGCCTATATTTTCTTTTGTTTTTCTAGCTGTTGAAGATGAATCCAAACACACATCACTGAAACATTTCATGAGGTGGTTTGCTCATACTTTATTCTATGTGTTTTATGGCTTCAAATCTTACATCCAAGTCTTTTTATACATTTTGAATTAATTTAGTACAGTGTTAGACATGGTTTACTTGCATTTGTTGACATTTGGCTGTTCCGTTTTCCCACAACCATTTATTGTAGAGACTTTCCCTTCTGCAATGTATACTCTTGGCTTGTTTGTAGCAAATTAACTGTCCATAGAATATTACTCTATTTCTGGTTTTTCAATTCTATTCTATTAATTTGTGCTTTGGCTTTTGTTGCAATATTGTATTATTTTTATTATTATATCTTTGCATATAGCTTGAAGTGGATTGTGATACCATTACTCTTCCTCTTTTTTTTTTTTTAATTTGGTCAGAATTGTTTGACTATCTAGTCTTTTGTTTTTCTATCTGAATCTCAGTAATGCTGTTTCTATTCCTCCAAAGAATGTCATTAAACTTTGACAAGGATTGCACAGAATCTGTATAATGCTCTGAGTAAAAAGTTCATTTCAACAATATTATTTCTTTCAGTCCACGCAGGGAATAGATTTCCATTTATTTTTTCTTCTTTTATTTATTTTAACAATGTCTTATGGTATTTGTTGTATAGATCCTTTTCCTCCTTTGTTATGTTTACTCTTAAGTTTTTTATTTCTTTTAATGAAGTTGTAAATGGTACTTTTGATTCTTTCCTTTTGCTGCACTGATTTTTTGTTTCAATTATTTTTTAGTGATGTCTTTAGCATTCTCTAAGTAAATGATCCTTTCATCTGCACATAATTATATTTTACTTCTTCTTTTGCACTTTGAATTTGTCTTATATCCTTTGCATGCCTAATTGTTTTAACCAGAACTTCCAATACTATTTATAATAATGGTAGTGAGAATAGACATCTTTGTATTATATCAGAACTTAGTGGAAAAGTTTCAGATTTTTAAAATTGATAATGATGTTAGTTAGCTATGTGTTTATTTTATATTACCTTTATTATGTTGAGTTATGTTCCATTTAATCCCATTTGGGTGAGTTGATCATAAATGATGAAATCATATGACCTTATCAATAGATGATAAGACAGTATGGATGTTGAATTTTTTAAAATACTGTCTTATCATCTATTGATAAGGTCATATGATTTCATCATTCTTTTTGCTTATGTGGAAAATTATGTGCCCTGATTTTCAGATGTAGAAATAACTCACACGATTCAAAATGAAAGCAAAGAAGCCAATAATTGTGGGTCTGATAATCCTAAGCGGCCTGACCAGCCACCATTTAGTTATCGGTAACTCTGCATTCCTACCCAAGGTCAGAACTGCCTGGTCAATCAGCTATAGAAGCCCAACCCTACACGGTGCCTTTCATCTTCTAAAGCAGCCCACTTTGGGAAGGGTATGCATCACGAGGTATGACTGGGAATGCCTGGGGAGCTGAGGACCGATGTATGACAAAGGACCCCAGAAGCTGATCAATGGAACGCCTTATTGATAAGATTGAAACCATGGCTGGGGAATCTAAGGCTTGACCTCAATTATAACACTGAGTCATAGAGCAGAGAAAAAATGCCTGAAGAGCAGACCCACACGTCCTAATGCTATAGATAATAAGATACACGTTTTTCTACTTTCACTCTTCCCTTTTCTCTTTGTCTTCCTTCCCGCTACAACTAATACTGTGATTATTTTAACAATAAAAGGAGGAAGATCTTGCTCTTTGAGCAGCATCCTGCATTCCGTAGCTTGCTCCACGACTCCCGTGTATCTGTGTGGTGTTGCTCCTGATGTGACAAATAATAAAAAGGAAATATAGTTAATTAGGTACTTCTCCAAAGTAGATGTGCAGATGCCAATAGTAATGTTCATCATCACCTGTTGTCAGAGAATCACAAATAAAAAGCAAAAGGAGATACTATCTCACACCTGTGAGAAGGGTCCATATCAAAAAACCAGAAACAAGTGTTGACAAGGATGTATGGAAAAAGGAAACTCCTACATTGTTGATGAGAATATAAATTGGTCCAACCCCTATTGAAAGCAGTATGATCATCTATCAAATTATTAAAAAAAGCTACCAAATCATTCAGAAATTCCACTCCTAGCTAGCTACCTGAATCATGCAAAACTATTAATAAAAATGAGTATCACCATGCCTATATTCATTGCAGCATTGTTTACAGTAGCCAGGCTAGTTAAACAACTGAAGTGCCTAAGTACAGATGAAAGGATCAAGAAGATATGAGATATATATTATATATACCCACACACACACAATGGAGCACTAATCAGCTATAAAAACCATAAACTCTTAACTTGTGCCAATATAGATGGAACTAGAAAGGATTATTGTAAGTGAAATAAGTCAGAGGAAGAAACACAAGTTTTGCATTGGGAGCAACACCACACTGATAAACGGGAGTCGTGGAACGGGCTACATGATGCAGGATGCTGCTCAAGGAGCAAGATCCTGGCCTTTTTATTGATAGAATAATCATAGAATCAGCTGTCGGGGGAAGGAAGATAAAAAGAAAAAGGGTGAAAGTAGAAAAAAATTTATCCTATTATCTATAGCATCAGGGCATGTGGGTCTGCTTTCTAGGCATTTCTTCTCTGCTTGATAACTCAGTATTATAATTGAAGTCAAGCCTTAGATTCTCCAGCCAAGGTTTCAATCTTATCAATAAGGCATTCCATTGATCGGCTTCTGGGGTCCTTTGTCATACATTGGTCCTCAGCTCTCCAGGCGTTCCCAGTCATACCTCTTGATGCACACCCTTCCCAAAGTGATCTCGCTTCCTGCTTTAGAAGATGAAAGGCACTTTGTAGGGTTGGGCTCCTGTAACTGAATCACAGTGCAGTTCTGACCTTAAGTAGGAATGCAGAATTGCAGATAACTAAATGGTGGCCGGACAGGCTGTTTAGGATTAGCAGACCCACATGGTGGCCAGACAGGCTGCTTAGGGGTTTAGAATTAGCAGACCCACAGACAAGTACCAGAATGTATCACGTACATGTAGTGTATAGAGGAAATAAAAATAAAGGTTCAGATAAAACCAAACCAATAACAAAACCTAAAAATATGACCATAAAATTTAGGCTATCAAATGGGGATAGAGAGGGATGAGACTAAAGTGGGGGAGAGGTACACTGGATTATGGCGTAGGGCTTTTGGTGCCTTGATGATGGGTGTGTTACGGGAACATACAACTGAATTGTATAATTCCATATTTCTAAATCACAATTTTACAAATACATTCTCCTAACACCTACCTTTTAAAATATCAATATTTTCCTTAAAGAGACTACACTTTTGTGATTGCCTCAACACATACACAGATATTATACTGTTTATTATATTTTCCTCTCTATAGCCTTATCTTTTTAAAATAATATTTATTGTTTTCTATTTACTGCAGTGGTAACTTATTTCCTGTTCTTCAAGAGTGAGCGACAGCTCCCTAATTTTTTACAAATAGTAGACTTTATTTCATAAGACATTAAATGGTTTATTACATAATCCATTCAATTCCCTATTGATTACAAATACCATTTCTATCATATATCAAATTCTCACATGTACTTGCATCTGTGCATGCAATTTTTTAATTATTTTGAGTAGCAGAGCATTTCCTTACATAATTTTAGTTTTAGTTTACATTCATTGTGTGAGAAAACAAATTCTGCCTCTTCAAAGTCTTTTAACAAAGGATATATTGTTAATTTGGTATATATCTTTGCAATTTAGAATAACTTGACTCATTAAACAATTAAATGTCCTTGGAAATTCATTGAAATACATGAAATATGTGCATCTGTACACAAATATTTAATTCAGAAACTTGGTATGTCTTTGCCTGTGCACAAATTCTACTTCAAATTAGACAATTATTCCAATAATGATTTTGGTATTCATCATGATATGAATATAATTATATATATATGTACATATATGAATATGTATGCATATGAGTATATCATAATATTTATGACTGAAGTCACACATACTCAGTTTTAGTTACTATATAATTGGATTATTCCAGATTACTAAGAAAATGACTGAAGTTTGTCTATTTTATATTGGTGCTAGGAAAGTCCATATAAAAGATCTATCAAGAGTTTAATGTATCCTATTTTCTGGAAGAATATTAAGTTTGCAAAAAGCATTTCCTAAGTTGGCTTGCAACAATCTCTTTGGCCTGCAAACATTTTATTTTATTATATTTTTTTATAATGTGACCTTGTATTTCTCCACGCAATACCCTGGGAAGGCAGAGTCCACCAGGTAAGATCTGAGTTTACTAAGGGATAGAGAGAGATGCCAAGTGAGCCCTTGCTTTCACAGCCACCCAGTAACTCATTGATTGGAATAATTGTTATGCAGCAGTAAGGAAATAGAACATTTGTTATAGGAAATAATGACTTTGTTTCTTTCTTAATATCCTCTCTTATTTTTAATTGTTTTATTTCTTTATTTTACCTTTCATGCAAGAATATTTGGAATAATGTTAAATGGTGAAACCATAAAAAAATTGCCCTAGTAATCACAATGTCAACTGTAGGGTAAGAAACTTTAACAAACGTAAAACTTCCTGATACTAGGTGAACCATGATATAGGAAAATTAGGCACTGTTCAAGAAAAATTGAAAGGCTTTCTTTTCATGTGAAAAGCAGGCTGATGAATACTAAGCAGTATTGATGGGGAAAGAGTAATTAATGCTCATGTCTTAGTACTGCACAGTGCATCACATATTGAATTTCATGTATTGCTTGTAATAACAAAGCTATGTCTAAGTGGAATTGCAGTGGAATAACAAGAAATGTGTAAGTACCAATAAGTAAAGCCAGAGTCATGAAATCTGAAGTCTTGTCTATCATCAAATCTTAGTTCCGTACTGCAAAAAGTGTGTTTAACAGAACAAAATAAATGCTTTAGGTATATGCATATTTTGTCTTTATAATTTATATTTTCATCTTTGTAGAATTCTAATTTCATAGGAATTTCTAAATTATCTTCACTCTGTTCCTTTATGGCACAGAATCATTGCTTAGTTTTTATTATTCACAATGTAGCCAGAATGGTAAAAAATTAGCTCCTTGAAAGCTAATCCTGAATATCTAAGCCCAATGTTAAAGTGGATACCACTGGTCCATGAAACAGTCTTAGGGAATTAAATTAACTTCTTTAATGAGATATTTGACTTGTGACTTTTTCAAAAAAAAAACTAATTAGCAAAATCTTATCAGAATATGTCATGAGATTTAAGTGAATTAACTATGTCAATATCTGACTATAATCTCATTATTGTTTTTATATCACATCAATCAAGAAATGGAGTCATTGATTTTTTGCAAATATAAATACAGGTAAACATGGCAAACTTAAATAGGTAAAAATAAAGCTGACAAAAGTTAGATGAAAGGAAAATACAGTGCAAATCAAAGAAAAAATACAAATTTTTGTTCTTAAATTCATAGAGGTAGTATTTAATTTTGACCAAAGTTGTACTGAACAATAATTCCAAATTGTTCCAATATTGGAATTAATTGATTTTGCAAAACATTTTTATACTACTTTCCTGCTTATATTTCCAAACAGGCCAAATTGTAAAGAAGTGAAAATAGATGATGATTTTTATTGAGAACGGAGAAATATAACCTAATTTTCATTAGAATATTCATATTTTCTCTTCAGTCTAATTATGAAGAAATGACAAGGTTAATTGATACTAAGAATGAGATTTTTAAAAATAAAGACTATATCTTGAACACATTATCAATTAAGAATAAAATTCTTTAAGATGTGTGCTATTCTTGCTAGTTACATGGTCCATCAAGTAACAATTGTCTCTAAACTGATTTGGCAATTGGACTGAAAATTGGATGAAGTAAATCAAAGCATGAAGGTTAAATAGTGGCTTTAGATTGTGTGTTTTGTTCCTTGACCTTAAAAATGCTGAAATAATTTTGATTTTCATTCATATACATATCAGCATTTTATTTTATTTTTATGTTATTTTATTTATTTTCTTCCAATTTTATTGAGTAATAACTGAAAAATTAAATTATATTTAGGTGTACATTTTAGTAACTTGATATATGCATACATTGTAAAACTATTACCATAATCAAATTAATTTAACTCTTATGTCACCTCATAGAGTTGCCTTTTGCTTTTTATTTATGTAGACAACTATCAAGATATACACCCCTAGCAATTTTCAAATATAAATATAATATTATTAACTATCATCAATATGAATTAAATTCATTCAATTCTATTCATTTTTCATCATGTAACTGAAAATTTGTAGTTTTTTTTTACTAATTTATAATTTCTCCCTGTTTCCTTCATCTTCAAGTTTCTGGCCATTCCATACTCTATTTCTGTCCGTTTTAATTTGTAATTATTTAGATTCTGAATATAGCTGCTATCACATGATATTTGTCTTTCCCTGTCTGATATATATTTCCCTTAACATAATTTCCCAACCCCATTTCACATTTTCATCCATATTGGTACAAATAGCAGTATTTGCAAACAAGTTAATTTTTTGGTTTATTTCATATGTATTTTTCCATACCTTGGTTATTGTGAGTAATGGTGCAACAAACATCCAAATGCAGTTATGTTGTAGAGATGGTAATGCTTTCCCTTTGAATCTATAACAAAACTAGCATTTTGGGATCAAATATGAGTTCCACTTTTAGTTTCTTAAGGAAATGCATACTATTTTCCTTAGTTACTGTATCCATTCTATTTATATTTACACAGTGTATAAAGTTTTCCATTTCTCTACGCTGTTGCCAACACTTCATTTTGCTGTACATGGCACTGAATGATTTTTCTTTGAAAATTTTCATTGAGGGTCTCCCTGGTGGCACAACGGGTTAAGTCGTAGCACTATGAAGCTATCCAGAGCTGCCACAGCACAGAGTTCTATCCCCTGCCAGGTAGATTCCCACATGGCTCAGCAGAACTCTACTGCCTCGCCCACTGCTCCCTTCAGCAGTGTACTTCAATCCATCTGCCTGTCGTGCTCCCCACTCTGTCTCTGGTGAACGCTCTCACCCCCGCCCCCCTACATCTGGCATACACCCCAACTTGTATGCATAAATAATAAATCTTTAAAAAAAGAAAAGAAAATTTCATTGAAAATTTAATAGTGATTTCATAGAATCTACAGCTTTCTTCTGTTAATATGGAAATTTTAATAATATCAATTCCAATTATTGAAGACTTTTATTTATTAATATCTTCTCAATCTTTTCCCAACAGTCTTATACTTTTCAGTGTTCAGGATAATTCACCATTTTGATTATTATTTTTGGTGCTGTTGTAAATGGGATCGATTTTATAATTTATATTTTGGGTGGTCCATTTTTGGTAGATAGAAACAAAACTAATTTATGAATGTTGATTTTTTATCATGTAATTTTACTGAATTTGTTAATTATTCTAAAAGAAACCATGCAGAAACCATGCAGGCAGCAAATCAAAACAAAGTCATATATTATTATATATTATTAAAACAAAACAAAAAAACAAAACCACAAGAGATATGACCTCACACCTTTGAGAACAGCCCATTTCAAAGAGATCAAAACAACAAGTACTGGCAAGAAGATGGGGAAAAAAATGACACCTCCTTCACTGTTGGTGAGAATGTAGACTTGCATAGCCTCTACGGAAATGAGATGGAGTTTTCTTAAATTATTAACAATAATCTACTTAACACATAATTCAGTAATTCTGCCCCTTGGTATCTACCAACTAAATGCAAAACAACTAATATGAAAAGATATACATACTCTTATGCTCATTGAAGACGTATTTACAATAACTCAATTAAAGAAACAACTTAAGTGTCCAAATGCAGATGACTGAAGCTGGAAGATGTGGTATATATCCACAATAGGATTTTTCTCATCTATCAGAAATGATGAACTCTTGATATTTGCTGCAACATGGGTGGAACTGGAAGGAAAGGTGCTAAGCAAAATTAAATCAGAAGGAGAAAGACAAATACTAATAGATGACTTCACTCACATGGAATATAGAAAAAAACAATGAACACATAAAACTAAATCAAAACAAACCCTAGAAATCTGACTGTAGGAATTAAGGTTACTAGAGTGAGGATGCTAGGGTGGGGAGCAAAAGTGCAAAGTGCTCCAGTGGACAATAGTGAGCAATTATGGGTGCAATTGTGTTGTGGTAGTGCACATTGAAAGGCTGTGAACCTATATCTCTGAATCATATACTGTGTTATCAACCAACATTTCTTCAAAATAAATTAGTATCTAAAATTAAATGACATTACATTAAAAAAACTCTCCAAAAATAATTTGATGATTAAAAGTAAGTCACTCATATTTTATAAGTAATTAGTAATCTTTATAATTATTCAAGTACTTATTAATATGCTTAGGTGGACATATGTATCTGCCCTAATATCTTATTGATAGCATGCCACCAATGGGGCACCCAAGCATCCCCCAAAATGGGATGCATGCTCTAAAATAGAGTCCTGTCATCTGCCACATAAAGACAAAAGAGGCAGACTCCTTCATATGATAGAGCTTTGAATTAATGTGCATAAACAAGGAAAGGAAAAGAGAATATTACTACTTAAGTGTTATCCAGTAAAACACAAAATGACCCATCTCCTTATGGGCAAGTGCTCTGACAAAGTGTCTCATCCAAGTGTTTCAACATAATGTCTCCCCCCTTTTTTCCTCCCAGCCCCCCAAGTCCCTGGGTACAAGTCGATGCCAGAGAAGCAAGAGCACTTCTTTTTAGCTTGCCTGTGTTCCATGCTATATAGCTTCACCTGGCTGCTCAGCTCCATGCCTCATTCCCAGTAACACACTGCAAACTGTTGTCCATGGTGACTGCATGTATGCGGGGACAGAGAACATCATCAAGTAGTTTTCTACTACTCAGAAACTGGGGATATCATTAAAATTTAGAATTAACTTTTTCTTTGCATTTCTCTTAAGGTATTCTACAAATACATAACACCTTCCTAGATTGTTTTTTCTACCACAATGACAAAATATTGAAACTTTTGTAAGTGTTGTACACTATAAACAAAATATTATTTATTCTCACTCTAACTTGTCTAAATCTGAAAAGAATTTATACTGTCTGAGGAAAGAGATGACAGTATTGACAGCTTGTGACTACAGTAAAACATTAGCTAATACACCAAATTGTGTCACTTTACTGAGTGAGTGATTTAAATCACAGCAGCCGACAGGATCAGTGTTTAGGATTGTTGTTAAACATAATGCCAAAAGTTAGAAAGTCAGCTGTGGTTGTGCATTCATGGTGGGGAAATAGAAAAAGCAGACTATTCCTAAACTTTCCAGAATTCAAGCTCCAGTCCACTTAACTCTTCATGCATTCATGGTTAATACTCTCCTGGGTAACTCACAACCTACTTTGTGGAAGAAGCAGAGCTCGCAATTCCCAGTATGTCTATTATTAAAGCAGCAAATGGAATTTTACATGGTAATAACTGCACTTCATTTGCCTTATGACTCCCAAGTTGAGGCCCAAGTTAAATATATCTTGCTAATAGATTTGTTGCTACTGAGAGTTTTTAGCCTATGGCCTGGTGTTTGTAACTTTTCTTTATGTTTGTTTTGAAGAAGGTTGAATGGTGTCAAATGAATTAGGAGGGAACTTGTCATTCCCCATATACTCTCAAAGCCCTATGCTTGCTCTTACGGACCTGGTACCCCAAACCAGATAAATGGATTAAGAAAACATGGTATATATGTACAATAAAATACTATTCAGCTATAAAGGAAATAAACACTTATAATTGTGACATCAGGGATAGAACTGGAGGGATTATTCTAAGAGAAATAAATCAGACAAAGAAAAATGCTGTGTGATTTTATTCATATATAGAATATAGACAAACAAAACAAAGGAATTGACAAAATTAAAGTAATCCCTATACATATGACTGTAAAATTGAGGGTACCAGAGGGGAGAGTAGTGATGGGACCAAAGGGAGAAGAGTCTATTGCTACCTTTTAGATGACTATGTTTTGGTAACATACATTTGAAACAGGTGTGAACCTCTACCTCTGAAGCAGTTGTAAACCAATGGTACCACAACTTAAAAAATAAAAACAATAAAACCATTAAAAATATACTCTCCCCATTCTGTATCTATGTCACTGTTCAAAAGGTGGAATTTGAGTGAAACATATTTGAGATTATTGGCTGAGAAAAATGGATATTAGTGCAGAGAAAATATCAGTAAATAAATATGCCCAACACAGAAACGTGAGCCACAAATTTGTAGTACTCATAGCCTGGATGACTGTTCCAGTTTCTTCACAAACATTTAACCTTGGAAAACTTAACATTTAAATATTTATTAAAAACAAAGAAAGATTGTGAAAAGTAAGGATATCAAATCCTGCAATTTCAGATCCTGAAGGAAGGAGTGAGAAATTCACAGATTCATTAAAGTGGGTGTCTTAATAAGTTCCCACAGCAGTCAAAATATAATTACAGTTTTGAAGGATGAAGATAAAATCATTAGAGCACTGAAATTCTTAGGAAATTAACATCCAATAAATGGAACTCTCTTAGAATAACAAGTTTCAGAGAATGGATTAGGGAAGAATGTCTAAAGCATAATTTGAGGAATGGATATTTAAGCCAACAAATGCAAAGGTGGAGAAGAAAACTGTGGTTATGGTAAAATAATTGAGAGAAAAATAGTGTAGGAACAAAGGAAGATGGATTGTGCAAGAAGGTAATATTTCTGCACGAGCTCATCTGCCACATTTTAACTATGTCAAGAGCCACTTATTAGCATCCAGTGCCACTTTCCAACCAGGTGGTGTGTGAAGAGATAATGCAGATTCATCTCAAGTATCTTACTCAAAATAATGTTAAAGCTAAAGTGAGCGATTTGGTGAGTGTTTGCCAAAGTGATGAAAAGTTGTGGATTTTTGTTTTTATTGGGATGGCCATTTTAGAATGCACAATATAATTTGGAAAGTGTGAATATAGGTGGGAAATGAGAAGTAGGATTATATATAGGGACTGAGATGAAGATAAAAATTCATAGTCTTAGGGAGATATGTAATTGTTGGTTTGGTAACCTAGGATTACAGCCATAAGAAAAATGATCTTAAAAAAAATCCCACTAGAATAATTCTAATCATTTTTTCTGGCTCCACTAATCATCTCTCATTTGTCCTTAAATGCTATTCATGAGACATAATTCACATCTTTTTTCATGACCTATAGTAGGGGCTGAGACACCTCTAGTATATCAATGATACAATAGATAAACCAGAATAATGATATAACAGTGTAAGTCTTGTTTTGTCTTCTGGTGGTGTCCAGGATGGAAGTAGGGAGTTGAGGCATTAGCCAAGAAGATAATCTATGCTGAGATGGGTTATAATTAAACCCACAGAAATTTGGGAAAACAAACTGCTTCTATGACAATGTCTCCTTTTTTACCCAAATCTTTTCTTTCAGCAATAATTTTTATGCTCTGATGACAATACCTGGTTATTTGAACATGATTTGATAAAAATATATTTGCTAGCTGACTTATCCTGCTGCTACTAAACTCTTTCAAAAATTAACCCTTCGGTTTGTTCCAGGCAGAAAGTTCTCTTCTGTGCTGTCATTATACCTTAAACAAGAATTTTCAAACATGACCACACAGTCCTACGGTGCTTTGTTCACATAACTTTTTTGTCATATCAACTGGAGGGACAGTGTCACAGTATGTGAGAATATGGGAAGAAGGGATGTCCATTCAGGACAAATTCCTGTGTATGCATGTCTTTTTATTTGATTATTTGCTTTTTTGTTCAAAAGAAGGGTAGAGCAGTGCACAGAATTATTACCTATACATGAGAGACACATATTTTGGAAACCTATAACAAGATTTTTTTCCTTCTTTCTCACATATTGTAGATCATTACCCATTTAATGGTAATTTTTCTTCCATTATAATATGAAGCCATCTGTTTCATTTCTAGAGAGATCACTAAAAATAATCCCAATGATAATAAAAGTCAAACACATTTTGATAATTTAGAGGCACTGCAAGTTTCATTTTATATGTTTGTGGGGGTGTTGTTATTTTATAAGGCTATTATGGGTGAAGAAAATTTTTTTACTGAATTGTGTGAATTGATTTCTTGTTACTGAACAAAAAACACAACTATGAGAAAAAATCCAGAGAAAACATTTGACTAGTTGCCAAACATCTAAGTCTGCTATGAAAATAAGTATTGGTGGTAAAAATCATGAGACTGAATGGTAAAATGAAAATGAATCATGAAATAGGCAACCAAAGCAATATACTATAGATGTGAACTGCTTCTGGGCTCACATACCAACAAAAAAATTCTGTGCATTCTAAATCTAAGAGAGCTGGGGACATAGTCACTATACTGATGATCATTTTTCTAGTGCAGGGTGAATGTAAAAATATCATTTTTATTGGTGTCACTAACAAAGAACTTTGTGTATTTCAGTTAATTATTAAGGAATCACTTCAAAAACTTTCTTATTTTAATTAATCGTCAAAAAAAAGAAATTTCAGGTCTAATTTTGAATAAATATTATTTGTTTGTAGAATGAGAATTGATAAAAGCAAATAACATATAAGATTTTATTTTTGTATACAAAATTAAACATTTTTTAAAAAGATTTATTTATTTATGCATACAAGCTGGGATGTAGGCCAGATGTGTGGCGTGGTGAGAGGTTTCACCAGAGACAGAGTGGGTATTAGAACAGGCTGATCAACTGAAATACACAGCTGAGGGGAGCAGCAGGTGAGGCAGGAGAGGTCTGCTGTGCCATGTGGGAATTTCCCCGGCTGGGTATTGAACTCATGCTGCAGTGGCTCTGGATAACTTCATGGTGCTGCGCTTAACCTGTTGCACCACCAGGGAGGCCTCCCAAATTAAACATTTTTATAACTGCCTTTTTTACATAAAGAAGTGACTGCTCCACTCCTGAGTCTTTAGGGAATCATAAGGAGAACAAGAGGACCCAGGTGAGGTAGTTATGTATTCATTATAAAGTGTAGCTGAGCAGTCCCTCCACTGAAAATTTCTGTCTCATTTACACTTACGTTCTACAGGGTTAGGAGAAAGAATTTTTGTTAAAATTTCTCTTTTGCTGTTCATTCTTTTTATTATATTTTTCTTCCTTTCTGTCTTTATGAGCGTATTTAGACTGCTTATTTACTTATAAATTTAGTTAGTTAATTTTAATTCCACACTCTTCATTGTATTTTCATTTTGAACCCTCTTTTTGATATATATTTCATTTATATTTGCTCAGGTTTTTAAGTTTCTTTTCTACAATTAAAATTTAGTTTTGTATTTTCTTACTTTTTTATTTTCTAGTTCCTTAAAGGGTGGCAAGATTATTTAGTTGAGCTTTCTTATTTCTGATAAGGGCCTGTATTGCTATATATATTCCCTGTTTGGTACTCTGTTTTTGCAGTGTTCCACAGCTTCTGATAGATGTGTCTTTATTTTAATTTTTCTCCATATGTATCTGTGTGTATTTGTTTTTTAACCTTTTTTTGTGAATTCCTCATTAGCTCACTAGTCATTTGGTAATGTTGTCTTCACTCCGAGTTTATTAGAGCTTTTTCTAACTTTCATATTGTAGTTGATTTCTAGATTGATACCATAGTGATATGGGAAAATACTTGATATGCTTTCAAACTTCCTGAATTTTTTACACTTGTTTTGTGATCCTAAATGTGGTCTACCTTGGATAATCATCAGTGTGCAAGTAAGAAGAATATAAACACAGCTTTTTGGGGGTGGCAGGGGTCTATAAATATCTTTTAAACCTATCTGCTCAAATTCTTTGTTGAAGTCTCTTGCTTTTTATTGATTTTATTTCTCTTGATCTGTCTCTTGGTGAATGTGGGAAGTTTAATTCCCTAATACTTTTGTTTTGTTGCCAACAATTGTTTTCAGATGCTTAAATACATGCCTCATAAGTGTTGGTATGTCTATATTGATTTGAGTGTGTGTGTGTGTGTGTGTGTGTGTGTGTGTGTGTTTATTATGTGAGAGAGAGGAGGGTGGTATATCTCTTGATGTATTATTATTTATGATCATTGTAAATATGACTGCAATGAAAATGGGTATGCATATTTCTTTCAAATTAGTATTGTTTATATTTGGGGGTAGATTCCTAGGAGTGAAATTGCTGAGTCATATGTTAGATACACTTTTAATGTTTGGAAAAACTTTCATATTAATTTCCAAAGGGGCTGGGCAGTTTAGCAACAGTGTAGGAAGTTTCCTTTTTCTCCATATCTTTGTCAGCCCTTGACTCTGGTCTTCGGTTATAGAGCATTTTCACACGAGTGAGGTGGTATCTCATTATGGATTTGACTTGCATTTCCCTGACCATAAATGATGATGAGCATTTTTCATGTGCATTTTAGCCATTTGTATATCTTCTTTGGAGAAGTACTTATTTGACTCTTATGCCCATTTTATGATTGGGATATTTTCTTTATTTGTATTGAGTCATATGAGCTCTCTGTAGATCTTTGATACCAACCCTTTGTCAGATGTATGGTGTGCAAATATTTTGACACTCAATAAGGTGCCATTTTGTTTTAGAGATAATTTCTTTCACCAGTATGGATGTAGCCCCAGAACAAACAATACAATGGAGAAAAAGAGTTTCTTCAGAAACAGCATAGGAAAACTGGGCAGTGATATGCAATAGAATAAATATAGAGCACTATATCACACTTTACACAAAAATTTACTCAGGCAATGACTAAAGGTCATTGTTTCAATAGTTTTTTTAGATTTGGTTTCCAATGCTAAGAGAAACAAACCCCAAAATAAACAAATAGATTTGCAAGTCTACAAAGCTTCTGCAGAACTAAAACAAAGCGAACAAAAAACTATCATTAAAGCAAAAAGACACAGTATGTAATAAGATAAAATATTTGTGCATCATACATCGGACAAGAGGAAAATATCCAAGATATACTAAGATTTCACACAACTTAGTAAAAAGAAAACAAGTAACCCATTTTTATTTTAAAAGCAGTAAAGTTAAATTATACTTATTCAAAAAATGCATAAAGGGGGAAACAGAGAACTGAAGAACTATGTACATGTTTGGACTTTGATGAAATTAAAGATTATATTCTGGACTGAACTCCCCTTCTACAACTTCTTAGGACTAGATTACCTTGTGAAGTACACTGAGAGTACACAGATTTTAGAGTCCCGTGTCTAGAACTCAAGAGAGGATAAAAATTGGTGGTACAATAATCACAAACCAGCACTCTGCTCTCTAGCACAATTGTACCAGCAGCTAAAGCCATCCAAAGTAATCTCATATCCTCTTATTCAGCAACTGCACGATCGGTGTCAGTACCTAGACCACCAACAAAGGACAAAAAATTAAAATCAAACAAAATCAAACACAATCTACTAGAAAGAAAAAGGTAGGTCAACTCTCTAAGTTACTGTTGCAGACACCTAAAAAAATGAAACCTAAAGCAGCAAAATGGGCAGGTGAAAAATACAGCATATGTCATTTTGATGGATTATGGGAATGAATAAGATATAAAAAGGAGAGCAAAGCTATCCAGAATCCAACCACAGAAATATAGTAGACTTCTTCCACTGCTATATAGAAAGTTAAAAATTAACATAATGAATAAATTCAGAGATGGAAGAAAATGCATAAAATCAGGTTACAATGATAAAGAAAACTTTATTTATTTATTTATTTTTTAAAGATTTTCTTTATTTATACATACAAGCTGGGGTACAGGCCAGAGGTGTGGGGCAGCCAGCGAGAGGGTTCACCAGGGACAGAGCGGGGAGCAGAACAGGCAGATCAGAAATACACTGCTGAGGGGAGCAGCGGGAGAGGCGGGAGAGGCAGGAGAGGTCTGCCGCACCATGTGGGATTCTCCCCGGCCGGGCGTCGAACTCGCATCGCTGCTGCCGACAGCTCCACAGCACAGCGCATAACCGTTGCGCCACCAGGGAGGCCCACAATAAAGAAAACTTTAAAATGCTTATCAAAGATATATAACAACATTCATAAAAACACATTAACTACAAAATAAAACTAAAGAAGAGAAAATAGAAATCAACTTTAAAAAAGGAAACACAGAGGCAGAATGTAAAAAGTCCATTATGCGACATCTAAAATAATAAAAGTTGGGCCTCCCTGGTGGCGCAACAGGTTAAGCTCAGTGCTGTGGAGCTGGTGGCTGCTGTGCCAGTTCGAGGCACAGCCGAGGAGATTCCCACATGGCTCAGCTGACCTCTCCTGCTTCGCCCACTGCTCCTCTCAGCTGTCTATTTCAGTTGATCTGCCTGTTCTGCTCTCCACTCTCTGGTGAACCTTCTCATTGCTCCACACCTCTGGCCTGTACCCCAGCTTGTATGCAAAAATAAAATAAATCTTTAAAAATAATAATAAATAATAATAAAAGTTATGGTAGCAAGATAGACCAAGCAGAGGATAGAATCAGTGACCTTGAAGATAGAAAAACAAAGAGAAGTGCAAAGAAAAAAATGAATAAATGCTCTCGAATTATCCAACTTTATTAGGAAAGATAATATAAGGTTAAAGTATATCTCAGCAAAGAAAAAGAGACAGAGAACATATTTCTTCTTCAAAGTTAATAGTGGAATACTTTCCAGACTTGAGGAAAGAAATAAACACAAAAGTTCCTGAACTTAAATTAATACTTGGTATTTCTACATGCAGTGGAACCTTTGCCAAAACGCAAAGCAGTGAAACTACCAAGAGTGCAGACAAAGACAAAATATTCAACATGTCTAAGTGAAAAAAGCAAGTAACTTATAAAGCATAGATTAGACTTATTTATTTATTTATTTATTTGTTTATTTAAAGATTTATTCATTTATGCATACAAGAACTGGAGTGCAGGCCAGAGGTGTGGGTGGGGTGGTGAGAGTATTCATCAGAGACAGAGAGGAGCGCAGATCAGGCAGATTGACTGAAGTACACTGTTGAGGGGAGCCACAGGTGAGTCAGGAGAGGTCTGCTCTGCCAAGTGGGACTCTCCCTGGCTGGGGATGAACTTGTGCTGCAGTAGCTGGAGACAGCTTCATAGGCTGAGATTTAACCCGTTGCGCCACCAGGGAGGCCTACATTAGACTTTTTAGCAGAAACCTTGAAAACAAAGGGAGAATGGAATGTCATATAAAAAAAACTCAAATAAAAACTAGAAGCCAAGAATAGTATGCCCTATAAGACTCTTTTACATATATGAGGGAGAAATAACGGCATCCCCATACATACGTCTGAAGGAGTTTGCAAAAACTAGACCTCCCCTTACAAGAAATGTTTAAAGGAGTTCTCCTTACTAAAATTATTAACACACACACACACACACACACACACTGAACAAGGCAATAGAACCAGAAAACTAAAGCCAGAGTAGCAGTAAAAGATCCTTATGTATCAAGAATAACCCTTAATATAAATAGACTGAAATCACCATTCAAGAGTCAGAGTGACTGGATCACTGAACAAAACCCAATTTTATGGTGACTCCTTATGAATTCTAAAGGTAAACATAGACTCAGAGTAAATGGTTATACAACAAATCCTAGAAGCAAAAGGACCCTAAGAATGCAGGGACAACTTATATCAGGTGAAATACACTTTCAATTTTAAAAAGTTTTAAAAAGACAGAGATAAACATACATAAAGATAAGGGGACTCCACCTGAGGAAGACATAACATTCAATAAATATGCACCAAAGCAAGATGTAACAAAGTGCTTAAGGAAACTATTAAATAATCTTCAAAAAGACACCAGTGTCATAGTCATAAGAGTGTTCAACATCATTCTTTCATTAATGGACAGATCAGTCAAACAGAAAATCAACAAAGAAACAACGAATTAGACTGCATAGGCTTAATTGATTTCTATAGGGCACTGATGCCACAAAAACTGAGTACACATTATCTCAAGTGCACATGGAATATTCAGCAGTATAGACCATATGTTGGGTCACAAAACAAATATTGATCAATAAATGCACAAAGATTTAAATTAAATCAAGTATTTTCTATGATTACAATGGCATGAAACTGGTAATAAACCATATACATAAAAGTGAAAAAATATCTCTAATATGTGGATACTCAATAACATAATACTGAATACTAGGTTAACGAAAAAATATAAATGGGGAAATTAGAAACTAACTTCAGACTAACAAAACTGATGGCATAAGCTACCAGGATATATGGGACACAGCAAAAGCAGTATGAAGACCAAAGTATGTAGCAATAAAGGCATGCATCAAGAAGTAAGAAAGAACTCAAACAATCTCACCTTCCACTTTAAAGAACTAAAAGAAGAGTCTAGACCAAAAGCCAGTAGAATGAAGAAGATAATACAAATTAGAAGAGAAAAAAAATGATATAGAATCTGATCATTTAAAATATCTGTGAAAACATAAATTTGTTTGAAAAATTTAAAAAGTATGAAATTATATAAGTATATATCAAATTATAAAAATATGCTCTAGCTAGATTCATGTGGAATAAAGGGGAAGTCTTTCAAAAACATAGAAATGAAAGGAAAGTTATAGCAGTAATATCAGAAATACAAAAGATCGTAAGAGACTATTGTAAAAATTAATATGCCAATGAATCGGATAACCTAGAAGAGTGGATCCTTATTTATTATCACACTACCTTCTGATATTGAATCAGGAAGAAATAGAAAGCATGAGTAGACTAATTACAGGAAAGGCAACGGTCATAGAAATCAAAGATCTTCTAAGAAATAAAGCCCATAATGCCTGGCCAGGGAGATTCCCACATGGTGCAGCAGACCTCTCCTGCCTCGCCCGCTGCTCCCCTTAGCACTGTATTTTTGTCTATCTGCCTGTTCTGTTCCCCACTCTGTCTCTGGTGAAACTTCTCGCTGCCCCATGCCTCTGGCCTGTACCCCAGCTTGTATGCATAAATAAATAAATCTTTTAAAAAAAAGAAGAAAGAAAGCCCATAACCAGAAACTATTATTAAGTTCTGCCAACAAACATGTATTTTTCTCAAACACTTTTTAAAAAAAAACTACGTAGTTTAAGTTATGTAGAAGGTACAGGTTTGGGGCATAAGAGAATAAAAAATTCATGAAATCACAAGGAGTTAGAACATTGGATTAAATCTAGCAGAAAAATTGTAAATCATATTATAGAAGTACTTGAAACTAAAAATGCAATAACAAGAGAACATGTAGAAAGACATTATGTAGGTTGTAACTGGCAGAGTTGAAAATACAAGTTGACAGAACAGTGTAGTTACTAAAACCAACTACTGCATTTAGCAAAATTTGTCGTCTATTCAAATTTAGAAATATATATATATTATCACAATTAGGAATGCATGGTATTTGTTTTTTTCTTTTGAAGATTAATCCTAGAATATGTAGAAAAATATAGACAAGATAATGAAGAATCTGGGTGCATTTGGCCTAGGAAACAGAATAATAAGGGCAGAAAATTAGAAACATAGGTTACTAGAAGAACTACACATAGAAAATGATTTATCTGTAAACAAAGGGTAGTACTAGATCAATGAGCAGCCTGTACAAAAGAACAGACCTCAACAAAGCCAAGTATATGGTTTTCCACATACTTCCAAAGCCAAGTATGTGGCCTAGGGATTAAATCTCAGTGCTGTCACTGCTAGGGACTGAGTTGGGTCCCCAGCCCGTGAGCTAACCCACATATGATGCAGCAGACCTTTCCTGTCTCGTCCACAGCTCCACTTAGCAGTGTATTTCAGTAAATCCATCGGTCTGCTCTCCACTCTGTCTCTGGTGAATACTCTAATCCCTCACACCTCTGTCCTAAACCCCATTTCTTATATGCATAGATAGATGGATAGATGATAGATAGATAGATAGATAGATAGATAGATAGATAGATAGATAGATAGATAGTCAGGCATACAAGCATATCCATTATTGAAAGGACTTCAAACACTGATTTACTTTTAATCTGCTTGGAATTGTATGAAGATAATTGGCCATTTGCTTTTCTTCTTTGGAGAAGTGCCTTTTGAGCTCTTCTGCCCATTTTTTGACTGGGTTATTGGCTTTGTTTTTGTTGAGTTGGGTGAGTTCCTTGTAAATTTTTGTTATCTGCTAGAAATGGAACTTCCATATGACCCGGCAATACCACTACTGGGAAAATACCCAAAGGACACAAAAACACTAATCCGAAAGGATACATGCACCCGCATGTTTATTGCAGCACTGTTTACAATAGCTAAGGTATGGAAACAACCCAGATGCCCAAAAAAGGATGACTGGATCAAGAAGATGTGGTGCATGTACACAATGGAATACTATTCAGCATTCAAAAAAGACAAACACATGCAATTCGCAGCAACATGGATGGACCTAGAGGGGATCATGATCAGTGAAATAAGCCAGAAAGAAAGAGAAAATTATCGAATGGTTTCACGTATAACAGGAATATAGGGGAGCCAAATAATAAAGCGACATTCAGCAGGGTAGGAGGGGAGGGGTAGGGCTCAAGAAGGGGGAAGAGGGGAGCATGGAGGACTATGGTGATGGCTCCACGGGTGAACAGGTGGTGGGTAACTTACGGGGAACACATAATAATGTAAAATATATGAATAACAAAAAAAAATATCTATCAAAAGAAAACAAAAAAAAAATAAATTTTTGTTATCTGTCCTTTATCAGATGCATTGTGTGTAAAGATCTTTTCCCAGTTGGTAGGGTGTCTGTTAGTTTTGGTTAATGTCTCTTTTGCTGTACAGAAGCTTTTTATTTGATGTAATCCCATCTGTTTACCTTGTCTTTCACTTCCTTTGCTTTGAGGGCTGTGTCTTTCAAGATTTTGCTGAGATGTATGTCATGTAGAGTTTTGCCTATATTTTCTTCTATAAATTTTATGGTTTCAGGTCCTACATCCAGGTATTTTATCCATCTTGAGTTGACTTTGGTGTAGGGTGTGAGGTAGTAGTCTAGCTTCATTTTTTTGCATGTGGCTGCCCAGTTTTCCCAGCACCATTTATTGAATAGGCTGTCCTTGTTCCACTGCATTTTCTTTGCTCCTTTGTCAAAGATTAGTTTTTCATAGATATGTGGCTTTAATTCTGGGTATTCTATTCGGTTCCATTGGTCTTTCTGTCTGTTTTTGGTCCAGTACCATGCTGTTTTAATTATTATGGCTTTGTCATATAGTTTGAAACTATGGAGTGAAATTCCTCCATTTTCTTTCCTTTTAATTAGTAGGGCTTTAGCTATGCGAGGTTTTTTGTGGTTCCATATGATTTCATCAGTAGTCGATCTATTTCTTTGAAGAATGTCATTGAGATATTTATTGGAATAGCATTGAATCTGTAAATTGCTTTTGATAGGATTGCCATTTTGATAATGTTAATCCTTCCAATCCATGAGCAAGGAATGCCTTTCCATCCCTTCTTGTGTCTTCTATTTCTCTCAACAGAGTTTTGTAGTTTTCTTTGTATAAGTCCTTTATGTCTTTTGTTAGATTTATTACCAGATATTTGATTTTTTTGGTTTCGATTTTGAAGGGGATGGATTTCTTAATTTCTTCTTCTTTAGATTGGGTGTTTGCATAGAGGAATGCTACTGACTTTTGTGCGTTGATTTTGTATCCTGCTACTTAACTGGTCTATAATTTTGAGTAGTTTTTCTATGGAGTTTTTAGGGTTTTCTATATATATTATCATATCATCTGCAAATAGAGACAGTTTAATTTCTTATTTCATATTCGGACCTCTTGAATATCTTTCAAATGTCTAATTGCTCTGGCTAGGACTTCCAGTATTATATTGAAAAGTAATGGTGAGAGTGGACATCCTTGTCTTGTGCCTGATCTTTGGGGAAAGGCCTTCAGCTTCTCACCATTGAGGATAATATTGGCCGTGGGTTTGTCGTATATGGCTTTTATTATGTTGAGGTATGTTCCTTTTATCCCAAGGATTTCAAGGGCTTTTATCATAAATGGGTGTTGTACTTTGTCAAATGCTTTCTCAGCATCTATTGATATGATTATATGGTCTTTATTTTCATTTTTGTTGATGTGTTGGATTACACTGATTGATTTTCTGATGTTGAACCATCCTTGTGTCCCTGGAATGAATCCCACTTGGTCGTGGTGTATTATCTTTTGGATGCATTGTTGGATCCTGTTGGCCAAGATTTTGTTAAATATTTTTGCATCAGTATTCATTAGGGAGTTTGGTCTGTAGTTTTCTTTTTTTGTATTGTCTTTGTGTGGTTTTGGTATTAGAGTAATATTTGCTTCATAGAATGTGTTTGGTAGTACTCCTTCCTTCTCGATTTTTTGAAAGAGTTTGTGCAATATAGGGACTATTTCATTTTTGAATGTTTGGTAGAATTCATTTGTGAACCATCTGGTCCTGGGCTTTTGTTTTTGGGGAGGTTTTTAATTACTGTTTCAATTTCACTATTTGTGATTGGTCTGTTTAGGTGTTCTATGTCTTCTTTGTCTAGTTTTGAGTGATTATATGGTTTTAGGAATTGTCCATCTCCTCTAGGTTGTTGTACTTGTTTCCATATAGCTGTTTATAGTAATCTCTTATTATTTTTTTTTTATTTTTGCTGTGTCCGTTGTGATTTGTCCTTTTTCATTTATGATCCTATTTATTTGTGTTTCCTCTCGTTTTTTCTTTGTAAGCCTGGCTAGTGGTTTGTCTATTTTGTTTATTTTTTCAAAGAACCAGCTTTTGGTTTTGTTAATCTTCTGGATTTTTTTTTTAATTTCCATTTCATTTATTTCTGCTTTGATTTTTATTATTTCCTTTCTTAAACTGTCTTTGGGGTTTTTGGTTTTTCATTTTCTAGTTCTTTGAGATGTGAGATTAAATTGTTTCTCTGGGTTGTTTCTTGTTTCTTAATGTGAGCTTGTAATGCTATATATTTTCCTCTTATTACTGCTTTTGCTGTGTCCCAGACATTCTGGAAAGTTGTGTCCTCGTTGTCATTCAGTTATAGATATTTTTTAATTTCTTCTTTGATCTCTTCATTGATCCATTTCTTTTCCAGTAATGTGGGTTTCAGTCTCCATGAGGTTAAGAGTTTTCTTTTTTCCTTTTTATGATTTATTTCCAGTTTGACTTTTTTATGATCAGAGAAGAAGGCTGGTATAATTTTGATCTTAGTGTATCTGTTGAGGTTTGTTGTGTGGCCTAATATGTGATCAATCCTGGAGTATGTTCCATGCGTACTTGAGAAAAATGTGTACTCAATTTTTCGGGGGAGAAGTGATCGATAGATATCTGTTAACCCCATGTGGTCTAAGTCCTTATTTAGAGCTTTAATGTCGTTGGTTACTTTTTGTCTTCTTGATCTGTCCAATAGAGAAAGTGGGGTGTTGAAATCCCCTACTATGTATGTGTTTTCTTTAATGTCTATTTTCAGGGATGATAATAATTGTCTGATATATTTTGGTGCACCTTCATTTGGGGAGTATATGTTGATGAGTGTTATATCTTCCTGTTTTATTGTCCCCTTTATCATGATGTAGTGACCAGCTTTGTCTTTTTTTACCTTTTTAAGTTTGAAGTCTATTTTATCTGATATAAGTATAGCTGTTCCTGCTTTCTTCCTTGGTCCATTTGCTTGTAGGATTATTTTCCATCCTTAAACTATTAATCTCTGTTTATCTTTTGCAATTAAATGTGTTTCTTGTAGACAGCAGAAGGTTGGGTTCTGTTTTTTGATCCATCCTGCTATGATATATCTTTTAATTGGTGTGTCTAGTCCATTTACATTTAGAGTTAATATTGATATACTGTCATCCATATTTGTCTTTTTTTTTAACCTTTTTGTGATTCTAATCCTTACCTTATTCCATATTTCCTGGTCTTTCCTCTGTTGTTTTTGTCTTCATGGTTTCTTGTAGTAAGTTTTGGAGTGGGGGTTTGGTAGTGATGAATTTCTGTGGTTTCTGTTTGACAGAGAAGGTCCATATTCTTTCTTCATAGAGGAAGGAGAGCTTGGCAGGGTAGAGTATTCTTGGTTGACATTTGTTGGTATGTAGTATATTACACATGTCTCTCCATTCTCTTCTTGCCTTTAATGTTTCTTCGGAGAAATCTGATGTCAGCCTGACTGGCTTTCCTTTGTAGCTTATTTGTTTCTTTGTCCTCGTCATTTTCAATATATTTTCCTTGTCTTGAATTCTCGATAGTTTTACTATCATATGTTTTGGTGTTTTTTTTCCTTCGTTGTAATAATTTGGAGATCTTCTGGCTTCCTGTATGTCGATTTTTGTTTCCTTTTTCATGTTTGGAAAGTTCTCTTCAATTATCTCCTTGAGAAGTTTCTCTGTTCCTTTGTCTCTCTCTTCTCCTTCTGTGATTCCTATGATTCTGATGTTTCCTTTTCTCATGGTGTCAGATAGTTCTTGAAGCTTTTCCTCATTCTTTTTCCTTCATTTTTCTTTTTCCTTTTCTGTCATGGTTCTTTCAGTGTCTTTATCTTCCAGAGTGCTTATTTCCCTCCATGTGTTTTAATCTACTTTTATGGTTCTCTACTTATGTTTGTAAACCCTCCATTTCTTTCATTTTCTTCTTTATGGATTCATTCTCGTTTTTCAGTTCTTCATTTATATTCCTCAGTTCTTTGTTCTTTCCATTTAATTCTATTATTTATTTTATTATGGCTATTCTGAATTATTTATCTGTTAGGCAGTTGTAATCTTCTATGTCCATATTATTGGGTTCTGAAGAAGGATTTTCTTTCTGTGGTGTATTGTTTTGAGGGTCATTTGTAACTTTTTTTCTACCTGTTGTTGGCCTTCTGCTTTGCTCTGATCATAGCATTCCTGTGCTGTTGGTGCCAGAGGGCATGGTTCTTGGTTCTACTTGCTGAGGAGTGTTTGTTTTTTCCTAGTGTCTGAGTTGCCTTGGCTGTGGCTGGGTATCTCCCGGATTTTCTTTTTTCTCTGTTGAATTTCTGTGTCTTGTGGCATGTCTCCAATGTGTTTCCAGTTCCGGGTGGAATTAGGGTAGAAAAAGGGGTGTTGCTTTGTAGTTAAATAAATAAATAAAAATTAAAGTAGAAAAAAAAAGGTATTGGGTAGATGTAAACTTGGGGAAAGTTTTGTAGTCCTTTTGCTTTTAGGTTTTGGAGTTTCCGGGTAAGACCTCTGCTAGGGTTCAACCCCCGTTTCCAGTGTCAGATGTTACTGTTGACCTATTGTCGCTGCTGTTGTTTTATAGTTGCTAGTAGTCTTTCTGTTCTTTCTCTCTCCACCCCCCTTTTTATTTTTCTTCTTTCCCTCAGTGTTTGCCTGGGGGTTATTCCTGCCCCTGGGGTTATGTCTGGTGGGGAGGGGTTGAGAGTTCCTGATCTTAAGTTTCTTTTCTGCTGCTTGGGCCTCACTTCTCCACAAGGGGGTGCAGGGGTGGAGGTTGTGGGCAGCTAATGGTCAGTGTTTCGCCTCCCCTAGGTTCTGGGGGGCCACTGTGCAACCTCCTAGAAGTTGGTTGTGGGCCACGGTGGGGGGTGGGGGGAGCTGGATTTTCCTTTCTGCAGCCCTCCTGGGTGCCAAGATGCAGACACTTTGTGGAGGAGGGTGTGGTTGGAGACAGTTCCAGCAGGAGCCTTTATCCCAGGTTAGGTTACCTCCAGTCAGGTTAGAGAAAAGTAGAGTTCTCTAACATCAGCTCTTGGTGTCAGGTTACAGAGTAGAGGTAGATTGTTTGAGGTTGTCGCAGCATTTTTTCCTGCTAGACTGGTTTCTCAGACCAATATATCACCCAGCAACCAGTGAGGGATTAGGACGCCACAGGGTGCTGGCAGTTTGTCTTCCTCACTAAGAAGTTACCTAGCCCCAGGTGAGAGATGGAATGCAGTGACCCTCGAGCATTCCTGTACTTCAGAGCTGCCACCCAGGGAAGAGAGGGGGCTCCTGTGTTGGGGGGGTGGGGGTCGCTCTCCCCGTTAGTTGGCCAGAGCCCTCCGACCCCACCACGGTTTCTAACCTTGTATTCAGTGGCTCTCCATAAAGCTGGTTTGCCCACCTTTCCTTTCTTTTGTTCCTCCGTGTGGGGTCTGGTGTCTTTTCTCTTCTTTTTACTCCAACTTTTCAGTTTATCTTTAAATCTAAAGCACCCATAGGGATGATTGTATTGTGTAGAGCATCCAGTTCTCCTCAGATCAGCTCTCAAAATTAGGGATTTTTCTGTCCGTAAATCTGTATTTTGTGGGAGAGCCTAATCCTAGCGTCTGTTCGCAGCCATGTTTTGGGGGCATGTCTATTATAGATCTTTTTTATATGTAATTTCCATCACTCTATTTTCACTATTTGAGTTGTATCTATTTTATCTGATGTAAATATGGTTGTCTCTGTGTCTTTTTTTTTGGGGGGGGTGTCTCATTTCTTTGTCAAATTGCTTTCCACCCATTTACTTTAAGCCTATGTTTATCTATAGAAACAGATGTATCACTTGGAGACAGAAGAAAGTTGACTTTTGTTTAATGATCCAACCAGTCACTCTGCGCTGTTTTTTCAGTGGGTTCAGTCCACTTACATTTAAAGTTGTCATTGACATAAGAGGATTTGCTGTTGCCATTTTGTCTTTAGCTTTCTGGTGCTATTTATTTTCTTTCTAGTACTTTTTTGTGATTTTTCTTCTATTTAAATTATGTGAGATAGCTACTTTCAACATTTATTGTAGTGGAGATCAAGTGTTGGCAAAATGCATCAGTTTCTGTTAATCTGGAAGTTTTTTTTTTTAATTTTTAACCCTTCACTATTAAAGATCTGGCATGGTAAGATATGGTATGGGAGAAGTCATGTTACTGAAATAAAATTAGTCATTTCCTATCAGTTTGTGTGTACTTAACAAGAATATGACAGTCAAATTATAATTTTGGCTCAAGGTTTTTTTTTTTTGTAATCTGCAATAAATTGATGTTTACATCACGAAATGCATGCCAAAAGTGATAGGCGTAAGATTAATACCTGTAAAAAAATCAAGTCATAGACTACTTCTTAGATTTCTTTGCTTATCTCTTGTATAGCTGTTCAGGAGCATCTCTGGGGAGTGTCCAGCAGTAGTCAGCCAGCATTGTAGTGGACCATTTTCCCTGGTATCTTTGTTCAATTGATGTGATATCCTAATGAAATGTACACCATATTCATCACCAACCATACCACAGTTTTCAGGGAAGAAATCCAGATGGGAATGAAGGAAGCTGACCTTTGGAGACATATTCCAGCCAAGTTTCTGATACTGCATAAGCATGTCCTTTACTAGTTTCTTGTAGTTTTCTGTCCTAACATTCCCAAGAAATTTTGTAGACACTAGGCAAAAAGCATTCCATTCTTGTTTCACATCACCCTGCAGCAAGCTGTTGAACCAGTCATCTTTGAAGAACTCTCAAATCTGAGGGTCCACAAAAACTCCCTCCTTAATCTTTGCTTCTTTGAGTCAAGGAAATTTTTCATGCAGATATTGGAAAGCTGGTGAAGTCCTGTCCATGGCTTTCACGAAATTCTTCATCAAACCTAGTTTGATGTGACGGGGTGGTAGCAAGATTTTGTGAGCCTCAACCAGAGCTGGGTGCTGGATATTCTTCTCTCCAATGACTGCATTTTGTCTGTGAGTCCATTCTTTCCTCAAGTAGTGAAATTCACTTGCTTGGCTATCCCACTCACATAAGAAACACATGTATTTTGTATTATCCTGCCGCTGTCCCATTAAAAGGGCAACTAGCTTCAAATCACCATAGACGTGCCAGCTGTACTCATTATAATCAATGGAATTCAGTAGCTGCTTTAAGTCACCATATGTCTCTTTATTGTAGACAGCTACCGGAATAGATGGAAGATGATTTCCATTGTGCAAAAGCACAGCCTAAAGACTCAGTTTCGAAGAGTCTAGAAATAGTCTCCATTCTTGTGGGTCATGAGTGATTTCCAAGGCATTCATGAGGCCCTCACTATAGGAACAGAATACCAGAGTACTTTCCTTTCTGAATAAAGGCTCCACTTGTTGGTGGCCCTTTGAATATAAAGTAATTGTGACATCTTCTTCTAGAAGATTCCATGTTGGAGTCTTGATGATGCAATCAATTCTGGATGATGTGTGAATGATGGTATTATGCACTGTGATGAAATATTCCATCATTCTAGGCCGATTCAGGATGTGTTGCAGTCCTATTGGATAAATTTACATGGTGAAACATATAAAATGAATTACATGAGATATCTTCAAAACGACAGCTAGTAAAAAATTTTCAGGGTTACATTCATGTTCAGCACACCAAGATACAACAGATTAGGAACTTTTTAAGTCAGTAATGATCTTAATATTGACCAGTGTAATTAGTACCGTTTTGTCTGAGCTGAATCGTGTTTCAACACAGTATTTTTTGTCTTGAAATAAGAAAAATAACACTGGATTTCATTCGTCATGCATACTCACTTCTCTAATTTCCTCTGTAAATCTATTATAACATATAATAAGAGTAAGACTTTGCATGACTTTAAGTATGTTAAATGTTGCATAAACAAAATTTTAATTTGATTTTTCCTATCATCTCTTAGCAATTATAATGGGTAGGATGGAGGCTACCAAAAGAAATGACTACACAGAATCTGAAAATGTGACCTTATTTGGAAATACATCAGTCATAATTCATTTCAGGAAATCAAAGTGAGATCAAAGCAGATTAATTTGTTTTACCTTAAGTTCAGTGTCATGTACCCTTATAAGAAAAGTGAAGACATAGAGGAAAAGGCAAGGTGAAGAAGGATGTAGGTTATTGTTATATTGCTATAAATATCAGAAAATCTGGATATACCAGAAGCTGAAAGAGGTAATGTATTAACACCTATAAATTCCAGAAGTGACTGTCTGCCAACACCTGTTTTAGACTTTTAGCTTAAAGAATTAAGATAATAATTTTCTGTTATTTTAAATTCCAATGATGAGGTGACTTTTTTTTATAGTAGCCAGAAAAATGCTACAAGCATCGTTTCTATTTGACCAGAAATTTATTGTAAGAGCCAGGTTCATGGCTCAAAGTGAAATATAAGAGGAAAATCAGCCAAAGAAACTAAATTGCCTGAAATAGTAATTAATGCTCTTTAAAGTCAGGAGAGCAGAATTTAGTGGGAAAGAACTAAAAAAAAAAAATCCCTTTGTCTAGGTAGGAAACTATTCAATGTATTCATTGTTATATTTAAACATTTCACCTGATTTTTGTTAAATGAAGGATTTTTTTTCTATTTATTGATTATTCAAATCTTGGACCATAAAATCAAAGTATGAAAAATGTTGTCAGAAAACAACTTCAACTTCCAGTCCTGAAACAGCAAATAATCAGTCTTGATTCTAGTTTATTTAATGTGCAATACATGTGTAAACACTTTTACATGCAAATGTAGATAAAGTAAGTAAAACTCAGAGTGGCTAAAAGAAACCATTTTGAAGCTTGTTCTACACATACTTACATACCACACACACACACGCACACGCACACACACACACACGCACACACATGCATATACAGTAGGTAGGGTTAAGCCAACACTATGGCTAGTTAATCTATCAGAAAAAAATACCATGCCCTTTATATATTGAACATTTGAAAACATGGAGTAGACTTGACATGGAAATAAAATTGTCAATAACACTGAGAGAAAAGAGAGAATAGGTCTAATGGCATACATTTTTTTTTGAGGGTTTTTAAAATTTTTTTTCTTCGTTAATATTCTCATTAGCCAACAGTCATTCACAATTATAGTGGGTTGGATGGAGTCTCCATAAATTAGAGTTTTTTTTTTTCCTGCTTCCTTTTTTTTCTTTAAGAATTTATTTATTTACGTATGCAACCTGGGGTACAGGCCAGAGGCGTGGGGCGACAAGAGGATTCACCAGAGACAGAGTGGGGAGCAGAACAGGCAGATCGACAGATTGCTGAGGGTAGCAGCAGGCAAGGCAGGAGAGGTCTGCTGCGCCATGTGGGATTCTCCCCGGCTGGGCATAAAATTTGTGTCCCCGCTGCCCACAGCTCCACAGCGCAGTGCTTAACTGCTGCACCACAAAGGAGGCCTTTTCCTGTTTTCTTTTTTTCTTGACTTCTAGCTTGATATCATTATAATCAGAGAAGTGCTTGGTATGATGTCAATCTTCATTGATTTATTAATGCATGTTTTGTGATCCAATATGTGGTCAATCATGGGGAAGGTCTGATGTACACTTGAGAAGAATGTATATTCAGCATTTTGAGTGAGCATTGCCCATTAAGCCCATGTGGCTTAATTCTTTGTTTAAAGCTTTTGTGTCTGTGTTTATTTTCTGTCTGGTCTATATGTCCATTGGTCAAAGTAGGATGATGAATTCCCCAGTCAGAAATGTGTTTTTCTCAATGTCTGTTTTGAGATTTGACATTAAGGGCCCTATATATTTTGATGCTCTTTTCTTCATGAATATATACTCATGAATGTTATATCTTCCTGTATATATTATTTCATTAATCATTATATAGTGTCTACCCTTGTATCTTATTGTCTTTTAACTAGAATACTATTTTAATATCTCTGTCTTCATTTGGGTTCTATTTTTTAAGGTTTATTCTGCAGATTACAAAACAAAAACAAAAAACAAAAAAACTAGAGCCAAAATTAGCATTTGACTGTCATATTCGTATTGTGCACATACACATTGATAGGAAATGACTAATTTTATTTCAGTAACATGACTTTTGTAAAAATTTGTTGACCAGTGTAATTTATATCTTACTAATAGCTGAATCATTGTAATGCAAGAAAGAATATTCTTGGCTGTCAGTTTTTGTCTTTAATTATTTTGATCACATTATTGCATTCTTTCTGATGGCAGTTTCAGGTGTTAGTCCGATAGGGATGCCTTTCTTTTATATGTTTCTTCTCCTCTTAGCCAGTTTCAATATTTTCCTTGACTTGAACTCTTGAAAGTTTAGTGAGTATGTTTCTTAATGTAGGTCTCTCTCTCTTTCTCTCTATTCCCCTTTGGTAATCAGCTGTTCTTATTTCTTCATGGAATTGGATTGTTTTCCATTACTTTGGGAAGATTTCCTCTGTTATTCATTGGAGTAAGTTCTGTGTTCTGTTTTCTCTTCTTTTTTTTTTTTTTTTTTTGCAAAACCCATTATTTTCATAATGTCTTATTTATGGGGTCAGATAATTCTGTGTTTCTTTACTGTTTCATTGTATTTAATCTTCCACCTGTATTATTTGTGTATTACCATCTTAGAAGTTGTGATTTGATCTTCCATTAATTATTTTCTACTTCCCTAGTTTCTCTACAACTTTTTTTAAAATCTCCTCAATTGATCATGGTGAATCTCCATGATTTTCTTACTGAAATATTCAAGTTCTACCTTATCATTTACTTTATTTCTCTGACAATTCATTTGTTATTCTAAGTTTTCTTATATACTTTTGATTAACTTTTCTGTGTTTTCTTCCATCTGTAAGAATTTTCTTATAATGGCAATTTTGAACTCCTTATCTGGTAGAAAACAAAAGTCATTTGTATCTTCACGGTTGGCTTCCAGATATTCACTATCTTTCTTTGAATAAATAGTCATAATGAGGACTCAAGTTTTCATGTGTTGTATGTCTTTAACTTTCTAACTTTAACTTTCTAATTTGCTATGTATTTAGTTTCCTAATGGTGTGGAATTCCGCTTTTCCAGAGATGATGATGCATGTCAAGGATATATAAATTGTAGCTACCTCATCTGTGGATGGGGGAGTATCTTCAGGGGCCCAGTATCTAAGATGGACAAATAAAAACATGTGCAAATGGAATGAAGCAAATAATAATAGTTATAGCAAGAGTAAATTAAATAGAAATCAAAAAGGCACACCAAAATAGCAATAAAATCAAAAGCTTATTGTTTGAAAAAAATAAAAGACAAACCTTTAGCTACATTCATAATGAAAAAAAAATTGGAGTCAAAGATGAAAAGTTGCAACAGACTTCTCAGAAATTGAGTGGTACATAGTAGATTACTATGAATATTGGTATGCTAACAAATTTAATACTCTAGAAGATAGGGACGTATTTTTATTTTTATTTTTGCATAGAAGAACTTGGGCATAGGCCAGAAATGCTGGGATTGAGAGAAATCACCAGAAGCAGAATGGGGAACAGAACAGGAAGATTTTCTGAAACACACTGCCAAGGGGAACAGTGGACAAGAAGGAAATGTCTGCTGCAATATATGTCTGTTAACTTCCCAGTGGGGATCAAACTCAGGCCATAAAGGTGATAGCACTAAAACTTAACACCTAGGCTACCAGGGAGGCCCAGGGCAAATTCTTAAAAAAAAATAGACAAACTTTCTGACTGAATGAACAAGAGATAAAATATGCATACAGACCACCACGACAGATTGAATCAGTAATAAAAAGTCTCCTAAAAAAATGTTCAGGATCACATGTTTTAAGCTTTACTAAATCTTCGAAGTTGTGATAATACCGACCCTTTTTAAAATCACTCAAAAATTGAGAGACCATTACTTTAAAACAGATATGATGAGGCTAACATTACTGTGGTACCAAAACCAGACAAAAAAACATAACACACACACACACACACACACACACACACACACACAGCAAACAAACACAAACACTTCTCACCAATTTCCATGAAGAACAACAAGATCTTGTTGAATGACCAGACACCATCTATCAAGTGGGATTATTCTAGAAATGCAAGAATGGTTTAATATTTGAAAACAAAAATCAGTGTGATTCATAAGACCCTGAATATAGAAGCAATACTGAGATATCACACTCTCAGGCTTCAAACTATACTATAAAGCTAATAATCAAAACTGTGGCTATTGTACAGATACAAAATGGCATAGAACTGATAGCCTAGCTGTCTTTATCAAGCATCATTTTTTATTTGCTTGTTTGCTGTTGTTTTATTGTTTGTTCCAGGGTTATCTTTAAAAAAAGATAAATGAAGGCACCTTTAGTGTTGAAGAGTTTAAACTGAGTGAACAAAATTAGTATATAGTTTATTTGGGGTTATATGTTTATCTCAAAATTAATTAAGCATTCTGATCACCTTAACAATAGACAGATGGATAGAGAGATAGAAACAGAGATAGAGAGATATATAAATACAAGCATTGGAACATTCTCAAGTAACCTAGTAAGTAGAACATGTTTATGCTATTTTTTTTTTTTATGCCTTATACCTACGGGTGCATGCATCCTTTTGGATTAGTGTTTTTGTGTCTTTTGGGTAGATTCCCAAAAGTGGTATTGCTGGGTCGTATGGAAGCTCCATATTTAGCAGTTTGAGAAATCGCCATACAGCTTTCCATAGTGGTTGGACCATAGCAAATGTATGAAAGCAACCCAGATGTCCAAAAATAGATGATTGGATAAAGAAGAGGTGGTACGTATACACAATGGAATACTATTGAGCATTCAAAGAAGATAAACACATGCAATTTGCAGTGACATGGATGAAATTAGAGGGGATCATACTCGGTGAAATAATCCAGAAAGAGAGAGAAAAATATCGAATGGTTTCACTTATAACAGAACTATAGGGAAACCAAACAGGAGAGAGACACGCCGTCAAGGGGAGGGGGGGAAGAGGGGGTAGGGGAGGGAGGAAGGATAAAGGCACAAAATGGAGTAGAAAAGGACACAAGGGACCACAGAGATGGATCACGGGTGAGTTGGTGGTGGGTTACCCAAGGGTAATGTATATTTCAAAAAATAAATAAATAAATAAAATGCCTGATATCTGAGTAAATGCCAAACACCCTTAGAGGAATAATTCAACATTAAATTTGGATTACCCACCTCTAATTTTATAAATGTAGGTAAGCTACACATTCTGAGATTGTTTTCTTTGTGCAATGAAGAATTAGGACTAGGTTTTATAAAGGAAATTATCTCTCAATTCTGGACTGAGTGATTATGCAATTGTCATTCATTGCTACATTATTTTTTCAATTAACATTTATCAATTATTAGCTCCAAGTGTTACTAACATGCCCTAATAAATATCATCTTTGGGAACTGTCATGAAAATGCTGGAGTTGAGGACCTCTTGTGGATTCTGTTTCTCAGTAGTTCCCACTGACTGAGTAGTTCAGTTCTTTGAACACATTCAAGCACTGTTTGCTTTAAAATGTAAGAATGATAGAGGAAGAGCCAGGACCTGAGAGAATACCGTAATTGAGACTCAAGAGATGATGGTAAAGACAAAATAGAGGGAGAAGAATGCAGGAGAGATGGCAATTAAGAAAGGAACATAAAAGAGTATCTCAGAGGCATATAGTCTAATTTATAATCAAAGTCCCCAGAGTTTAGCAGCTGAAACTCAATCGACAGAACATTCAATTATTCTTTTACTCACCTTTTCCACAGTTATTTATCCAGCCAAGGGTACTGGGCAATATGCCAGACACATAATGTTAAACAAAACAAAACTAGTCTATGCTGTCAAAAACCCTTATATTTTACTGAGGGAGCTGAATGTCAAGAACTATAACATGTCTGAGATTTCACTCTATTTATAAACTTAAATAGCCAGTTTCCTGGATGCTAACAGAGACTTGAGACCCATGAATCAGATATCAAATTCTACTTCAGGGCAATGAATAACATTTGCACTGATTTCCCTATACCCCTTTGTCACAAGGCAATGATAATAGGGTCAGATGATGCTTGGCAAAGAGAGGTCTGTGCTGCTGAAATGGAACCCTGACTTAAGGTGACCAATGTATTTATAATAATTAGCAAGTTAGATTGCAGATAAAGTACAGTGTGCCCAGTTAGTCTTAAGCTATTATTAAAGCCCTTATGTATCATCAGTAGTGTTAAAGTTCTTGCTTTATACTTGAATATGTTGCAGTTTCAGTAATTACTGCAAATTATTTTGGGTTTTGGGACTGCAGTTTAGGGAATACAAACTCAAGGAGAACTTGAGTTGAAAACCAAAGCACTCTGGGAGCGCATGCTCATATGTACAAAAGGGGTAGGGCTAAGTCTGCTACATGCAAATGAGAAATTCTGGGTGTGACTTGACAATTTCCCTTTTCCCTTGGTTGTGGATGTGCCTGTGCATGCCCAAATATTCCTGGACTCCTGGACATTCCAGAGATCTTTTGTTGACTGTGTTTCAAAAGACTTTAGGACTCCATTTGATACTTATCTAGACTCAGGATGGCTCCAAGTATTTTTATTTGTTTTTTCATCAAAGGAACCTGAAATGTGTTGTTAGAAGATGGGCTTTATACGTATCCTAAAGGAATACTTTTAGGTGATATAACTAAATACAAAGTTGAACTTAATAGTTGCACCCTCTATTGAATTTTAGGTAATTATTGAATCAAATCTGATAGCAATACCTCGTTTTATCAGAACTTACATATAGGAATAGTTCTATAACTGCAGAGACTTAATTACTTACTGTATCTTTCCTAGTAGAATAAGGTTAAATTATGTTTGAAAGATTTTCTTTAAAATTTTGATTGATTTGTTTATTAGCCTTTTCCCTGAATGATGCTGAGTGATGGATTCTATTGAGGAGAGTGATCATGTTATTGTCATAGAGAACTGTAGGCCTGAAATTTAAGGCGGGGGGTGGGGGGGGGACAATGAATGAAAAAGGTTAATCTAATTTATTTGGGGTCAAAGAGGTACAATTTGAATGAAATATACTTATACACACTTACATAAGTAGAAAAGCTAAAATGTTCCTCAAGGAAGGATGGAGTTGTGGGGTTTTATGAATGGGCAAGAGGAAGATGACATAAGTCGTTAAAATAAAGAGTTGATCAGTGTTAACAAGTCATTCATAATTGGCTACTGATTCTTTAGAAAATAATGAAAATTGATGGATTCTTATCCACCAGGCTAAAAATAAAAAATCACTGGTCTCACGATTTAGATGACTCCTTACAAAGCTGTTTGTTTGATGTTTTCTTAAAATAATTGATTTTGACCCAGTCCAAAGGTCTATGACCTTATTCAAACAATAGAGATAGTGTGATTTCCCTGTAATGACTCCAAGCTCCATTTAAAAAAGTGTACTTCAGGCATGTCAATATTTCACAGAACAAAAAATTTGGTCACAATTTCAGCTTTGACAATTGAATGTGGATGCTGGAAATCACCCAGAAAGCTTATGTTGAAGTGACGTATTTTGTTTTTGATCCGTGGGTTTAAAAGTTATCAACTGTGATGTTTTTGAGTTGGCTTGAAAACAAATTTATTATCTTGAAAAAAAATATGTGTGTACCATATGATTATATTTTGAATATCATCTCAAATTATATAATTATCACATTAACTGTATAGCAACTAATTTAGAATTATGCTTCATTTATTTATTTTATTAATTTCTATAAATTTAAATGATTTATATAAACTAAAATAATTTCTATAAACTTAAATGATTCAAGTGCCCATTTATGTTTAATGGATATGAATAAATCATACTTTCTGATGCACACATAGAATTTTTGTGCTAATTTTCTTTATTTTTTATGAATCTCCTTCTTCTGTACATTGTGCTACTAATTTGTATATCTTTAAAAATTTATTCATCTAAGGAAACTTTTGATAATTGTTTTTTTTGTTTGTTTGTCTTTTAGGGAATGTGTAGTGTGACCTATGATTTTTAATTTTCATTTATTTGGTTCAAATGAACATTTAAGACACTTTTGGAAATAGGAATGTTACAGGGAGAGGAGCATAGTCATGAACATGAGGTGGGCACCAATTTCCTAGACCACACTTCCATGCCCTTAATCTCAACCACCTTGTTCTACACCTCCAAGTGAAATAGAGACGGACAGGGCACAAATGCCCAGGCTCTGAGGCAAGAGCCACCAAAAATCCCCAAAAGGCCAAAAAGGCCAAAAACAACAAAGGACAGTGCCTGATGAGAGGACAGGTCACTGTCTGTGGGTTCTCACCCACGTGCACAATTGCAAGAGACTTCAGGCTACAGGAACAACAAACATGGGGTTTATTTTACAAACGGGGGAAAGAGAGCTCACTGCATCCTCAAGCGGCGGATACCTCACCCAGAACGCATTGGGGATGGTAGCTCTTTGGGAGGTGCTGGGCTAGACAAAAAAACAGGTCTCTGAAACACTAGGCCCAGGGCTTCTGGTGCTCCTTTCAGGCTACATTAGAGACAGGACTGGAGGCCCAGTCTCTGTAGAGTCTTTCAGTTTCTCTTCCTCCTCAGAGGGAGGCTGCTGGATGCTTCTTTTCTTCTTCCTCGGAGACCAGGAACAGACTTCTTTCTTCTCTCTTTGGAGTCTGGAACCATTGTCTTTCTTCTCCTGGGGGCTGGTGTCATCGTCGTCGTCTTCTCCTGTTCTTTTCTTTTCCCCCTTTTTCCTTCTGTTCTTCTCTTTTCTCCCTTTTCAGGTCCCTCCAATCCTGGCTTATATCCTCTCCCAGAGTACCATCCACAAGTCTGATTGGACCATTTTCAATCCTGGAGCTGATTGGACCTGCCCATCAGCTCCTAGCACCTGATTGGTCTGTTCAAAACGGCAGTTACTGGGCAGGAGCAACTGCCACAACTGCTCTGGAGCAGTGGGGTAAGAGGCTCCACTGCTCCTGCAGGGGTGTGTGTGTGTATGTATGTATGTATGTATATGTATGTATTTATGTATGGAATTAACAGGAAGAGGAAACATGGGGTGTCCATGGCAGGCAGACTTTTCAAGGGCAACATCTTGACGTCTGGTAGATCAAAAAGTGCATTATGAATTTTGGGTCTCTCGTTCTGTGCCAAATCTCTGGAACATGACAAAGTCCTTATTTGTGGTTCTCCAATGGAAGGTCCAGTGGTGTTCCTGGTGAGCTTTCAGGCTTTATATGCCCTGCTCTGAGCCCAGTCTATTTGCCTGGGCATTTGTGCATGGGGGAAAGATGAGTTTGTTATTTGAAATACTTTCTTCTCTCTCTATGCCCTTTATATTTAAGAGTCTGGTTTCTTTACCTTTATATGCATGAATGAATGAACCCTTACAACAACCCCATTCACAGTTTGGGATTCCTAGGCACCACTCATTTTCACCTGGTTGAAGGAAGCATTGAGACCTGAACTCAAGACCAGAAAGAATGCTAACGGATGGAGTTACAAGATATTTCAATGTGCTTGGGACAGACTTGAACAAACATTATTGGTAAAATTATTGGTAGTGTCCCCATATTAGTCAATTTTGGCTGCGATAACAAAACATGATAGAAGAGACATCATAATAGGAATTATTTTTCAAATTCTGGAAGGTGGAATCTTAAGATCGTCATTGTACATATTATCAATTAATGTTTTCTTATGAAAAATGAAAGCATGGATCTATTATGTTCCATTCTTTTATATACAGTTCTCCTCTGCACTCCTCTTCAAACATTGTTTTTCTGTTTGTTTTATTTTGTTTATCAATTGTTCCAGTATTATTTTTTGTCTCATTATTTTATCTCCTTTTTTTTTGTACAAGTATTTAACAGAGTTATAATAGTCTCATATCATAAAATTTCCCTTTTGGTTCTGGAAGTTATAGCTTATTCACTTACAAATAAATAGTAAGTACCAAAATATCATCTTTAAGTGATTATGAACATACCTGTGTTCTTTTATACTTTGTGGGAGTTCTTTCCTAGCTCTATTCCACTTCCATATTACAGATACTTTTTCAGACATGATGCACAGTTGCAGTTGTCTACTATAGTATTATAAGTCTTGGTGAGGAAGGGATGGTGAATGTAAATTCACAAAATCCTAATGTTACCGGAGTCAAGCTGCCTTAGCAGTGGGTGCCTGCAGGAGCAGTGGGGCTTCTTACCCCGCTGCTCCAGAGCAGTTATGGCAGTTGCTCCTGCCCAGTAATGGCTGTTTTTGAATGGACCAATCAGGTGCTAGGAGCTGATGGGTAGGCCCAGTCAGCTCCAGGATTGAAAATGGTCCAATCAGACTTGTGGATGGTACTCTGGGAGAGGATATAAGCCAGGATTGGAGGGACCTAAAGGGGGAGAAAGAGAAGAGAAGAAAAAGAAAGGACGCCAGCTCCAGAGAGAAAAGGAGGACCCTGAAGAGAAGAACAGGAGAAGACAACGACGGCACCAGCCCCCAAGAGAAGAAAGACAACAGTTCCAGACTCCGAAGAGAGAAGAAAGAAGTTCATTCCTGGCCTCCGAGGAAGAAAGAAGAAAAGAAGCAGCCAGCAGCCGCCCTCTGAGGAGGAAGAGAAGCTGAAGGACTCTGCAGAGATGGGGCCTTTGGTCCTGTCTCTGATGTAGCCTGAAAAGAGCACCAGGGGCCCTCGGCCTGGTGTTTCAGAGACCTGTTTTTTGGTCTAACCCAACACCTCCCAAGGAGCTACCGTCCCCTATGCGTTCTGGGTGAGGTGGCCGCCACTTGAGGATGCAGTAAGCCCTCTGTTTCCCCCATTTGTACAATAAACCTCATGTTTGATGTTGTTGTTCCTGTAGCTTGAAGTCTCCTGCAATTGTGTGCTTGGGTGAGAAACCACAGACAGTGCCCTGTCCTCTCATCAGGTGCTGTCCTTTGTTGTATTTGGCCTTTTGGCCTTTGGGGGCTTTTTGGTGGCTCTTGCCTCAGAACCTGGGCAGTTGTGGCCCGTCTGCCCCAATTTCAGTTGGTGACCGCAGCAGGACGGAACACCCCATCTGCTCGATTTCACTAACATGTCTGAAAATCCTCATCTCTTCTTGATGGACCTTTGAAAATCATTCCTATCAGAGTTTTAGAGGATTGATTTACTGTCTTTCAACTCCCCGTCATGCTGTCACACCATCTGGGGCCAATCTGAATCCTAAGTTCTTTCTAGTGAAATAATTCATTCTTATGGATCTGATAGAATTATCTCTAAAATATTATGGGATTGCAGTTTGAGTGTGTGTGTGTGTCATTCTTCGAGTACTTGTCATATATGATAACTCATTACCTTCAACACTGGAAAGTAACTTTGTTGTTACTTTTTTTTTTAATCTATTTCAATTCAGAGATATAAGTATTCAAATTTACCCTTGAGCACACTTGTGTTTTTGACACATTGGTTGCTTCCCTATTTTTAGTCTATTTCTCAGAAAACCTTTCATTGATATATATCAATCCTATTAATAAATTTTCATTTTTATTTTTCAGATATATATAATTCTTTGTTTTTGCATACAAGCTGGCCAGAGGTGTGGGGGGGTGAAAGGGATCACCAGAGATAGAGTGGGGAGCAGAACAGGCAGATCAACCAAAATACACTGCTGATGGGAGCAGTGAGCAAGGCAAGAGAGGTCTGCCACACCATGTGGGAATCTCCCCGTCTGGGCATTGAACTCTTGTTGCAATCGTCTACAGCTCCGGAGCGCTGTGCTTAATCCGTTGTGCCAAGAGGGAGGCCCCTATTAATATATTTTTAAAAGGAATTTTTTTGAAAAATCTCATTGAATACCTCTATTTTCTTCTAAGTTCTATTTACTCGCAATCACTTTGTGATACTCTGTACTTCTCTTTGATATTTGCTTATTTATGTAAATGTCTATGTATCCTTATCTTTTCATTAGCATTTTGAAAAACAAAATATTCTTGAGGGGGTTAAAAAATAAAAAGCAAGATATTTTCAAAGCTAGCTGGAAGTTCTATTTTTATTGCCTTGACCATAATGAAAAGTCATTGAAGAGAGCCAGTCACAATTGAAACCCAAAATGTAAGCCTTTATAGGTCTTTATTTGGAATTAGGATGCTTGCTCAGAGAATATTTACCTAAGTTCCTACATGGAATTAAAATTGAGGCTCTAAATAAGAATAATAACAGATACGCATGATCTAAAATTAACTATAAAGGAGATGAAAATTTCTGGAGGAAACTATGGGAATGTAATAGACCAAATGGAAACTGAATCAGTTACATTGAAAATGCAAATGCTCAAAGAATCAGATAGAAAAAGAGAGATGCATTATTTTTACAATAAACACGTCAAGAATTACCTAACTCCACGAGTAAAAGCAATTTAAGAAATGGGCATCCAAGAGGGGGAAGAGAAAGAGAAAAGAATAAAGAACTTACTTAAATAAATAATAGAGGCAAACTTCCTGAACATAGAGAAGGTGCTAAATATGCAACTCCGGGTACCTAAAAATTAGACCTTCATCAAGACACATACATGTGCAACCTCCAAGAGTCCAAGACAAAGAAAGAATATAGAAGCTGGCAAGCTGGTAGATAAACTATAAAGGTTACCTAAACTATAACTCCATACAGGCTAACAGCAGAGATATTTGAGAAACACTATGTGCAAGAAGAGAATCAAATGACAAGATAGAAATTAAAATTAAAGACAAAAAACTGTCAGAAACGAATACTCTATGCTGAAATCCTCTATATCAGTTATGAAAGACAAATAAAGGCAATTATACCTCAAACAGAAACTAAAGAAGCTTTCAAACACTAGACTTCACCCCCAAATTAACTTGGAATATGATTTCATTAATATAAAAAGGGCAGAGTGGTTAAATATAGAGATGTAAATAAATTAGTAGTTGATTAGATTTGGACTGTGGAATGTAGTTGGAAGAGATTTGACTTGTCTTCTAGGCATGATTTGGGGGAGATGATAAAAATGTTTTATATCACATTATGGTTATGGTTTCACAAGTATAAATATACTTGAGTATATCGATATATGCTATACAGTGAGTGGTGTACTTTGAATTTCTTAGTGTTTGTGTATATATACATAAATACACACATATAAATAAATATATATGCATATATACAACATCATTGTTCGTTTTTGTACAATATTTGATTTCTCTTTTCAGTTGGGAATTTTATGTGAACTACACATCTTGGTGATGTTAATAGTGCTTCTATAAACATAAGAGTACAGGTTTCCGTTCAAACTAGAGTTTTTGTATTTTTTGGATCAGTACCTAGAAGTGGAATTGCTGGGTAATGTGGCATTTTTATTTTGGTCTTTTGGGAAACTTCTACAAAGCTTTACATAGGGGTTTGATCAGTCTACATTTCCACCATGAATGTAAGACAGTTTCTTGTTTCCCCTCACCAGTGCATGTTCTTTCTAGTCTATTTGATACAGGGCATCTTCACTGGTGTGAGGTGGTATCTCATTATAGTTTTCATTTACATTTACCTGATGATAAGTGATGGCAAACATGTCTGTCAGCCATGTGTATGTCTTCATTGGAGAAGAGACTCTTTATCTGCAAATTTATGATATGTTACATAATTTCTTTTTTGTTGAATTGTCAGAGTTCTTTGTAGATCTTTGATATCAGTCCTTTGCCAGATGTATGGTGTGCAAATATTTTTTAAACTCTTCATCAGATTTTCTCTTCATTTCAGTTACAGTCTCTTTCATTGTGCATAAGCTTTTAAGTTTGATGTACTCTTAATTGTTTATGTTCTTTTGTTTTCTTTGCTCCTCAGGATGAATCTCTAAAAATATATCTCAGGTTTATGTCTTACAGCAGTTTTCCTATGCCTTTTTTCTATGTATTTTATGATTTCATGTTTTATATCCAAGTATTTAATCCATTTTGACTTTATGTTGTGTATGGTGTTAGATAGTGATCTAGTTTCATTCTTTTTTAAGTAGCCATCCACTTTTCCCAGCACCATTATTAATGTGATTTGCCTTGTTCCAGTGTATGTTCTTTACTCCTTTGTCATAAATTAAATGTCCACATGTGCATAGATTTGTTTATGGTTTCTCAAATCTATCCCATTGTTCTGTGTGTCTGTTTTTATCCCATTGTTCTGTGTGTCTGTTTTTGTTCCAGTACCATCCTGTTTTAATTATTATGGCTCTGCAGTGTAAAGTCTGGATGAATAATATCTACATTTCCCCTATTATTTTGTGTGAACTTTGTCTATTCAAGTTCGTTATTCCATGTGAGTTTGTCATGTTTCCCATTTATTTGAAGAATGTTAGTGAAATTTTATTGGGATTGCATTGAATCTGTAAATTTCTTTGAGTAAGATGGCCATTTTGACAATGTTGATTCTTCTAATCCATGAATAGGTAATATCTTTTCATTTTTCTGATTTTATTACCCTTAACAATGTCTTTTAGCTTTCCTTATATAGGTCCTTCACTTCCCTTGTTAAGTTCACTACTAGGTGTCTCTATTTTTTTTTTTTTTTTGTAAATGGAATAATTTCCTAAATCTATTCCTCTTCTAGCACATTGTTTGCATATTGGATGGAAATTTATTTTGATGTACTGATTTTGTAACTTGCCCATTTACTGAGCTGGTTCATTGTTTTTGTATATTTTCCAAATGTTTTAGGCTTCTCTATGTTTATTATAATGTTATTTGCAATTAATGATAGCTTTACTTCTTTCCCATTTTTTAAAAAAAGTATTCTGTTTGTTTGAACCTTTCTCTCTCTTTTTTAAAGATTTATTTACTTATGCATACAAGCGGGGATATAGGCCAAAGGTGTGGGGGCGGTGAGAGGGTGCACCAGAGACAGAGTGGGGAGCAGAACAGGCGGATCAACTGAAGTACACTGCTGAGGGGAATAGTTGGCGAGGCAGGAGAGGGCTTTTGGGCCATGTGGGAATCTCCCTGGCCTGGTATTGAACTCGGGATACAGTGGCTCTGGATAGCTTCATGGTGCTTTGCTGAACCCATTGCTCCACGAGGGATGCCCTGCCTTCTTTCCCATTTTTGATTCCTTCCAAATCTAGCCAGGGCTTCCAATATCATCTTGAGGAGAAATAGTAAGAGTGGACATCCTTTTCTTGTATTGGATCTTAGTTGAAAAGCCTTCAGTCTTTCACCATTGAGCATGCTGCTACTTGTTGTGTGCCATGTAACACTTTCATGTTAAGATATGTTACACCAAACTTCAGTTTATGAAGGATTTTCAATACAAATGAATGTTGAATGTTATCAAATGCTTTTCAGCATCTATTGATAAGGCCATATGGTTTTTATCTTTATGTTCGGTGTGGTGAATCACATCGTTTGATTTTCATATCTTAAACCATCTTTGAGTCTCTGATGTATATCCCTCTTTGTCATAATGAATAATCATTTTAATGCATTTTAAATTCAATTTGCTAAAATTTTATTGAGGAGTTGAGCGTCTGTGTTCATTAGGCAGATTAGTCTATAATTTTATTTTTGTGTGTTGTCTTTGTTTTATTTTGACATTAAAGTGGTTTTGGCCTCTTTAAATTTGTGAGTATATCTTTTCTCTCAGTTTTTTGAACAAATGAGTCATCATTAAAAATTTGGTGAAATTTGCTTATGAAACCATTTGGCCTATATTTATGTTTCATTGAGCAAGTTTAATTACCTTTTCAAAAATGTTTGTTGTTATTGGTTTGTTCAGCTTTTATATTTCTTCCCTATTCAACTGGATGAATGTATTATTCTAAGAATTTTTTTATCTCCTTTATGTTTTTGAACTTATTTGCTTATAAATGTTTTCCTTCATTCTTGATGTTATTTATTTGAGTTTTCCCTCTTTTTTCTGATCCTAGAAAAAGGTTGGCATGTTTTGTTTTTTGTAAGAACCAGCTTTTGGTTTCATTGATCTTTTTCACTGCCTTCTTTTTGTGTGTGTGTCCTAATTCATTCCTTTCTGCTATAGTTTTTATTTGTCACCATTCTTCTACTCTGTTTTGTTAGCTTTTATTTGTTATTCATTGGTATTTCCTCATGATGAAATAGTTTCTCTGGCATTTTTCTTATTTTTTGAGTTGGGCCTATATTGCTGTATACTTGCCTTTAAGGACTGGTTTTGCTGGTTCTCATACATTCTGGATGATTGTGTTCTCACTATCATTTTCTTTAAGGTATTTGTTGATTGCTTTTTTGAGTTCCTTATTGACCCAATGGTCTTTCACTAGTGTGTGTTTTAGTCCCCATGTATTAAAGCATATTCTTTTTACTTTTTGTAGTTAGTTTCTAGTTTAATACATTTCAATCTTCATGAACTTGTCAAAACTTGTATGTTTGACCCAGTTTCTGGTCAATTCTGGTTAATGATCCAAGTGTACTTGAGAAAAACATATATATATGGTTTTAGTCGACTATTAAATACATTTGATTTTTGTTGTTGTTGTTGTTGGGGGGAATGGGGAAGGAATTTGTCTTTATTTGTTTTCTATCTTATTGATCTTTCCATTAGTGAGAGTGGAGTGTTATAGACTCCAACTAAATATGTATTTTCTTCAATATTTGATTACCTTCATTTGATTTCCAATTTGATAGTTACTGTCTAATGTACTTGGGTATGCCTTTGTTTGGTGAGCAAATATTGAGGAGTGTTATATCTGATTATTTTCCCTTAATTAATGCACAGTGTCCATTCCCTGTCTCTTATTAACTTTTTTTAGCTGGAGATTATTTTATCTAATATAAGTATGGTTGTCCCTACTTCTTTTGGATTCTACTTGTTTGCAAAATTATTTCCCAAACCTTTAATTTCAGTCTCTGTTTATTCTTGGCAGTTAGGTACATTTCCAAGAATCAGCAGAAGTTTGACTTCTGTTTCCCAATCCAACTAGTTACTCTATGTTTTTGTGTGTTTAGTTCATTGACATTTAGAGTGACTATTGATGAATGAAATCTGCTACTGCCATTTTGCCCATAGTTTTAATTACTTGTACAGTACATTTTGTTTATTCCTTTAAATACTAAAGCTCGTTTTTTTTTTTTTTTTTTTTTTTGTAAGGTAGGTCTATTGGTCCCAAATTTCAGGTTCCATTTGCTTGAGAAAGCCCTTGTTTTGTTTCTCCCTCATATCTGAAGGAAGACTGTTCAAGAGAGAGTATTCTCGGATGGCAAACTTTATCTTGCAATATTTTGTATACGTCACCCCGTTATTTTCTCATCTGAGGTGTTTCTTCAGATGAGTTTGATGTTAACCTAATCAAAGTTCTTTTATAAGTTTATTTGTTTTGACAACCTTATCAGCTTCATTTTTTTTCCTTTGTCTTGAACTCTTGGAAGTTTTACTGCTATGTGTCTTGTAGATCTTTCATTTAGGTTGCTTTATGTTCTTTAGCTTCCTGTTTTTGTGTATTCAGTTTGTTCTTTAAGTCTGGGAGATTTTTTTCTCCATTATTTCTTTAAATTTTTCTTCAGTACCCTTCCCTCTCTACTCTATCTCAGATATTTATGTTTCTTGTATTGATATTTCTTTCCCTCATGGCATCAGATAATTCTCAATGTGTTTCTTCGTTTTCTCCTTTGTACCTGTTTCGTTTGGCATCTTGTGTATCTCTTGTGTCTTTCTTTATTCTTACGTTTGTTCTATTCCACTTCCTTGACTTTCTCCAGAGTTTTCTATCTCCTCCATCACATCCTATAATTCCATTATTTCCTTTGTGAAGTTTTGATTTTGATCTTCTGTTCATTGACTGTATTTCTCATAGAATTCATTTGCTTTTCTGTGTTTTTCTGACACAAATATTTAATATTGAGTAAAAAGTTTTATTAACCACCAGAAGATTATTTGATAGGTATTACTACATCTTAAGCCAATATAATAATCTTGAATTTAGTTAAATGCAACAGACTTACTGAAATGACTAGGTAATATAGCACAGTATAATGATGCTGATTTAAATAGAATTATAGATATGTCATAATTAAAGATCAGTTAATCTGTAATATTTTAGAAAAATGGTTAACTTGTAGTGAATGCACAATTTAAAAAACTAGTCCTTTTAAATAGTTTAAACATCTTTGAAATAAAACACATTTTCCACTTAAAAATAACTATTTAAATATTAATAATTATAAACTATCCACTAATTTAAAATTGTATTCATTGTCTCTAATTATTATTGTATGTCTTCTGATATCTCAGATTTATTGAAGCAGTGTTAATGGTAATTTCCCCCATTATTTAAAAAGCAAATTTAAAACAAGAATGTTTCAACAGGTTAGGTGCAATAAATTCCATAAGTGACTCTCTCTCTGAAGAAATAAATTTATGTATTTTGAGCCACAAATTAATGACTTTGTAAAAAACTGCCTGGATGAGGTTTCTGTGACTTCACACTTTAAAGTTTTAAGCTACAAATGTCACAACTATAAGTAATTAAGTGTCAACATAATGGAAATTTATTTAAAAGTCCTAATCCAGTCTAATAATCCTTAATTTTAATTTCAAGCATGTTTAATTAAGCATAAGCCAGTGATTGAAGAAAACATTTCCCAAGTTCACATCAGAAATATTTAAAGTGGAATTGAATTAACCTTTTAAATGTGAAAAACTGCAAAGTTTTAAAAATTTGTCCTACAGAGTTAAAAAAAAAACACTAAAATTTTCTTAAAATGCATTTGAAATATTAGAACTCTAATTGTGTCATTATTAAATGTTCTTGGCTTTTCAATACTTGATATTTTTTAAATGTTAAAAGTAATGGAGGTTATAGACCAGCTATCAATTGCATGTATAGTCTAAATCAATTACATTGAACTGCAGTGTATACATACATAAATATATCTCACACACATCAGTCTTCAATATGCTGTTTCCATTTTTCTTTTCTTATCCTTACTTCTTATACAACTTTTTATTACCAAGTAATATCAATAGCAAGGAATTTTAAATTCTCCATTTATGAAGTACTATAAGATAGCTTTTATAGTTTTATCATTGGTATCACACTCTATGTTAAAAAAATCATAATTGTTCAGTGCAATATTCATCAATGAATCTTATGACCTACCAACATAACTAGAATGCTTTAAATTAAAACCTTATGTCCTGTATATCTGAAACCACAGCATTCTTTCTGTTATAAGAACTCCCTTCCCTCCTTAATTTTTTTTAAAGATTTATTTATTTTTGCATACAAGCTGGGGTGCATGCCAGAGGTGTGGGGCAGTGAGAGGGTTCACCAGAGACAGAGTGGGGAGCAGAACAGGCAGATCCACTGGAATACACTCCTGAAGGGAGCAGGAGAAGTTTGCTACACCATGTGGGAATCTCCCCTTCTGGGCATACAACTTGAGCTAAAGCTGCGAACTGCTCCACAGCACTGTGCTTAACCCTTTCGTGCCACCAGGGAGACTCTTCCCTCCTTAAATTTAATGGAATACTGTAACATCCAAATCTAAAAAACATTTGCTTTCATAATTTAACCTAAATTCAACAAATCAAATAGGTGAATTAGTGATGTTTTAAATGAAATCTCAGCAATGATTGGGAAATACACAGTAGGGATTTTTACATTGAGAAAACAAAAAGTGGTTTCTAGAATATTTCTCACACAAAAAGAATGAGCACTAGTAACACCTATCCCATATGGGATAGGTGAAGATAATTATGGGAGAGGTGAAGATAATTATAGTAATACACAAAGCTATTTAAAAATGTATATAGATGATTAATATTTAGTTTACTCAGATAATTTTCAAATAAATTCATGGAGGTATTCTTAAAATCATCTGAGGAAAGTTGGTGAGACTTACACTACAAGAATAAAGTTTGACAAATAATTATCACATTTGGAAAAATTGACTGACAATTATGCTTACCTCTGCTGTGTATTGCATATTGCCTCTTTTCTAAGGAATATATCATTAAAATTGAAATACGGTTACTTAGAGAAGGATGTGAACATAGAGTCACAAAGAACAAATCTTCTGAGACTAGGCTTTTGTGGATAAGATTTTAAAAAGCATAAAATTAGAATGTAGGGCTAGTAACTGATTGAAGAACTCAACTCAAATTTATGATCAATGGAGAAATGTCATTGTGTAAAGGTATTTTCCAGTAGAGTGCTACTGGCTTAATTATTGGTTATACTTTTTTCTAATTTTCAATCAATTATTTGGATAAACATACAAAATGTACATGACTATAATCTATGTATGACTATTGGAAAGCATTATGCTAAGTTACTAACTAAATAACAGCAGATTTGGATGATTCTTTTAAAAATCAAAGTCTGTAACTAGAAAATAATGAATACAAAATTTTCAAAATATTAAAGAATGCTTATTTAAAATGGGCTTTATTCAATAGTGGCTTTATTCAAATCTGTAGTGAATCAAAGATATCATAATGTCCACACTTAGTTTGTGACATACAGTTTAGGGGATAAATATCAAATTAGATAGAACACAGCGAAAGGAGAGTGAATAGAAAAAAATATTCTATATGCAAATATAATTTTAGTAAAGAAAGATTTTTTTCAGTCATTATTATTGATTCACACAGTAAGGAGTTTTATTGAGGTAAATTATGGCCTGTGAGATGGCTTATATTTACTGTGTTAATATGTAGACAGACTGAAGAGTGTTACCTGGAAGCTACTGGAACAAAGATTGTAGCAACTAGTGAGAACAAAAGTCAATTAACAGATTTGGTAGATATGAAATCTCATCCATTGTCTACATTCATTTGTAGATACATGTTCATTTGGGCAAGAATTGTATCTGTAGGGAATCTCATCTGGAAGGTTTTTTTTTTTAAGATTGATTTATTTATGCATACAAGCTGGGGTACAGGCCAGAGGTGTGGGGTGGTGAGAGGGTTCACCAGAGACAGAGCGGGGAGCAGAACAGGCAGATCAGTGGAAATACACTGCTGAGGGGAGCAGCGGGCGAGGCAGGAGAGATCTGTCGCGCCATGTGGGAATCTCCCTGGCCGGGCGTCGAACTCGCATCGCCACTGCCGATAGCTCCTCAGCGCAGTGCTTAACCGCTGCGCCACCAGGGAGGCCCACATCTGGAAGGTTTGATCTCTAAGTTTTTTTTAAATGTTATTTCTAGTAATAAAACCAAGTCACATATAATAATGAAACATAAAGGGCACATAAAATAGCTGTTGAGTTAATTTGGGGCTATCTTTCTCTCTCTATTAACTCCATCTCTCTGTAGACTACATTACTGTTAAGATAATATTTTCTTCCTTCTTCAGGAAATAATTTAAAATCAGCTAAGTGTTGGGGACATTTCCAATGCCATCAGTATGAGCTAAAAGAGAATTTGACTATTTCAGAATGTAAAATAAAAAGGAACATACTGAGAAAGCTATCTAGTCCCTAGAAGGGGTCATATTGTCAATGCTCTTTTCACAGTACAAAGTAAGATGATGGGAAAAAAAGGATGAGTTAAAAAAAAATGTAACAAAGGGGCAGAAAGTTTGATATATTCGGAGAGGGGATGAATGTTCCCAAGATATACAGTCAAGGTCTGAGTAATACCCGCAACTCTAAGAATAGTAGCTTCTCAAAAGATAGGCTCAGCAGGATTGGGATATTACTACAGACCAGAGAGAGCAGATTGCTTCCAGCTGTCCCTCTTTCCAAATGAAGGTTTTACTGTAGTTATATTGTTCTTGTGATTCCATTGGATATAGACAACAGAGATGGTACTAACTTAATTTTAGTTTGTAAGTCCCCTTATCCAAAGCACACAGCCCAGACCACATAGAGACTAGCAGGAAATTGAACATGCTATTTGGACTTGGGCTAAAGCCTTTGATGAGAGAATGTGTATGCTATGTATAAAGAAGAAGATGGAGAGTGAAATTAGTGTCCATAAAGATAAACTCCAGGGTATAATTGGACCAAAACTATCCCTTCCCCATTGCTTGGAAAAAAATACATTTCCCCATCTCATTGACATCTATCCTAGCTTTATGACTTGTTTCATCCATAAAAAGAAGTAGATGTATCATGTTTTCTTACTGCCAGAAACTTTTTAAGCTCTATTTTTCTGTGCTATAGATTGAATGTTTCATCAGCTTGCACTGATGTCAAAAGAATGTGGGGCAGTGCTATTATAAAAACCTAGTATGAAAGAGATACAATGTACTGGACTGAGACTTATAGTTTTTTGTTAGCAAAGTATAATCTTTTCTTTCTTAACCATTATAATATCTGAAAAATGAAAATTTTCTATTCATAATCCAACTAGCCTTAATTCAACAGAAATTATGAAACAGATCATATAGTCCTACAATGTGTGTATATCAGATGGACTGCTATAAACTATTTCTCAACAAATGAGGAAACCAAATGTTATCTAGTTGGAAAAATAAAGATAAGTAAAATATCTATTTGCTGATTTTTAAAAATATTTTATTTTTATTTATTTATACATACGGGAACTGGGGTGTAGGCCAGAGGTACAGGGGTGGGGAGTGAGAGAATTCACCAAAGGCAGAGTAGGGAGCAGAACAGGTGGCTCTACTGAAATACGCTGACAGGAGCAGCCAGTGAGATAGGAGAGGTCTGATATGCCACGTGGGTTAGCTCCCTGGCCAAGGAGTTTATTCAACTCATGCTGCAGTGGCTGGTGCCAGTTTGATATTGCTGAGACTTTAACCCCTGCACCACCAGGGAGGCCCTATTTGCTGATTTCTAGCAAACAGAAGCAATATTCTTACCATTATTCTTTTGCCTTTTGCAAGAAATAGATATTCCTGCTTAATTCTTTACCATGCAAAGTAAAGAAATCGGAATCACTGGTTTCAAAAAAAATTTTTTTAAAGATTTATTTATTTATACATACAAGCTGGGGTACAGTCCAGAGACAAGAGGCAGTAAGAGGGTTCACCAGAGACAGAGTGGGGAGCAGAACAGGCAGTTCAGAAATACACTGCTGAGGGGAGTAGCGGGCGAGGCAGGAGAGGTCTGCCACACCATGTGGAATTCTCCCTGGGTGGGCATCGAACTCGCTGCCGCTGCCGTCAGTTCCACAGCGCAGCGCTCAACCGCTGCGCCACCAAGGAGGCCCTGGTTTCAAAATTGATTCTCTATTACATAATAGAGAAGTCTCTCTATTAGATAAATATTTTTGAAATATATTTCACGTGATAATGCCTTAAGATGTGTAGATAGTGAAAGTTGAAAATAGTATAGAATAAATACACATGGCAAAATTTTGACATTATTTAGTATGGGAGGACACAAAAAGCTACAAAGAACAAAGAGATGGCATCCACCAGCACTCAGGAAGATGAACCAGTCCTAATGAGGAATTAGTTGGAACTTGTTAGAAGTAGGTTCTACCACTACTGAAATGACTGGCTCAGGGGCTGGTATGGCGCTCCTCTTTGTGATGGTGAAACTCTTTCCTCTTTAATGATGACTGGCTTGGACATGTTAGAATCATCCGTGAAGAGCTTGAGGGGTTGCTGGAGAAATGAGGATATACTGGGACCCAACTGCCCTCCACCTATATTATACACCTGAACTTTGCAGTTACAAGCTTCCTAATATACTGCTCTCTTGTCACCTGAGGGCCCGAAAATATTCCTCATGATCAAACAAGAGCTCAAAAAATAGAGGGAAAGGGATCCTGGAAAAGTAATTCTAGTTTACTTTCTCTTTATCATGGATAACATTCCAATCGTCATATCATTACACTGAAGTTGGCACAGATAATCATAACATAATCAAAGACTAAATTGTTTTTCATTAAAAAATAAAAGTTATAATTTAATTCTAAAAAAAGTGTTATGATCAAATGTTATTTAATCAAAATCTATTCATCTCTAAGATATGAGAAATTGCTTTATAGTGAAACAGAAGGTTAAAAAAATGAACATTTTTATATGTGAATGTTATATAAGAGTTATGCGTTAAATTCATATCTGGGGGATATTTCTCTTTTTAACTTTTTAAACATTTTTAAAATTTTGCTTTTTTCTCTTTTTAAAACTAAAAGTTTACCTTCCATACTGAAAATCCTTATCTACAGAAGAGTACTAGGTTAAAATATCCAAGTATTGATTTTTGACCCCTTAATTCCCTGGGTATTCCTTATTGATTATCGAATCAAAATTTGAGTTAGCACATGACGCCATAGTGAATATTATATTTCTAGTTTTTCTTATATCTATGTATGACCTGTGGAAATTTATGGTCAATGGAAGAGAAATTCTGTGTGTAGCTTCCAGGAAGAGTTTTCAGTGTTGCTTGGAATGTGTAAGGTGAAAGTTTAACAAAGAGTAAATGAAATGTGACCCAAACTCAAGGCAGACGAAGTAGAAAGCAGGAAGATCATCAAGATTCATGTTCCCTGAGCATTTCATGGAGCACAATCACCAAACCAGATCTCAATTGCCTCCTACTGAAATTAAGCTTGAGAAGGAAATTAACGTTCATGGTTGTTTTGCTTTTTGGTCACAGTAGGTTTATATAATGTTAAATTGTATGTCTACTGTCTCACCCCAATTGGGCTTTTTTAAAAACAAAATATAATATACTGGGTGATTCATTAAACACAGATTTGTGTGTGTGTGTGTGAAGATCTGGGATGTAGGCCAGAGGTGTGTGTGTGGAAGGTGGGGTTTGGGGTGTTAGAGGGTTCACCAGAGACAAAGTATAGAGTGGAACAGGCAGTTTTACTGAAATACATTGGTAAGGGGAGCAGTGGGCAAGACAGGAGAGGTCTACTGCACCATGTGGGTTAACTCCCTGGCCGGGGCTTGAACTCAGGTCACAGCAGTGATAGCGCTGAGACTTAACCCCTAGGCCAACCAGGGAGGACAGAGATTTATTTCTTAACATTCTCAAGCATGACAAGTTCAAGATCAAGTTACTGGTAGAATCAGTGTCTGCTGAAAGTTTACATCCTGGTTTAGAGAATACTGTCTTCTTTCTATGTTCTCATATATTGGAAGGAGCTAAGTGGAGTCAGTTTTATAAGGACACTAATTCCCCTCAAGAGGGTTCCACCTTCATTACTTAATTAACTCCCAAAGGCCCTACCTCCAAACAGCATCACATTGGGGAATAGGATTTGGGGTGGGGTACAAATATTCAATGTACTGCAGCTGCTTAACACAGTAGCAGGATTTTCACTGAAAGAATTTTCAGGTTATTTCAAGTAAATGCAATGTCTAGAAGACTGTGATCTAAATCTTAGTTTTTAGTGACCAAAACTTATATAATTGTTTCTATTTGTGTTTTTTCTTTAAGAATCAAATTCTTTTTTTTAAAGGTTTATTTATTTATGCATACAAGCTGGGGTGCAGGCCAGAGGTGTGGGGCGGTGAGAGGGTTCATCAGAGACAGAGTGGGGAGCAGAACAGGCAGATTGATGGAAATACACTGCTGAGGGGAGCAGCGGGCAAGGCAGGAGAGGTCTGCTGTGCCATGTGGGAATCTTCCCCTGCTGGACATCAAACTCACTCTGAAGGCGCCTACAGCTCCACAGCCCTGTGCTTAACCTATTGCACCACCAGGGAGGCCCAGTTTGTTAAGATTTTTGTTGAGGATTTTTGCATCTATATTCACTAGTGAAATCGGTTTGTAATTATCTTTTGTGATGTCATTGTCATGTTTTGGAATCATACAAAGTGTTTTTAAGCATTCCCTATTTCTCTAGTTTTCAGAAGATTATAAGAAGCTGAGCTATTATTTTGTCTTTGAATTTTGCTAAATCTCACTAGTGAAACTGTCCAGACCCATACTTTTTGATTACTTTTTCATTTCCCTTGTTTGTGATTGCTCTTTTCAGGTTTTCCATTTCTTCCTGGTTCATTCTGGAGGGTTGTGGATTTCTTAAAATTTCTCCAGTTCATTTGGTTATTGAATTTTCAGGTATCTAAATGTATGTATTATTTCTGAAATGTCTGCTCTAATTTATTCTCTTCCATTTCTGGTTCTTTTCTCTCTCTCTCTCTCTCTCTCTCTCTCTCTCTCTCTCTCTCTCTCTCTCTCTCTGTGTGTGTGTGTGTGTGTGTGTGTGTGTGACTCACTAAATGATTGTCTATTTTTTTTTATTTTTTCAAAGAAACTGCTTTTGGTTTCATCCATCCTTATACTTCCTTTTAAACTATTTCTATTCAATTTACATTTGCTCTAAGTTTTATTATTTTCTTATTTTGATCATCTTTAGTTTTGTTTTCTCTTTTTCTTGTACCTTAAGGTGAGTGGTAAGATTATGTGTTTAAGCTCTTTCTTGTTTTTTGATGTTGGCCCATTTTGCTCTATGCTTTCCTCTTCTGCTATGTTTCATAGTTTCTGTTAGGCTTATGTCTTCATTTTTGCTCATCTTCAGGTATTTTTCAATTTCCTCTTTGATTTCCTGATAAACCAATGACTTTTCAGGTTTGTTGTTCAATCTCCATATATTAGTATATTTTTTCTGGCTTCATTTTTTTTTTGTGTGTGTGGTTGATTTTTGCTTTGATACTATTTTTAGAAAATACTTTTGCTATGGTTTGTATCTTCATGAATTTATTGAAATTTGTTTTGTGACCCAATGTGTGGTCTGCCCTGGAGAATTATTAGTGTGCAATTGAGGAAAAAGTGTATTCAATAAATATTTGGAGAGTGTGAAGTCTTATTAATATCCAGTAAGCCCATGTAATTTATAACATAAAACTTATTTTTTGTTGATTTTCTCTCTGTTTGATCTATCCATCAGTTAAAGTTGGGTATTGAAGTCTGCAACAACTATTTTGTTGCTGTCAGGATCTGTTTTCAAATTTGGTTACAGTTGTCTTATGTATTTTGATGCTCCTTCATTTGCTAGATGAATGTGTGAATCCATGAGTCTATGTGTTTTATATCTATCGATATGTTAGTCCTTTAATCATTATATATTGCCTCCTCTTACCGTTTTTATCTGGAACTCTATTTTATCTGATATAAATATGACTCTCTCTGTCTTTTTCTGAGACCCATTTTCTTGTAAAATTGATTTCCAACATTTAAAAAATATATTTATTTATGTATACAAGAACTGGTCTCTAGGCCAGAGGTGGGGGTGTGAGATGATTCACCAGAGACAGAGTGGAGAGCAGAATAGGATTGACTGAAATACACTGCTGAGAGGAGCAGTTGGCAAGACAGGAGAAGTCTGCTGCACTATGTGGGTTAACTCCCTGGCCAGGGATCGAACTCATGTTACAGTGGCTGCCCATAGCTTTATATTGCTGAGACTTAACCCCATGAACCACCAGGGAGGCCCAATTTCCAACCTTCTAACTTGAGTTTATGTGTATCTTTGAAGCTCAGATGATTCTCCTAGAGACAATACAAACTTGGGTAGTTATTGTCTTTTCATCCAATTGGCCACTCTTTTCCTCTTGATTGATGAATCCAGGCAGTCCCTTATATTTAGGTTATTACTATATGTGGATCTGTTATTTCCATTTTGTGCTTAATTGTTTGGTTCTATCTAATTACTTTTTCATTTTTAATTGTGGATTTTCCTCTATTTGATTTAGATAGGAGAATCCCATTCAAATATCTTTTAGGTGAAGACTGGCTCTGACAAATTCCTTCAGCTCTGTATGACTAAGAAGACCTTTATTTCTCCTTATATCTGAAGAAAATTCTTGTAGGGTTTTGCATTCTTGGATGGAAATTTTTATTGTTGAGCATTCTGAATATTTTCCCCCATTCTCTCTTTGCCTGTAACATTTCTTCTGAGATGTCTGTTGTCAGTCTTATGGGATTTCTTTTACAGGTTATCTGATGTTGTTCTCTAGTCACCTTCAATATAAGTTCTTTGTTATGAAATTTTGGAAGTTTCAGAACTATGTGTCTGGGATATGTCACATTACATTTAGTTATTTTTTTGTTTGTTTCTTTCATCTTCATGAACATTTTTATGTTGTCCCTTCTCCAGGTTTCAGCAGTTTTCTCCTATAATTTCTGTGAATAAATTTTCTACTTCCTTCTCTCCTCCCCTTTGGAGATACCCACTATACTTACATTGCCTTTCATAATGAAGTTCTTGGAGTGGTTCTTAATTTTTTCCCTCTAATTATTTTATTTCATTTTCTAAAGGGTCTTTTGTCTATTATGATCTTCATTGTCACTAATTTGGTCCTACATTTGGCCTACACCTAGTCTGCTTCCACAGTATTCTACAGATTTTTTAAATCTCCTCAATGATTTTTTAGTTCCTGAAAATCTTTTTTTTTTCGTTTGTTTAAATTTTCAATTTAAAATTTGTTATCATTAATTGTGTTTCTCAAATCATTCATTTTTTTCCCCTTGCATTCGTTACGTCGTCCTTACTTATTTCCTCATTGTTGTATATCCCCTTGAAGTATCAATTTGTTGTATATTGTGATTTTTTGTCAGCCCAATTTGGTGTGTTATATCTTTTCCCCAAGAATTATATACTTTACAGCAGTAGCAAATTGGAAGCCTCAGGAAAAGTCCAAGAGAGCATGCTCAGGGGATGTGAAACCACTCCTACTCCCCACTCTGGCCACCAACAAGCATGAAGCCCTTTGTTCATTGTTACTATAGTTTCTGAATGCACAATCTGGATACAGGTCCAGATATACCACAGGGGGAGGGATTGGTGTGTACTTAGTGTTTCTGAAGCCCATGGTCTAGAAGTCCCTTCTTGTAAAATCTATTGATATGTGGGTGATATTGATAGATATTCTGTGCTTTCCCCACTAGGCTGTGAAGCAGGCACCAGAAGTGGCACTGCTCCCAGGCAAGCACTTTGTTGCTTCCTAGAGGTAGGCACAAGAAAAAGATCTGAGAAGACAGAGTTCACTGAAAATCTTTCAGTTTCTTCCTAGGTACAGACTAGAGGTTTTGGGGGGATGCAATAGGGTTAGGTGTGTAGTCAGTCTTTCCAAAATCTATGATCTAGAAATCCCCTGCAGAAAAGCCTACATGGGTGATATGTCTGAGGGTGCTGTCCTGTCCTCCACTATTCAATGAAGCCATAAATAAGCCATTTCCAGGCCAGTTCTTTGATTGCCTTCCCAAGGTAAACACAGAAAAAGCTTCTTGGAAGACTGAGTTCAACTTTTATTTTTTCAGTTTCTTTCCATATACAGGCTGGAGTTTGTGCCAAGGTGGGAGAGGGAGAGGTGTCTTCACCAGGATAGGAATAGACAACACTGGGAGACTAGAAACTGTGTCAGAGATGGCTATGTGATTCCCCACACTGCCAAACTCAATCCCCAGTGTCCTTCATTGAAATGTTGAACAGGTTATGATCTCACTGAAAATTATGAACTCTCTTTCACTGCAGCTACCGAAGAACAGGGCCATTATCACTTCCTGTGAATTGGCAACATTCCTGATTTTTTGTTTCTTGTTCCTTCAAACCCTTTCTGATGGCTTTTCTCTCTCCACCTTGCTAAGACATTGGTCCTCCCTTCCTCACTTCTGTTTGAGCTGTGACTGTTCCTTCTGGATAATTATCTTTTGTGTACCTAAAGGAATTGATGACTCCAGGATCCTGTCCATCTGTCATCTTCCAGCACTCTTCCCTTAAATACATAATTATAATACTTTATAATATAATACTTTATAATTGGATAAAGTATTTCTGAGCTATTGATAATACAACATTTTTTTCAAAAAACATTTTCCTATATTGTAAGATTAAAATAGGGTTTTTTTTGTATTTTTGTTTTTGTTTTTTTTTATTTTTTTTATATATTTTTATTGTTATTTATGTCTTTTACATTTTGTATTCCCCTTGGGTAGCCCACCACCAATTCATCCGTGATCCATCTCCATGGTCCCTTGTGTTCTTTTCTATTCCATTTTGTGCGCTTTTCCTTCCCTCCCTCCGCCTCCCCCCCCACCCCCGCTGATTGTCTCTCTCCTATTTGGTTTCCTTATAGTCCTGTTATAAGTGAGTGAATCTTTAATTGTACTATTGTACTTTTGTGTTATTAATTCAGATGATTTTAATTATATACCTTAACTACCAACTATACTTCATAGTATAGTCCAAGAGCATTACCTTCAGTTTAAAATATGCTCACTCAACTGTGCACATAAAAAATAATCTGATGCCCATTCTTTCCCTATGGACTTCTAATATTAACAATAATAAAAAATAAATGGGGAAATGTTCATAATTATTTTTCCAATGTATTTGTATTAGTACTACATTTGAATTTCAAATATGATGACTTGGATTTGACATTTATAATAATTATGTTTCTGATATGGCTTCATTTACCATGTCAATCTCCTTTGATAAACAGAAACTTGATGGCTTACCAGGCTTGTATTTCTAAAAAATCATTTTGCATATCAATACATCACCAGGAAACACCATTTATGTTTAGGTGATAGGAAGACATATATGCAAAAAAGAAATTATATATGAACCCAGTGCTTCACCTTGATTATATAATTGTTTTTGAAATACGTATTCTTTTCTAAGCATGTCTATTCACTCACACATTTTGAGATGTGTATCTCAAAATACATATATTTTATTGTTTATACTCTATAATAAATAAGATCATACAATGTTTATCTTACTGTTATTAACATGATTTTCTTCCAATCAATATTTGTGCAGAACAGGCTATCTTACTATGAAAAGGTGATTTTTGATTTAAAATTTTAAATTATAAAGCAGAAAAATGATTTGTGATATCAAATACTAGTTTACTAGAAGTTATAAAGAATAAGCCATTTCATTAGTTTATCTTTTATTCATGTATTTGATAATTTCTTTTTTAAAAATATTTTTTTAAGATTTATTTATTTATGCATAAAAGCTGGGGTATTATTTATGCATACAAGCTGACAGCTCCACAGCGCAGTGCTTAACCACTGTGCCACCAGGGAGGCCCTCATGTGTGTGATAATTTCTACAAGTTTTTAAAAAATGATTAAAAAAATTATAAACATTTATTTTTTTAATTTTATGCATACAAGCTGGGGTGCAGGCCAGAGGCATTGGACAGCAAGAGGGTTTATCAGACACAGAGTGGGGAGCAGAGCAGGCAGATCTATGGAAACACAGCTGAGGGGAGCAGCAGGCGAGGCAGGAGAGGTCTGGCATGCCATGTGGGAATCTCCCCAGTCTAGCCTCGAACTTGCGTTGCCGCTGCTGACAGCTCCACAGCGCAGAGCTTTAACCCGCTGTGCCTCTGGGGAGGCCTGATAAACACTTATTTTTAAGATGTCTCAAGATTTATTTCCCAAAGATTTTCCATGAAAACAGGTGAGAATACTTTTCTCACACTTTTGGTTGATTAGCCAGTGGAAATCATCCAAACACACAACAATGAAAGTGAAAGCTCTTTGTCAAGGGGAGGCTGAGACCTGTAGGACTGACACAATTAGTACATGCTTAATGATCAACAAAATATATTTTATGATCTATATAGCAATAAATTAAGTTTTGACATGTCTGTTTGTGTAGAAAATAATATAGGAAAGATACGTCCATTTCTGATAAAAAATTTGTTAAACAGGTATTTTACTAAGTTACAGAATTTACTAGGTCACAGAATGAGGAATAGCAATTAGAGAAGACAAAATTTGGTATTCATTTTTTAGTTAACAGTATGTCATTTCTGTACTTCATTTCATTAAAAAATGTAATTTATTTTATTGAAATAATGTTAGTTTACAAGTTTGTATATGTTTTAGGGGTATAGGTTGACAAATGTGTTTCCACACCATGCCAACCCTTGTCTTTTGGACCCACTCTCCCATATCCTTAACCATCAACTTCCTTCTGTGTTAGTCTCAGTTCTGCATTCAGATTTCTAGGATTGCTGTAACTTATATTTGTCTCTTTTACCTATTTCTTTACATTATACCTATGAATGAAATAATCTAGTCTTTCATCTGCTGAATTATTTTTCTTAGAATAATCGCTTCCAGTTGAAACTATGGTGCTATAAATGGCAATTTTAAAAGGAATACTACTTAGCCATAAAAGAGGAATTTTCTTTGACGTGTCACAAAGTTAAACTTATTTGGAAAAAACTGTCTCTCTTCTCTTTGTTTAAGCTTTGAAATTAAACAGATACAGTTACAATGAAGGTTTCCTAATCAGCTCATGCCAGGATTCTCAGAACTGCTATTCTCTAGACCTCCCACTCTGGCATTCAGAGTATTTTGACTTAAGGACGATGGAACACCTTGTGACTGAGTTGCACAGTGATGACCTTGGAAAGACAGGCTACACCATAGTTCCATTAGTAGAAGGCTGAGGAGCATATTAATCTCTATTCAGAGAAGCTTCCATCACTTCTCCTGATGTGTGTGCCATTGCACTCAAGTTCCAGGATTGTGAACACACACAGAAGTATGGATAAATCCAGAAAGGCCTATTTAAGGAAAAATTTGATTTAATGAAACAGTGTTTCTATTTGACATGATATATTTGGATACAGCCTGTTCATTTGTATATCAGTATCTCTGTACATGCAAGTACATGCTTAATATTTTTCATATTAGCAGAAATACTCCTCAAAATTTGCCAAAGGTTTTTTAGAAAAGTTTATATTTTTACTTTATTATTACTTTTACATATTTCAGGTACATTTTGTATTTTCAGTAATAACATCCACCCTTTTTCAATTGTGGTTAGGAATGTTGAACTACATAACTCTGCACCTGGAATATTTGGAATTTATTATTATTGAGCAATGATTAATTTTGAGCATTAAAACAAAATTTAATATCTAAGTTAAATTATATATTTTTGAGAAATAGCTAACCAATATAATTAATCAGCTGATTTTTATATGATTCACTGGTTAATATTTTAATTAATATGTTACATAAAGAAAATCTGTATCATAGGTTTTAATGTTTTGCTTGATAATATTTGAGATTTCATTGTGAACTTTATCTTATCAATATAAAATAAATAATTCAGACATTTTATTTTTATTTTTCCTGGAATCTTTCTCTTTGGATATTAATGTTGACACATTCATTTCATTATATCTATATGTGTAGATAGATAGATAGATAGATAGATAGATAGATAGATAACTATGTATACATAAAATCTATTTTTTTCCTCATTTCCAACACATGGACTCTTACCTTTTATGTCCAGTCTGCTAAGCTGTAGGAAAAATATTTGCAGGACAATGTAATTGGTTTTTGTCCTGAAGATGATTGTTTGTGTAGAAACAAGTTCAGTAAGTTGCTAAGACAAATAAGTTTTCCTTTTGTCTGCTAGTCCCTCACTCAGCACAGCCATTCTTTCAACTCTGGCTCCTTCCACAGCCATAAAGAGGTGTGTAAGCAACCCTTGCTGCCTCCATTCCTGTTAACCAGAGCCAGGAAAGCCAAAGAACCCTGAAATCTGCCTTAGAAATGTCAGGGCCATGCTGCACTAGAAGTAGAATGGGGCAATTTGTAAGTAAGCCTGAGGACTAGGGATTGGAAGAGATTGGAAGATACTAAAGAGGGGTTGGGGGGTTTATTAGAACCAGCTACTAGAGTCAAAACATAGCCAGAGGTCTTATGCCTGGATTGAGGAGTCCCTACTGCACTACTCTATATAAAAGCTGTACTCATGCTGAAGGCTAAAACATAAACAAAACAAACAAGCACTGCTTTAAAAATAAGGAAATCATTGGTAGTTTAACGAAAATATAAACTTCCTGAAAACTTGCAACAACTTGGATAGATCTTGAGGACATTATCCTAAGTGAGGTAAGTCAGAGAGAAAGACAAATATTGTATTATTAATTTATATGTGGAATCAAGAAGAAGTACACCTAAAATACTAGCAGAAAACTCTCAAACATAAAAACAATCTTATGTATACAGAAAATAGATAAATTATTACCAGACCTAGAAATCTTGGGGTTCTGGTAAGCGCAATGAAAGATCAGGGTTAAAGAATATACATTTCAATTTAAAAATAAGTCCTGGATTTATAATGTACATGATAACGGTTATAGTTAATAATACTATATTGCATTTTTAAAATTGCTCAGAGAGTAGATTTTTTTTTGAAATGAGAAAAAATGGTAGTTATATACAGATGGATGTTAACTAGACTTTATATGGTATTCATTTCATAATGTGCATGAACCTCAAAACATGCTACAGATTTGAAACAAATTTGTTATGTAAATTATATCTAAAGAAAAACAACAAAAAAGACAAGTTCTTGGCTGAAATAATAAATTCTAGCCAATGACAAATTTCAATCATTTATCATCATCCCTTTATAAAAACTTAAAAAAAAAAAAAACATTTAGGAGGACCTCCCCGTTCGCGCAACGTTTGGGTGCTGCGCTGTGGAACAGTTGGCAGCAGTGACACGAGCTCGACACCTGGCCAGGGAGATTCCCACATGGCGCAGCAGACCTCTCCTGCCTCGCCCACTGCTCCCCTCAGCAGTGTGTTTCTGTCAATCTGCCTGTTCTGCTCCCCACTCTGTCTCTGGTGAACCCTCTTGCTGCCCCACACCGCTGGTCTGTACCCCAGCTTGTATGCATAAATAAATAAATCTTAAAAAAAATTTAGGAAAATTGAATACTTAAACAAGGAAACAAACAAAACCTACCAATAAGATTTAAATCAACCAATTAAAACATAGAATTGTTATTGAAAATCTGCCCATGCCTTTCTAATTAAGACCGATGATTTAATAGGCAATAGTATTATCTAAAGGTAAATTTTATCTTTTATAAAATAGTTGAAAAATTATACCTTCAATTTCATTATTTTTTGTATCTAGTGTAGCTAAAAAGTTATAGTAAGAACAGCATGTAGTTATCAATCCAACTATGAATATAGATATAAAAATTATAAATATTAGCTAATGCAATAAAAAATGAAATATAAAGTGTTATATTCAACTGAGGTTTTTCTTAGGACTTCCAAGATGGTTTAATAACATCACATTAACTAATTAAAATGAATATAATTGTTTCTATCAATTTAGATAAGAAATCTGGTAATGTACAATACCTTATTAAAAATGATGTTAACAAACTAGAGGAGAAAAAAACCTATCACCTAAGTCGTTCATAGATTTTTTATGACATTAGATAGATGATAGATAAGTAGATAAAATAGATGATAGATGATTAGATAGATAGGTAGATACATGAATACATACATAAAACAAAGCCATGATTCCATGCTGAATAGTGGACAAATAGAGGCATTTCCTTCCAAATCAGGAACAAATTGAATATACCCTGAGCTCTTCTCTAGTTAGCAGAGTGCTGCATTTCCTGGCCAATATTATAATGTACAACCTGGAAGAAAAAAGATAGTACTACCATTAAAACAAGGTAATATGCTTGGTAATTGGGAATTGAGAAAACCAGCAAACAATTATTGAGGTCAAAATTGTTCCCATTGCTTTTACTATAAAAAATTAGATACTAGTGATTGTAATCAAAGAATATAAGACTATTCTTTACTGGAATAGTAGTGCTATAGATTACCTGGGAAGTTATTGACCAAGAAGATGTATGGAATCCACAGAGATTTTCCAACTGCAATAATGGAAATGGCAGTTAAAATAAATAGATGAATAAATATTCATAATCCTCATCAGTGCCATCCATCTAGTCACATGTTACATTGGAGTGGTATTAAATTGTGAATATATATCACATCTTCCTAATTCACTCATCTGTCTTTTGACACTAAGATTGTTTCCATAGTTGGGCTATTGAAATAGTACAGCTTTAAAAAAAAAAAAAAGGGGGAGGTGTATGTATTTATTTGAATAACTGATTTTGTGTTCTTTGCATAGATATCTAGTAGTGGTATCACTGTATCATATCAATATAAGATCAATTTTTAATGTTTTAAGAAAATTTAACACTGTTTTCCACTGGGGTGGAAAAGTCTACATTATCCCTAACCATGTATTCAGATCTTTTTCTCCACATACTTCCCAGTAATTGTTGTTTCTTATCTTTTTTAATATGGGCCATTTCACAGGTGTGAGATGATATCTTATGCTGGTTTTTATTTGTAGTACCCTGATGATAAGTAATTATGAGCATTTTTTCATGTGTCAGTTGAACATCTTTGTGTCTTCTTTGGTTAACTACCTATTTAGCAATTCTGTTATTTCTTTTTAATCTTATATTGGTTTCAGTCAATTTTAATTTAATTTATTTATTTTTAATTGAGGTAATATTTGGATGCCCTCATCAGGTATCACCACCATAGTACACTCCCCACTAACTCACCCATAGTCTATCACTATTATCCATTTTTGTCCATTTTGATAGTACTAACAGTTTACTTTCTTTTTCTTTTTTTGAGTTATATGTGTTTTCTGTAATCTTGGATATACACCTCTTGTCAAATAGATGCTGTGCAAATATTTTCCCCCAATCAGTAGGGTGATTTTTCATTTTAATTATATTTTCTTTTGTTGTGAAGAAGCTTTTATTTTTCTTTTTTTAGTTTGATGTAGTCTCAGTTGTTTATATTCACTTTTGTTTCTCTTTTAGAGATGAAGCACATGTACATCATGGAAGCCAATGTGGTGCAGGTTTTGTATACATTTTCTTCTCTGCATTGTATGGTTTCTGATTTTACATTCAAGTCTTTTATCCATTCTGCGTTAAATTTTTGGAGACTTTTTTTTTCAATAAATATGTATTAAAACTTAACAAACATTTTTTTATGTAACTATATGGTCAATGACTTTTTTCTGATTTCATTTGCTAATATAATTAAATAAATTGATCTATTTATTGGCAATATATAATTATGCAGTGATATAAAATTAGTTTATTGTTTTTTAAATATAGAAAAACATAATTGGATTTGTGTTATATAATTTTTGACATAGCTATATTTTTGTAAGGTTATCTTACAGTTACTTTTTTCTTTGTCCTGTTTTTGTCCTTTACCAAATGTGGTAGTTAATTGTATAGACAATAAGATATTGAGAGATTATTTTTTGTACCTTGAGAGTAAAATCAATGGAAATTTATCTGTTCGGTTAAAGTATATATTGTAGGTGACTTATAAAACTTGCCTGGCATAAGTAAATTCAAGGGTAATTTTTCTATAACATATCTACTGAGTTCCTCAATGTATAAAAGATATTTACATCATCTTCAGATATGAATGATTGTTCAGTTGTTCTGGGTTAAACATTGATTTTCTTGAACACTTCTCAAATATTGATTGACAGTCCTTTTATCTAGAATATCATTAAAAATATCAGAAAACAACAACTAACACACTGTGCCAGAGACTATCCTAATAATTTTAATAATTTTATGAGTATTATATATTTAATTTTCTAAATCTATACTAAGGCAAGTGATAATCGTTTTCATCTTAGAGATAAAATATCTCTAATATCAAAATATTGGTTGGTCAATGTTGCATAGGTGATATGCAGGCTAGATTCTGGGTCCATGTTTTTTATTATTGTGTCCTATGGTTTCTCCATGTCAGTTTTTCTCCATGTCAGTGTCATTTTAGCCCTTACTGAACATATTTATTTTATCATTTTAAAGCTTAGGGATATTCTGAAGTTAATCAGTGATTTGTTTGTGAGTTTCTTTTAATTTATTCTGTACAGAAACTGGTATTCATTCAACTTGCTCTATTAAATTATTGTATATTATTTTTATCCTATCGATTCTCCATTATTCAAACTATTCTTACATTCTGAAAATTCCCTTCCAAATCTTAATAATCTTTTTTTCCCCATATTTTTCAACTTTTGACTTTTGTATTGTTGTCTGAGGCAATAATTCAGCTTTTTTCTTGAGTTCATTTATTGGTCTGCAGCAAATCTTATTCAGGATAGCAACTGTTTTTAAATCACATTTTGCTCTGTTGTTTTATTATAAAGTTTCTTTATTCCTTCTATCTCCTCCATAGTCTTGAACATAATGTCTTATAACAAATATATTGATAATGTCCTATATCTTAGGGTAGATTCACATTTCTAAAAGTTTTTTTTTTTTTTAATTTTTCTGGTTGATACAGTTAAATTGTTTATAAAGGACAAGACTCTGTTTGTGAATTGCTCTTTATCCCCCACCTGAAAAACAATTTAAGTGTCAGCACATCTCTGGTTTTAATTCTCCTCAAATTCTTCATTTTTTAATCCTACAGACCAGAGAAGAATGGATCCTATGTCAATAGGAATTGGCTTAATTATGATTCAGGTCCCTGGGGAGCTAGTTTTCTCTATTCATCAACTTTAATCCTTCTAGCATTGCTGTGCATCTGGGAACTTTCTGCCTCTCAAATGCAAATTGACAGCCAGATGAAGTAATTCCCTCTAACAGACTTTCAGAGACAGGTCTGATTTAAGACAGACACAAATTCTGTGACACTATTTCCACTGAAAAGTATAATTCAATTCACCTCTTCTTGAATCATAGCTGGTCTGTGACTTCTTGTGGTAGGGGGTATAACAGGTAATGTACTGGTTTATAACCAGGCTTTAATTAAATGCACTGTTTTTGTCTTTGCTTTGTGTGTGCCAAATGGCCATGGAAGAAATCCAAGCATTCTACTAGAGCGACCATGTGGAGAAAAAGAGAGGGATCAGTGAGCCCATCCCTCCATGGAAACAAAGCATAAACAAAGGAAAATTATTTAAAGCAGACTAAAAATATAGTCAGGAGTTCTATTGGAAGCCATTGTAGATTTTTTACACATTAGGGTCAAAGTATCAATAGGTATGGGGAGGGAAGACATTTCGTATGTCTCCTATGTGCCTGGAAGTTTTCTGTTTGCCTAACTCATGAGTATTCAATCATCCATAATTGACATAAGTATAATATTTAGAATTTTTAGGACCCCTCTTCTCTGTATAGCATAAACTTCAAAATATTGGTTGGCTGTATTCCTACTGTAAGACATCATTATATTTAATGATACCATAATTTTGTTTTCTCCTATTTTTTTGAAAGCAGAAATAAAATTATCAGCTTTAAAAATACATAAAGGGCCTACCTGGTGGCACAGCAGTTGAGTGCTGTGCTGTGGAGCTGTCAGCAGCTGCAACGCAAGTTCGCCTCCCGGCCAGGGAGATTTCCACATGGCACAGCAGACCTCTCCTGCTTCGATCGCTGCTCCCCTTAGCATTGTATTTCTGTCATTCTGCCGGTTGTGCTCTCCACTCTGTCTCTGGTGAACCCTCTCGCCGCCCCACACCTCTGGCCTGTACCCCAGCTTGTATGCATAAATAAATAAATCTTAAACAAAAATTAAAATAAATAAAAATAGGGGCCTCCCTGGTGGTGCAGCGGTTAAGCGTTGCGTTGTGGAGCTGTTGGCAGCGGCAACGCGAGTTCGATGTCCGGCCCGGGAGAATCCCACATGGCGCAGCGGACCTCTCCTGCCTTGCCCGCAGCTCCCCTGAGCAGTGTATTTCTGCCTGTCCTGCTCCCCTCTCTGTCTCTGGTGAACCCTCTCGCCGCCCCACGCCTCTGGCCTGTACCCCAACTTGTATGTATAAATAAAATAAATAAATAAATAAATAAAATGAATCTTAAAAAAAATAAATAAAATAAATAAAAATACATAAAGGTGTCTGGGATAATAGACCAAATGTTTATGCACACACATATAATAATTTATTATTGCTTAGGCTGTATCATTTTTTTCAGATATTTTCAGTAAAGTTAAAATATTTTAATTTTTATTTATTTATTTAAAGATTTATTTATTTTTGCATACAAGCTAGGGTGCAAGCCAGAGGTGTGGGGCGGTGAGAGGGTTCACCAGAGACAGAGTAGGGAGCAAAACAGGCAGACTGACCAAAATACACTGCTGAGGGGAGCAGTGGGCAAGGCAGGAGAGGTCTGCTGCACCATGTGGGAATCCCTCTGGTCCAGCATGGAACTTGTGCCACAGCTGCCCACAGCTCCACAGCGCTGCACTTAACCCGTTGCACCACCAGGGAGGCCCAATTAAAATATTTTTAGACCAGCTGTGATCATTTTTGTTCACCTCAGTTAAATTTTCCTCCATACTTCACCATAGGCAAATATATCTTGATTTAGTGTAATATTCTATATGGAAATTATTTTTATTTTTACTGTCTTTGCATAAATACACACAGAGAAACATTGTTGTGTAGAAACTCTTAAGTCACAAATGCAAATTATTGCAGGTAAAACATATATTTGCTACAATGTTATGTGTGAGAGCAAAACTTTTTGGAAAACTTGGTGACTTTATCTAAGTGAACAAAAATTAAAATGTGGTATATACATGCACTGTAAGCTCATCTAATGAAATAAACTAAGACCACACATAATAGAATATTCTCAAATACATAATATTGAATAGAAGCGAGTATATTCCAAAGAGTATAAAATTAATGTAAACTTACAACGTAAAATTCTAGTAGGCACTCAAAAAAGAGATATTTGATAACAAATCTGAGAGTGTGTTAAAAATATATACATTGTGCATACAAAAATGGATGACAATGAAATAAAGGCAAAGTAATTGTGGATTAACAAAAAAGTAAAACTGATCATCATAAAAGGAGGGACACTGCATAAAATACTGTGAATTGAGGGATTAATTAACCTCAGTATTATTTTCATTAATCTCATCCCCAAGATTCAAAAAAAGGAAAGAGATTTTAATTGTCTACATATTTTTAGTTAACCTAAAATTGTAAAAATTACATTTACCAGATCAGTTAGATACAATCCAAAAATATTTTATTTTCAAATTCATATAATATAGTGTTCACCGTAAAGATGTCCCATAAAATATAATAATGCAATGATATAGCTAAGCAGAATTAAATTTGGCACAGTGGTTAAAGAGAACATACATAGAGTTATGGGTTGGAAAACAGGGACATTAGCATTTGGAAGCATTCAGTGTTCCAGTCATCTCTTTTAGTAGTATGAAAATGTATAGCAGTAATTTAACCATTTTTCTCAAAGAATAGCAGCCCTCTTTTGTATTTCTAATAAACACAAACTCATTTTCTCCTGCTCTTGAAGCAAGAGTATGCTAATCTATGTCATCATCATCATCATAATCATAGTCATTTTATATATTGTGTGGAGCCTATAGGGTGTGCTCTATTGAAGATGTGATTTTATAGAAGTGTGAAATTAAAAAAAATTAAAAATATATGGCCAATACCAACAAAATTCCCTTGTCTTGATTAGATAGGAAGGAAACAAAAACACGTGTGCCCTGTCTTATATAAAATCCCTTTGCATAGTCTATGGCGAAGTCTTCATTCTATGCTCTTCCTCCACCTACACCAGGTCTCTGAATTTAATGAAAACCTACACTCTACAAAGTTCTATGTTCTAAGACCTGTTCTTGGTCAAAAGAAAAAAGCCACAAATATCAAAACAGAAAGTTTGTTGTATGTAAAAAGTGAACTTCAGATAATATCGTCAAATATTATCAATAGTATTAAGTCCATAAATTATGAGAATATTATAAAATGTTCAAAATAAATTCACTGTAGCAAGCTGTTCAAATTCAGGAGTGAGGGAAACAGGAGATGGTCAGGAAAGGACTTTCCTTCTTGCTTTGTTTGTGGTCACATTTAACCTTCAGCGAAATTTTCAGAATAAACCTATGAATGTTGAAATTCAGTACAAAGTCATAAGACAGAAATCTTTAAATGAAGACATTTAAAACACGTTGATTATTTATTTTCAATATTCATCCAAAATTTTAGCTACAACAAATATGTAGCAGTTGAGTAAACTAGTAAAATTGAGCTGCTCACTTTAAGTATGTGAAATGTCACATAAAATTTACTAATGATGGGCCTCCCTGGTGGCACAATGGTTTAAGTGCAGCACAACGCTGTGGAGCTATACGCAGCCAGCTGCAGCACTAGTTTGATGCCCGGCGGGGGAGATTCCCACATGGCACAGCAGACCTCTCCTGCCTCACCCACTGCTCCCCTCAGCAGTGTATTTTGGTCAATCTGCCTGTTCTGCTCCCCACTCTGTCTCTGGTGAACCCTCTCACCACCCTACATCTCTGGCCTGCACCTTAGCTTGTATGCAAAAATAAATAAATCTTAAAAAAAAAATTTACTGGGCCTCCCTGGTGGCTCAGTGTGTTAAGCGCAGCGCTGTGGAGGTGTCAGTGGTTGCAGCACCAGTTCAATGCCCAGTGGGGGAGATTCCCACATGGCGAGGCAGACCTCTCCTGCCTCGCCTGATGCTCTCCTCAGCAGTGTATTTCCATTGATCTGCCTGTTCTGCTCCCCACTCTGTCTCTGGTGAACCCTCTCACCACCCCACACCTCTGGCCTGCATCCCAGCTTATATGCAAAAAAATAAATTAAAAAAAATCTTAAAAATAATTACTAATGATACAAGGCAGCAAGGGACACTAAAGGACACTGCCCAAATAGTTTACTAGTCACTATCTAAGTTCTTCACCCATGCACACAATTGCAAGGCTACTCAGGCTCAGGGAACAACAACATTGAGATTTATTTAACAAACTGGGGAAAAACAAAGAGTCACAGAGGCCAGAAATGGCTGTTTACCTCACCCAAAGCAGTGTCCCCCTTGTTTTTAAATCCTAAACAAAATGCAGCTAAGATGGTGTCTTCCTACCACTGAGGATGCTGGAGTGCCTCTCCTAAACAATAGACCACGTGCCCAAGATGGCATCTTCCTGCCTCTGCCAACCTGGAGCATGTGGCAGCTGAAGTGTAGGCCAGGTTGCAACTCACAATGTTACCAAAAACATGACAGAAGATGCTCCCAGAGCTGTCGTGATGCTCCAGTGCAGTGCCAGACCAATGACACTCAAAACAGCAGCTGCAGTGTCCAGCCACGCTCAAAGCTCAGCTAGGAGCCCGGCTCCCTGTCTTCGCCTTCTCTCCTCGGCTGTAAGAGCAGCAAAACCAGCAACAATTTCAGTCACTTTGCTGCTTGCAAAGGCTCCAAATTTTTGTCTCTGAAGTTGGCTGTTGAAGGCCTGCACCTTCAGAGGCCACAACAGCCTTTTGGAAATCAGCATGGTGGGGACCAAAATCCACTGACCCCAAATGCTGAATCCTAAAAACAGAATGAATTTGCACCCCTGTCTAGTCAATTATATTTCTTTTTTTTTTTAAGATTTATTTATTTATTTATACACACAAGCTGGGGTACAGGCCAGAGGCATGGGGCAGCGAGGGGGTTCACCAGAGCAGAGTGGGGAGTAGAACAGGCAGATCAGAAGTACACTGCTGAGGGGAGCAGCGGGCGAGGCAGGAGAGGTCTGCCGCACCATGTGGGATTCTCGTCGGCTGGGAGTCGAACTCGCATTGCGCGTTGCCGACAGCTCCACAGTGCAGCGCTCAGCTGCTGCGCCACCAGGGAGGCCCTCAATTATATTTCTTATCAAGTGGCTCCATCCCAAAATGTGCTACTTTTAAACTTTTTCCCTGGGGCTATCTATCCTCACCAGCAATCCCCTCCAGGGGGCACCACCTATAACATCTATAGCTTCAGCCACAGGTTATGTTAATGTATGATGACAAACATACTGGAAAAACCCAAATGGTGTGAAATATGAGCTTCTCCTTTTAAATTGATGGATTTACACTAGGAAAATGACATTATTTTCCCTGATCCCAGCTCACAAGGGTTCATATACACATATATTCTGACAACTGGGAAATAAGAAAAATAAGGTGTTTTCAGGCAGCTAGACAGCAGAACATCAAATAATTGGAACACAAATATTTATTTTGTCTATGAAGATACAGTAATTTAGAGGCCAGGGCAAGCCTAACACATAATCAAAAGGCAAATGTAGAGGAATAATATGCCAGTTAGAAACAAGGATATTGTCAATTTGAAAAATACAAAACAATAATCATAAAGGCAGGCTGCATAAGCACCCTCTTGGGAAGACATTGTTTTTAAAAATAAACACCAAAATTTCCTCTGCTTCACCATCCATGCTGAATATATATTTACTACATATTTATAATATATTTTCATAATGTGATCCTATAAATCACTGTTATAAAAATAAATTATTTAGCTTAGAGTTCATGTTCACCAAATAAACTCATGACTGACTGTCTCTCTGTGTTCATATCTACAAAGGCGGGCAGAAAATGTTGGTCAGGTCACTACATTACTACATAGATGGTTTCCTGCTAATCATTTTACTTTATAATTGAAAATCTAATGAATTGAATTTCAAGTTTATATTTTTTAGTGAATGAAAGTTTCAAATCACACATCATGAATATCTGTAGTGGGTTAACTCATTTGAAACACTTTGAATCTAGCTGTCTATAATTGCCATTTTAAGTTTCTATATTCAATGAAATAGTTGGGATTGACTGGCCAGAGTTGCTCAAAAGAAATAAAACCCTAATTTTTTTGTATGAGAAAATGCAAAAATAAACTTAATATGGAATATTTCATCAATTTTTAATAAAACCACTGCAATATCAAATTCAACATAAAACATCAGCCCGTCATCCAGTCAAGTTCACTAATTCAAAAGCCATTTTAGTAATATGTGCATAATCAATAATGCCTTCAGAGGCCAAAATGGGATATTAAATCTTACGTTAGTCTCTAGATGTATGTCTGTTGTCACACTTCAAAAATGTCTTACTTTTATTAATAATATCTGTTCTTTCAAGAACTTATATTACTTTTTCAGGTTTTATCAGACTATTGAGAGATAAAAATATATTAAGATTAAAGATATGCTAGGAGTAATAATATTTTCATAAATCTCATAAACTGAGAAAAGCTTCTTAGTTTTTACCAAAATCATTTTTTACATCTATGACATTTTGAATAAAGGTTGTGCAGTTTCATTCATCTCTAATGGTTTGTTTTTTAATCAACAGTTCTGAATATTAAAATTTTATTTTTCTAGATGACTTCATAAATATCTAATGTACTTCTGAAAACCCATTTCAAATATTAGGATTTAGTATTTTGTGTAATCCACTTGCGCCTTTAAAACACTGAACCTTAAAATCACATGTGTTTGTGTGTGTGTGCCTGTGTTTGTTATTCTGAATTTACTTTTTTTAAATAATGATTTAATTTATCATTTTAATTGTGGTGACAGTAAGATTCCCCACATAATGTATTGCTTCCCTAAGGTATACCCACCACCTAATCACCCATAATCAACTACCACAGTCCATCTTGTTTCCTACTCATTGCCCATCCCTTACCTAATTTGGATATTACAATTTTTAGTGAGTTTTCAAGGTTTACCTTTTAAAATTACATATATTGTTAAGACAGTGCCAAATACTAAAAGAGAAAAAAAGATGGATGTTAGAGTTGATGATTTTGTTGTTATTGTTCAGAAATCACGAAATTAATTTGTTGATGTATTTTTTAGGTCTGGATCATTTCTTGCTACATTTATTTTCTAAACCTAAATTGCTGTCTTCTGTTTATGCGACCCTAACTCATTTGATGTGAAAATACAGTCCATACCTACAGGGTACTGTAAGACAAACTGAGCGATAATTTCAAGACCACACTTTCCCTTTGTTTTTTTACATAAAATTCCAGATACTAATAATGATATAATTTTCAGATATTGTTATAGAGTCTGGGGATATACACACACACAAAACTAAGAGCATCATGTGCCCTTGCTCAGATTGCTAATTCAAGCATGGACTGAAATGGTGCCAAAAAACAAAAAAGGAAGAGTAAGGAGCAAACGCAAAGCTGTCAAGAATGAAGTTCAACATGCAAAAAAATATAATAAGGACAACATTCTAAATTCTGCAAAGAAATAAGTAATTAAAATGAAAAGCCCCCATTCCACCCACAAAACAGCACGATAGAGAGGCTGAAATCACCCTCTTCCTTAAAAACAACTATTAAAAAAACAGGACCGACATGAGCTCTTAACAAAACCCAGATGCTTCAAACCAGCTACAATCTGTAGGAATTCTCCCAGGAGCTCAAAAACTAAGGGAAGATTCCATTCTCCATGGACGCTTAGCCGCACTGGGAAGTACATCAGACTCAGCTATCCATACCTCCCAGCAGGTTGGGCCTCAGCCTGGCACTCCCAAAACCCTACTCTACATCTGGTATCCTCAGCTACCCCTAGATGAGCTCCTCTGACCCCAGTGCAAGTCACAAGCTAATTGAGAGCAGACAGAGGCCTGAGCCACAAACTAGAAGGATTTAGCCATTCCCCATGGGCCATCAGCACACCATGCAGTGCCTTCCATTCAACTAGACTACACCATCCAGTAGACCTGGCCACAGCAGGAGGCTGATGACTTGCATCAGGGACCCTCATACTTCCAGTAATCATCAGCAAACCTGCTCTCCTGGCCACTGGGGGCAAAGCCTGAGTCACTGCTCCTGGGAAAGTTGAGGTCCCAAAAACAGCCTCTAGACTCAGAGTCCTGCTGCCCTCCCAGTTCCCAGAACAAGGTCTTGAAGAGCATTGGATGAGGCTCTCATATCAAGGCATATCCTACAAGACTCCAGTAGTTATATTCAAAATGAAGTAAGTACAGAGAACAGCAAGGAAAAAAGACTCATAAGCAACAGAATTCCCAACTAAGCAGAGAAAACTCAAAGCAAACAATGGGGAAAAGGAAAAATACAAATGGACAGGCAATCCTTCAGGGGAAAAATACACCACAGAGAGAAAAGCAAATTCCAGGAAAAAAAATAACACACTGAAGAATCTTCTCCCTGTCAGATGTAAAATTTAAAATTGCCATAATGAAAAAAGTCAAATAATTTTAAAAACCGATCAGAAATATATGAGATCAATGGAGAAGCTAGAAAGTTCGGGGAAAAGCAATGGAAATAAAATAGGTGATATGGAAGAATGAATCAGTACTCTCAAAGATACAGATATGAAAAAAAACTAAAAAAAAAAATAGGAAGATACAAAAGCAAAAGAAGAATAAACACTTGGAGAATTATCTGATTCCATGAGAAAAGAAAATATAAGAGCCACAGGAGAAGACAGAGACAAAGGTGCTGAAAAACTATTCAAGGAACTAATTGAAGAGAACTTGCTATATTAAAAAAGGAAATGAAAATAGACATACAGGAAGCGAGATAAACACTTAGCTATCATAATGAAAGGAAAACTACAAGAAGACAAATAATGGTAAAGCTTCTAAGAATATAAGAAAAAGAAAAATAATGATGAGGAAGGGAAGAAACAGATAACTTGTAAGTAAAACTGATCAGGTTAACATCAGACTTCTCTGAAGAAACACTATGGGCAAGATGAGTAACATATTAAAAAAAACTCCAAGACCAAAAAAAAAAAAAAAAAGACAGCCAAAAATACTTTATCCTGCAAAGCTCTCCTTCCCATATGTGGCAAAAATAAAGGATCTTACATGAAAAATGTTCAACATCACTTATAAGCAAGGAAATGCAAATCAAAACCACTATGAGATACCACCTCATACCTGAGAGGATGGCACACATTAAAAATACAGGCAACAACTGGAAAGGATGCGGAGAAAAAGGAACTCTTCTACACTGCTGGTGGAAATGTGAACTGGTCCAACCACTATGGAAAGCTGTATGGCGATTCCTCAAACTGGTAAACATGGAGCTCCCATACAACCCAGCAATACCACTTTTGGGAATTTACCCAAAGGACGCAAAAACACTAATCCGAAAGGATACATGCACCCGTATGTTCATTGAGGCACTATTCACAAGAGCAAAGGTATGGAAGCAACCCAGATGTCCAAAAATAGATGATTGGATCCAGAAGATGTGGTACATATACACAATGCAATACTATTCAGCATTCAAAGAAGATAAACACATGCAATTTGCAGCGACATGGATGGAATTAGAGGGAATCATACTCAGTGAAATAAGCCAGAAAGAAAAAGAAAAATATCGAATGGTTTCACTTATAACAGGACTATAGGGAAACCAAATAGGAGAGAGACACTCAGCGGGGGGGGGGGGGGGGGGGGGGGGGGTAGGAGGGTGCGGATGGGGGCCTGGGGGAGGGGAGGATAAGGGCACAAAATGGAATAGAAAAGAATACACGGGACCATGGAGATGGATCATGGGTGAATTGGTGGTGGGCTACCCAAGGGGAATACAAAATGTAAAAGACATTAATAACAATAAACAAAACAAAAAACTAATATCTTTACCACTTTAAATGAAATGTAGAAGCCATAACCATATGTGCTTCTTTATCTTTTTACTTTAGCTGATGGTTGCCACATATATACTTCATTTATATATACTGAAATCTTTCCCCTGATCATGTTATAATTAATATCAAGAATCACATGCTTTAATTTTTTATTCCTCAGAATGTAAAATTTTTATATCTATCAGGATATCATTTTAAGATTAAAAAGAGATTAAGTTATTTCTAAAAATAAATAAATAAATAAAAATAAGGGATCTTCTCAGACAAACAAAATCTTCAGAAATTTGCTTCAAGAAATATTACTAGAAGCTTTAAAATCTAAACCAAAAGAGGAATGAACAGGGAGAATGGAACAAAGTATTGAATAGAAACACAAACTGATGAACAAAATGTCAATAACATACTGTCATGTATAAATAATCACCCTAGGGCCTTCCTGGTGGCGCAGTGGTTAAGCGCTGCGCTGTGGAGCTGTTGGCAGTGTTGACGCGAGTTCGACGCCCGGCCAGGGAGAATCCCACATGGCGCAGCAGACTTCTCCTGCCTCGCCCGCTGCTCCCCTCAGCAGTGTATTTCTGATCTGCCTGTTCTGCTACCCGCTCTGTCTCTGGTGAACCCTCTCGCCGCCCCACGCCTCTGGCCTGTACCCCAACTTGTATGTATAAATAAAAAAAAATAAATCTTTAAATAATCACCCTAAACATGAATGGACTAAATTGACCAATAAAAAGACACAGAGCAGCATATTAAATTAGAAACAGAACCCAACCTTCCGCTATATCATGGAACACACACACACACACATACACACACACAAGCACACACATATTCTCTATATAAATTTAGAATGCATACATATATTTAGGATATATGTATATATGTATTAGGATGTGTGTGTGTGTATTTAGGAAAATATCCTCTCACATAACCATATATTTACATTATCTGATCTTGTACACTAAATTACTATTTTAAAGATGAGTCAGATAAGGTCTCATGAAGAAGTAAGATGTGATCGGTGAAGATATGCATCAGATAACATGAAGTGGTTAAAAGTGAGCAAATATTTTTCTTTGTTTTTCTTGTTGCTGGTGGAAGAGTTATTGTGACCACACTCCAAGGGATAAATCCTATACATCGAAAAATTAACAAGGATGTAAAACAATTGTACTTCATTAAAAATGAAAAATCTGAGCAAGTGTTTAATATATCTTCATAAAAATTTTAAAGTCAACATCACTTAATATAGCAATAGAATATTTTAATAACAACATAAACAAGTTGATTTTAAAACAATATTTTCTTTGTTAAATGGGTCTTGTGTAGGAAAGGAAGGAGAAAATAGAAACAAACTAATATATTTTACTTTATGCATATGTGAATTTAGTAGAAACTGGTGTCTTCTACACACATATAACTAAGAAAAAATAGTTAGACATATGATTATAAAGAGCTAGTAGAATAAAGTCAGAATATAATAGATTGAAATCATTGGAAAAAATAAGGAAGAAAGTTGAACAATTCCTTGTGGTAGGATAAGTCTGTGGTTAAATGCAGAAGACATTCTAATGGAGATGATGCCTGATTGTTTCTTCAAGTTGATAAGTTACAGCAGTTTGTAAGTTTAATAAGTGCATAGACTAATCTACTATCTCATAGATATTAGAAAGTTAACAAAGTCAGGATATGCCAAATTTAATAATTAAGATCTTGACCTGCCATTTGCATTCAACCTCATGTAAGTAAAGTGACTTCAAAGAATCAGAGCATTACCTAAAATGTATTTTTTCTATTTTTTTAATTTTATGTTTATTGATTAGGAACATACATACAATTTCTGAACTAAAATCAGTACACTATAATATTTTATTAAACATTTCAGACTTTCATTATGAATATTGCGATTTTAGCTTTCTAATGAACTTATATGAGATTGCAAGTTTGGTCTAAATCTAAGCAAACTAGTGACTATCAATATTTATCAGAAAAATAGGTATGAACCAACATAATAAAACTTATTCACAGGTATTATTTCATAAAGTGTCAAGTACTATTAAGTTTATGTGTTTACTTTTTTTTTGAAGATTTATTTTTTTAATAGATATTTTATTTATTTTTGTTATTCATATATTTTACATTATTGTGTGTTCCCCATAAGTTACCCACCACCTGTTCACCCGTGGGGCCATCACCTCCGTGCTCCCCTCTTCCCCCCTCTTGAGCCCTACCCCTCCCCTCCTACCCTGCTGAATGTCACTTTCTTATTTGGCTCCCTATATTCCTGTTATAAGTGAAACCATTTGATAATTTTCTCTTTCTTTCTGGCTTATTTCACTGATCATGATCCCTTCTAGATCCATCCATGTTGCTGCTAATTGCATGTGTTTGTCTTTTTTGAATGCTAAATAGTATTCCATTGTGTATATGTACCACATCTTTTTGATCCAGTCATCTAAGGGTTTGATCTAGTCAGCTAAGGGTTGTTTCCATACCTTAGCTATTGTAAACAGTGCTGCAATAAACATGCGGGTGCATGTATCCTTTCAGATTAGTGTTTTTGTGTCCTTTGGGTATATTCCCAGTAGTGGTATTGCCGGGTCATATGGAAGTTCCATTTCTAGCAGTTTGAGGAAACGCCATACAGCTTTCCATAGTGGTTGGATCAGTTTGCATTCCCACCAGCAGTGTAGGAGAGTTCCTTTTTCTCCACATCCTCGCCAACATTTGTTGTTGCCTGTTTTATTAATGTGCGCCATTCTCACTGGCGTGAGGTGGTATCTCATTGTGGTTCTAATTTGCATTTCCCTGATTATAAGTGATGTTGAACCTTTTTTCATATACCTGTTGGCCATTTTCTTTTCTTCTTTGGAGAAGTGTCTTTTTAGCTCTTCTGCCCATTTTTTGACTGGATTGTTGACTTTGTTTTTGTTGAGTTGTGTGAGCTCTTTGTAGATTTTTGTTATCAATCCTTTATCAGTTGTATTGTGTGCAAAGATCTTCTCCCAATTAGTAGGGTGTCTGTTTGTTTTAATTATTGTCTCTTTTGCTGTACAGAAGCTTTTTAGTTTGATGTAGTCCCAGCTGTTTATCTATTTATGCATACAAGCTGGGGTATAGACCAGAGGCGTGGGGCGGCAAGAGGGTTCACCAGAGACAGACTGGGGGGCAAAACAGGCATATCGATGGAAACACACTGCTGAGGGGAGGACCGGGCAAAACAGGAGAGGTCTGCCGCGCCATGTGGGATTCTCCCCGGCCGGGTGTCATACTCGCGTGTCGCTGCTGGCAGTTCCACAGCGTAGCAGTGCTTAACCGCTGCACCACCGGGGAGGCCTTATATGTGTTTACTTTTTAATAATAAATTTCTTGCCAAGCAAAAATAATTTTCATGTATGAAATAGCAATTTACTTATATATTATTAACAGGGATTAATTCAATGTGATATATTTGGAAGGAAAAGGAAGTAACAAGGCAAATGAAAATTAAATCTCTTTTCAATTTTCAAACCAGTAAGAGTTATATTATACAAAACATTTAAACAACTCCAGTTTTGCACCCCACTCCCCTTAGTCTTTTTGTTCTTTCCGAATTATGCATATTGAGATAAAGGAAGCATTCTTCTTTATATCTGCCCCAGGGGTATAAGCTCAAACCTCCACAAATGTGTGCTTTCACACCCTGACCACCACCATTGCCTCCCTCATAACTTGGTTTTTGTGAACAACGCTGCTATGAACATAGGAGTGCATAAATATTTTGTATTAGTGTTTTCATATTCTTTAGGTAAAAAAAAAACTAGTAGTGGTATTGCTGGATCATATGCTACCTCTAATTTTATTTAATTGAGGACATTCCATATCATTTTTTCATACACTACATCAACTTACATTCCCACCACCAGGAATGTAACTTTTCTTACATTCTTCGCACATTCACCAGCATTTTTTTTTTAAGATTTACTTATTTATTTATGCATAGAAGAACGGAGGTGCAGGTCAGAGGTGTCGGGTGAGAACATTTACCAGAGACAGTGGAGAACAGAACAGACAGATCTACTAAAATACACTTCATAGGGGAGCAGTGGGCGAGACAGGAGAGGTCTGCTGCACCATATGTGGGTTAGCTCCCTGGCCAGGGATTGAACTCAAGTTGCAGCAGTGACAGTGTGATGGTGCTGGAACTTAACCACTATACGCAAGTGAGGCCCCTTCACCAACATTCGTTTAACAGTCTTTTTGATTTGTAATGGGTTTGTGTGTCTGTGTGTACAGGTGTGTTTATGTGTCTGTGTATGTGTGTATATATATATTATACATAATATATATATATATATATATATAATTGTCATTCATTTAAAAAATAAAGTAAGATTGATGGATAAAGAAAAGAAATGGAATTTGGTAATTTGTAAGGTTATACATACTCATACTTTTTTCTGAGACATAAAATTGATACCCTTGGTTCATCTAAAGTATTTGAGTTGATATTTGATATTGTTAAAATAATTTTATTTTATAATAATAGACACTGAAATCATCATCTTGAAGACTTATATGCACCCTGATATTTATCACTGTTTTACGTACAATAGGTATTATAAGGAAGCATCATTGGTGCCCACTGAGAGATTATTGGATAAAAGGTATCTGTAATAGTAATAAAAAAAAATAATGTGCTGTTTCCAGGAAAATGGAAGAAACCATGGGGATCATGAAAAGTGAAATTAGTCAGAAAAATAAAGATATATTTTGGATGATTTCATCTATATATAAAACTTAAAGGAAAGACAAAAACAATAAAAATAGACTAGTTAACACTGACATTGAAAGGAGTTTCTAAGTATTTAGAAAGTGGAATTTGGGAACAAGAGTGAATGGAGTATATTAGACAGTGATGGGTATTTTATTTTATTTTTATTATTTTTTTAATATAAAATGTTGGGGCCTCCCTGGTGGCACAATGGGTTAAGCGCAGCACTGTGAGGCTGTCTAGAGCCACTGCAGCGCGAGTTCTATACCCAGCCAGGGAGAGTCCCACATGGCACAGCAGACCTCTCCTGCCTCACCTGCTGCTCCCCTCAGCATGTACTTCAGTAGATCTACCTGTTCTGCTCCCCACTCTGTCTCTAGTCTCTAGTGAATCCTCTCACCACTCCACACCTGTGGCCTGTACCCCAGCCTGTATTCATAAATAAATAAATCTTTAAAAAAATAAAATATAAAATGTTTAAAAATAAAAATAATGCAAATACAGGTAAAGTCTTTTTCTCCCGGTTAGATACTGAAAGAGTGAAGAAAAAGAAGGTTGCACAAAAAATCCTTAAAGATGTCAGACCATTGATTTCACAGTGGCCTCTAATAATCCTGATTCATGCTAACTCCTAATTTTAAGTAGGAGAAAGTGTTTGTCAGAGGTCAAGTAAGATTCACCAGGTAAATTTTTAGTCCAGGAGAAATGATTTTTGTGTAGTGGCACATTTTAGGATTCTAGGCATTTTTTCCCTCACAACTTTTGATTTTCATTTATAAATATATAAATTCTACCCATTTCTTTTCATAAGATCATCAAAAAACTCAACCACCCTTTCATTTATTTATATTTTATTTCATTTTATTTTATTTTTTGTAGTACGCTGCAGCAGGAGACAAGACAGTGCAAAAGAATGGCATCTTATACAGCAAAAAGTAGTGGACTGTGTCTCAACAATCTAGGTTTAAAGACAGTCTATTATTAACTGTATTATTTCTGACATGTTAGATATTTGGGGCTAAATTTCCTCATCAGTAAAATACAAGTAGTACTCATTGGGGTTCCTTTCACTATCTTGTCTGTGTCCCCTTTAATGGATCTAGTCAAGTCAAACATAATGCATTTATTTCCCTGTTTTATTCAGTCACAGGGCATTCTCTGGTTCAGAGATGTGTAGTCTTGAAGCAGGGAGGCTAAATAAGCTAAGTTAACACACTGGGAAAAACTCTTTGAAATGAGAGGTGGCTACTGATTGGTGAATAACTCAGCTTACTCATGATGGCAACTCTAAGATGTTCCAAGTGGGCTCTCAGTGGCACCAGTGGGATTCTGCCACAGTTGCTATGGAAATAACCTGTTCAATAATATATGACTAACTGACTAACCAGCTACAAACCCTTCTTTCATTTCATTCCTTGAGAGCCTCATGGGATCTCCCCCCAACCAAAATCAATGAATACACTTATCTCCTTTCTCAGGGCCTGCAGTGAGAAGATGGAGAGTCAAAACTACTAGAGCACCAGAGAGTAATTATATAAATCATATTGCTCATGACAAGCAATACACAGAGTTTAATACAGAGTAGGAATCTAATAAAAAAGAATTTCTTTCATCCTTACCCAGTGCTATATATTGAACATCCTTGTTTGCCTGCCAGAGCTAAAAAAACAAATGAAGTAAACAAATTAATCAAGATGAGGGAGAATGGAAGGTGAGCTGTGTTACTGTTAGAGGGGTTATAGATGTGGTTTAGATTCGAAGCCACAGTTTTCAAAACAGAGACCTGCCATCAGTTTTCCCCACCTTATTACAAACAACACTGAAATTGCTTGAGTTCAGGGTCAAGTTTTCTGAATGCAATTACAGGCTTAAAAAAAGAAAAAAAAAGACTAAGCTATTTATTTCTATTATCCTCCCAGTACTTCTTCAACAAAATCTTCATAATGGCATGCATCTTGAGGGCAACGAAAAGATGAAAGAATAGTCAGGATGCATTAGTCATGCTTTCTATATAAACACATAGCTCTGTAATATATATCATTATACACACTCTATCTACTCTATCTATCTATCTATCTATCTATCTATCTATCTATCTATCTATCTATCATCTAGCATCTATCTAAATGAAATTTATCATGAGGAATTCGCTCATGTGATTATGTGAGCCAGGGATTTCCCAGAAATGTTGCTTGTGGAATTTATTTGGAGATTGAGGACCTGGGAACTAGGTGAGCTGGTTTTATAAATGCTGTTCTGAGGGCTAGAAAAGATGAAATGAGATGACCCAGCTCAAACACTGAGGCAGGAAAAAAGTAACAAATTCTACCTTACTCAGCCTTTTGTTCTATTCAAGTCTTCACTGACTCTCTTATACCTACCACAATGGGACGTCAAACTACTTTTTGAGTCTACTGATTCAAATGCTAAACTCGTCTGGCTATACTCTCACAGATATCCCCAGAAATAATATTAATAAGGCCATCCTTTGTTTAGTCCAGTTGATATATAAAGCTAACCATCAAAAAGGAGAGAAGAAATACACACACACACACACACACACACACACACACACACACACACACACACTCCAATGAATGTTACATCATCTTAAATCATGAAATCTAAATATTGCTCTGCTGGGGATCAGTTTTCAATGCTCCTGAGCAGTGTAGTGGCTAAATTAACCTCAAGGTCAGTTTGAATAGAAGATTTTTATTTCATTTTCTACCCAAATTATGTTCATTCACATTGTCCAAGATAAACAATTCAACAACGAGGCCACTAAATATATAGACAATCCAATAAAAATAATAGGAATATAGAGTCCCAATTTAAAGGCAAACTTTTATCATTTTTGCAAAAACACATATATATTAAAAATAAACACTTTTACTTTAATATAGGTTGAAGTTTAATGATATAAAATTATCAGAAAATTAAATTCATTACCAAATGATCTGTTTTTATTGTTTACAAAGATATTTATTACGTTCTTGGGTTCCTTAATTTTCACATTCTGAGGCATATAAGTCCTTGATGCTTGGATGGACTTACCTTTCAAAACTATAGTGGAGTTATTTCTCACAAAGATAGCTTTATAGTTTCTCTATATCAGTTAGGGACTTTAAGTTGAAGGAACTGTTCATTATGGTTCATGGTCCATAAATGATTTCATGCATTTGTCAAAGTTTATAGAAGAATAAAGAATGAACTTTACAGATATGCAGATGAAAAAAAAAAAAAAAGTCAGAAGTTTCCAAACTCTCAGAATGGAAATGCAAACTGTAACAAACACAAACTGTAACAAACTGTAATACAAACACATAGCATATCCCCCACCCCCAGCTCCACCCCCCAAGGTAGTAGGGAATAAGAGTTGATCTAAGTAGCCAGTGCTTTAGCTGGATACTGTAAGGGTAAAATAAAAATAACTGTGCATAAACACTTTATTCTAATAGGTAAATTTATTTCTTTCAGCAGTACTGGTTAGCAATTCTAAAATTACGTTATGAATCTACTAGGATTCAACAAATAAGTAAGTAAATAGTAGATAATGGGAGCCAGGTTGTTCACTGACAGAAAGAGATGTTGTAAATAAGAAAGAAAGTTACAGTAAACCCTGTGGTGCGAGATTAGAGTAGGAGGCATCAATATAAAAACAAGTCTCTTTTAATAGAGAAATGAAGAGATGATGCAAAATAGATGATGTATGACATAGATAGATAGATGAGAGTTAAGTTTGAAAAGTTACTTTAAAATATGTACAGATCACTGTTTAACCCCACACCTCTTATTTGGATTAACATATTAGAATTTAGAGTTACTTTTTTTTTTTTTTTATAATTTTGGCCACACATCAGTGACACAGAAGAAATATGTCAATGCCCATTTCCTAAAGCAGGGATCCCAGAACAGGTTCTGCTCACTACATGCTAAGTTTTCATACACCATTGTCATAGCTAAACAGAATCCAAAAGAATCAGGAGGAGCACTTCTCATTCCTTTCATAACTTTAAATGTAGCCAGTCTAGTAATATTTACCTGACTCTAGCTCTCACTAGCTAAAAGTTCGATCTAAGAATGACCAATAGTAAATGCGAAACCCAGTGTCGCAGTATTTTTAATGACACAAAATGTTTCACCCTTTATGTTTAAAATCTCTAATCTTGCTTCAATCTTTTCTGCAATAGAAGCCAGGCTCCACCTATGTGGTTCAAAATCTGAGTAGTTGTGTGATTGAGTGCTATTGCTATTTTGCAAAGAGAACCACACATCCATATCCCTGTTTATATAAAAATAACCACTTATATTTGGACCAGACTACCATAAACTGCAGTTACCTGCCAAGGTCAAAAATAATTTGCAGCCCTATTGAGCTGCAAATGTTAGATCTCATAGAGAAGTAGTAAAAACATTTAAGATAGGGACCAACAAACCTCCTGCTCACACCAAGATCAGATCCTTTTGTCCTTGCCCTGCAAAAGTCTGAAATACAACTGTTGACTTTCTTAACACATTCTACTCAAAATCTTTACATCTGTCCTGACCCAATCAGGAGATAAAATACAATTTGGATAAAATACAATGGGTAAAATACAATTTTAATATACAGAATCATTGAATGTTAAAACAAAAAGGGACTGTAGGATAAAAGGAAACTATACGGAACCCCAGAGCTAAGAAAGAGTGCAAGACGTGAGACAAATTTAGCAGAAAGGTTACTTCCTGGAACTTATTAAGGAAGGTCAGCCTGCTTGGACAGCAGATAAGTTTGCAGGTTTGCCCCAGTTGGAGCAAGTCTGAAAATATCTGAGCTATCATTTATCTATGTCATACATCATCTATAACTCACATCATCTCTTCATTTCTCTATTAGAAGAAACATGGTTTTACACTGATGCTTCCTACTCTAATCCAGCACCACAGCGTTTAGTGTATACTTCCTTCTTAATTACGACACTTTTCTCTGACAGTGAGTAGCCTAGTTATCCCATTTGGGCTCAAGATCTGTGCTCAGGTAAATAGCAACAGAATGCTGTAGCATGGAGATGAAGAGGAGCTGCCAAGGAAGCTTCAGTTCAGTGAGAAGGGGATACACGATGCAGCAGAAAGCCTCAGGGCATTTCTCTGCTATGGATAGGCTGCAGTGAAGTCACTACCACACAGGGCAAGGGTTGTGGGTGCTGGGGTAACAGTCATTTTGGGATTGTACCTGGAGATAGCTCCACCAGCCTTTTTATCCTACCCTTGATCCGCTCTTCAGCAGCCAGATGAACAACAGACCTTTCCTATCTAATCTCTTAACCACTTCTCAAGAGAAGACTTAACATCAGATTCACCATAAAGAAGAGAGGACTAAATGCAGTGTGCCCATTATGGAAGGGCAGATGCTGAAGGGCAAGTTGACATTGTGATTAAATAAATTAACAGACATATTCCTCCTGAAAAGGTTCTCTTTCCAAAGACCCAGACCTAACTATCATCCAGACTTACCAATAAATAAATAGATGTGGGATCCCCAGACCCCACCCTTTGCTCCAGGGGTTAGTTTGGTGCCAAGTTCTGTGTGAAGCTAGAATGTAGAGTCAGGCAGGGAGCCTCTTCCAGGACAAAAGCCTCAGTTTGAGGATATCTGCTGCAAACAGCAGGCAGACATTATGGCCAGATTAGCATAATCAGCCTGACAACTTCAATAGGAAGTTAAGTGTAAATAGAATTAGAGGTAGGATTCTTGGAGCAGTAGCAGCTTTGGTGTGCCTCCCCACCCCACCACAAAGTCCCCTATCCCCTGCCCCCTAGCCTGCTTGAGACTATGATGCATCCCCAATACACATCTCCACCATGCACCTTCCTCCTTACGGCCCACCTCCCTGGATTCTAAACCCTCCTAATAAAAGTGTGAGTCTTGGCCAGAAAGGCTGGCATTTCTCCAGAAATGTGAGACTTGAGGCTGCCTCTCCAGAGAGGTGGTCCCTCTATGTGACCCTTTGTCTTTCTCACTACTTGGAATCTTGAGACCTTCTTTCTGCTTCCCGTGCTACTTGTAATGTTGCCTCGTCGCAAGGCGACAAATAGACACCATTAGAAATAAAATACAATTCTTTCTCCAAAAGCAGAGAGGACTGAGGGGGAATGAGATTTCTTCTTCTACAATAAATGTGGGAGTGGAAGAGAGAAAGACCTGTTACTAATCAATGTCCTCTGAAACTGGAGCTCCATGGCCCAAAGGCAGGTCTGGGGGACAGAGGAGGGTGAGGGGCAGAGGACAAAATCCAACTGCTTCCATCCTGCAGGATATGGGGATTTGAAGCCAGAGCCCTGTGGCAGAAACTGTAAGAGGGTGTTCCTCAGGAAAGGGGAGTGTCCCAGTTTCCCTGCCTCACCCAAGAGAGGGTGGAGTTGAGCAGGGGAGATAAGAAGCTGGAGAAGAAGACAAAAAAAAAAAAAAAAAAAAAAAGGAATAAGGAAGGAGGCAGGATAGAGAGTCAAAAGAAGCACAAGGAGCAGACAGATATGTGAAGAAGCTGCACTGTCCTGGACTGATTGAAACAGATGTGGTGAGAGACCCATGGGGAGGTGACAATGGCAACACTAAACTTGATTTTGATTTTGCTCTTTTCCTCACTGACTTGTCTGTCTCTGACCCTTTTCTTTTTTTATTTATTTAGTTTTTAAAAGATTTATTTATTTATGCATACAAGCTGGGGTACAGGCTAGAGGCATGGGGTGTCAATAGGGTTCATCAGAAACAGAGTGGGGAGCAGCACAGGCAGATCAATGTAAATACACTGCTGAGGGGAGCAGCAGGCAAGGCAGGAGAGGTCTGCTGTGCCATGTGGGAATCTCCCTGACCAGGTGTCGAACTCACTTTGCCACTGCCGACAGCTCCACAGCGTAGTGCTTAACCACTGTGCCACCACCAGGGAGGCCCTGTTTCTGACCCTTTTCTATGGGTCCCTGCCGAAAGGTGTTTTAGACTCATGGCAGGCTTTCAGACCTTGCTATGGACCAACCCCATTTGGGTGGACTTTTGCCCATGAGGTGATGTGTAACTTTGGGTGTTTAGTTTACACACTATATTCTTTGTCTTTTCTGTATTATTACACTAATCGTATTAAAGTTTCTGTTCACTAAAGGTCTTATATGTTTTGTCTTGATGTGGCGGATGGCAGAACCTATTTAAAATGGGCAGGTTTGGGGGTCCTGGGGTGCCTTCTCCCTGCCCTGTAACAAAACGAGGGGCAGTATCAACTTTTCGTTTACCAGCTGGCTGGGCAGTTGCACCTGGTGGGCCAGCAATGGTGGTGGCTTCCTTTCCTGCTGCACCAGTTGAGTTGGAACCGCCCTTAAGAAATGGGACCAGGGCCTCCCCGGTGGCGCAGCGGTTAAGCGCTGCGCTGTGGAGCTGTCGGCAGCGGTGACGCGAGTTCGACACCCGGCTGGGGAGAATCCCACATGGCGCGGCAGACCTCTCCTGCCTCGCCCGCTGCTCCCCTCAGCAGTGTATTTCTGATCTGCCTGTTCTGCTACCCGCTCTGTCTCTGGTGAACCCTCTCGCCGCCCCACACCTCTGGCCTGTACCCCAGCTTGTATGTATAAATAAAATAAATCTTTAAAAAAAAAAAAAAAAAAAAGAAATGGGACCAGCAATCACGAGTTGGGGGTTCCAAGCTGCCTCTCCCCGTAGGCTCTTGTGTTTTTGATGGTGATGGTTGCAGTGGTGGTGGTGGCCTGACCACTCAGAGTGCTGCCTCTGGCAGTCACCCTGCTGCAGAACAGCTGGAGCCAAGCTTTGTGAAGAGCCTGACAATAGTAGATTTGGAGGATAGGAACACTCCTCTTCACTGTGTCTGTGGCACCAGGGCCCTGGAAGTAGCTTGCAGGCAGTTCAAGTGGCCGCAGGTGGTGGGCATTTTATTGCCTGCCACCAATGGCCCCACCTGGGCCCAAGCTGCAAGTAGAGGCTGGCAGTGACGGTGTGGCAGCTGGTGGCAGTGGTTCCTTTACAACACTACCTCAGGGCATGCAACCCTGCTGGGGCTGCAGAAGTAAGGTTGCCTTGTGCCAGAGCAAGCTCCAGGATAGGAGGTAACAGATAGCCCTGCTGCCCTTGGCTCAGGGCTGCAAGGAGGAGACCTTGGCCCCACTGAGGCCAGATCTGGCTGTGGCTCCTTGGAGACTACCAGCCCACAGGCCTACCCTGAGAAGGCAGGCTGGGTCTGTGCAGGCAGTTTTCTTTTATATATTTGATACCTGGATTGTAGAATGGACCAATCAGGTGTGAGCAAAATAAACCAGTCACCTCATTAGTTAATTCATAGGCACCAAAGTCAAGAATGGGTTGATTAATACTAAAATGGTACAGTTAGTCACTTAGAATTGAATGTATTCCAAACAGGTAGGTAGGGTGGAGGATCCTGAAAGAGGATCTAAGGCAGTACAGGGGCCAGCTTAAACACTCTGTTCTTGGCCAAAGAAGAAAGAAAAAGGAAGCATCAGCAGCCAACCTCCAAAGAAAGAAGAGAAGATGAAAAGTTTTGAGTTGACCAGACTGCTGTACCAGCCTCCAGTCCTGCTTTTGTCATCGCCTGAAAGGAGCACCAGCGTATCCAAGCCTGGTTTGTCAAAGAGCTGGTTGTTCTTGGTGTGGGCCAACAATTCACAATGCTGTGGCACTAGTGACTAGGTCACTGGCTCTACTGGTCAGTGCTACCTAGCACTGTCGGTCAGTGACCAGCAGTTAGTGTCTGGATCACCTCTAAGAGATGTCCACTGCTCCTGATCACCTGGCACAACCTCCCAGTGTTGTCTCAGTTACTGTTCAGTCCAGCACCTGGTGCTGTCCAGCTTGGCCCACACACTGTTGCTGTGGGCTGCTGTGGTATCACCTCAGTGACTCCACCTGTGAGCTCCTCCAGGTGCCATCATGAGTTGTATCCTGGCCTGATGCTTGCAAGTGTGCCACAAGCTCCAGGCTCTCATTGAGGGGACAGCACCATCTTGCATGAGTGGTGTTTTGGTGGGACTTCTGGACACTTTGGACACCATTTGGGGTGAGATTGCCAGCCACTTGTGGCCTTAAAAACTCTTTGTTAAATAATTCCCTATGCTGTTGTTCTCTAAGCCTGAGCAGTCTTGCAATTGTGCACATGGGTGAGACAGTGACCTGTCCTCTACCAGGCACTGTCCTTTGACATGATATAGTACCCCTATAACTCTGTTTTACGTCCACAAAGACTCAGAACCAGGAGAAATAGAAGAGGCTGAGATATACCCCTGTCTTTCCTTAAGTAGGAGTATTCACAAGAGCTCTTAGAGATAATGTGATTAAAGTTTCCAAGGCTCCTAGTGCTATAGGCTAACAACTATCCCTGAAGGGAAATGTGTTCCCCTCACCCTACTCTCAAGGCAAATATTGGTCCATCTATCTATCTATCTATCTATCTAATATTTACTTATTTTAAAAAGAGTCTTTTCACCTTTTCTCCTTTCATTCTTTGAGATTTCTAAAATTCTATCTGAAGATTCTGTATATTTATGTTCCATGTTGACATCCGAAGGTTGTCAGACAATCTTTTGGACAAACTCAGATTATTTCAGATGATTAGAACTTATTAGGAGTGAATATGTTATGACTTGCTTCATGAATTTGTTGTATAAATTTTATATATTTTTTTCTTCACTTAATCATTTTAAGGTTTCACTAGAATGTACTAGCAGGAAGTTCAACATTTTAGTCTTGGCTTATATGAATTTATTCATTCTCAAGGCAGATGATGATCAGCAAAATCCCAGAGGTAGAAATGAGGTTTGATAATTTCAAAACTACTGCCTTTGGTAGATATTTTTAAAGATGAGTCCCTTGTAGTCCAATTGTGAGGGTACATTTATCACTGGATACTCTTTCTGATCCTGGTGCCTGTCCAAGTAACTTCATTCTCTCCTCATCAATATGGATATTCTCTTTGATTGATAGTGCTAGTCTCACATATTTTTTCTTGGATACATTGCCATTATCACCATTAAAACTAGAGGAGCTTCAGCATTAGCTACATGCTATATAAGACCTTATTTCCCATAATTCGAATGTAAGTCCTTGTTCTGTTGCTGAACACCCATTTAAAGTTCTAAATTCAGAAGCCTCTAGAAGGCTAATGTGTGACTCCCTAAACTCCTTTCCAAGAACAGAAGCATCTTTGATAATCTCCCTACAAATCAGAGTCTTACCACAGTTCACACTAGGGTAATAGAAATATTTGTGCCTTAATTTTTGCTTACAAAATGAAAAGTATTAAATATCTCCATACTCTTTCTTTTCCTGAACTGGAGAAGTATTTATATCAAAATAATTGACAAGTACAAGATAACACAATACCTTCATAATAACAACACATCCAAAAACAACATCCATCCTGCTGAAGAAGAACACCTAATCTGCTGTTCACCTTTTTCTTTTGCAGTTTCCGGTATCCTCAAGACTTGGTCACTTTTCTCCTAATGTCTTCCTCTCTTTTTATCTTTCTACTTCTCTTACTTCCTACTGCCCTTACTGAAAACTAAATTTCTTTGTGTTCTTGATATATTCATGGTTTTACCAACTGATAGCATGTGTTGGTCTCAATTGCTGTCACTATTTTCTGGGTAGTCACACATTTAAGTTCAGATTAAACATATTTGAACCAGAAATTGAATATTCTACCATTCAGAGTTCCCATGTAGGTTTCATGTATCAGTTAACATAGTTCTGGCCAATATGCATGTTTGTGTTGGCTTAAGTGATATTTCACCATCTATGCAATACTGGACAAAGCTGTTAAATTGTACTGCAGTCTTTCTGTTCAGAAACAGCCATGAGCACATAAGATATGGACTTTAAGAACATCTTACCTGTGGTAGTCAATTCTACTTCCATTCTTCTTAATTTATGATGTTCACTATGCCATTTAATAATACTCATTTTGTCTGTAGAGAAGGAGTAAACCAAGTGAGATGGATAACACATATTAGGTATGTGACCTGTTGAGAGTGAACAGTTAACTTATGAGACATGTTGGACATAAATAAAAGAGAACAAATGTGTGCTAAAATAGATAAGAAGTTGCATGAAAGGATCCCTTAAATTACAAATATTCTGGAGGCACCAATTGCTCATGATAATTGTTGCATCCATAAATTGGACACTTATTGGGGATGCTCTGGCTGTTCTTAGGTCTATATTTCCTCACAGAATTAGGATGCATTATATGAACCAAAGAAATATAATTGAAAGTCCAAAGGAATTTTCATGTATACACCATCACCTAATTTATGTTAGGAATCCATCACCATAAAGTGGGAAAAAAGTCGCTTTAGTAAGTAGTCCTGGGAAAATTGGGAAGACACATGTAGAAGAATGATGTTGGCTTATTCTCTAGCAACATGCTTAAATATAAATTGCAAATGGATTTTAGATTTGTATATAAGAACTGAAACTGTATAATACATAGAAGAAAATACATAATACATAGAAGAATACATAATACATAGAAGAAAATACATTATTTTCTTCAAAGTGTTATGACTGTATTAAGGAAAAAATTAATGAAATCAGGTGTTTTTACCAGTTAGTTCATGCAGGCTGGGGACATGACTATGGCTTGCTTGTGAACCATGCTTCAGGAAATGCACAATAAATTAACTAGCTTTGAATTTATCACCTATTAGTCCTTGCAGGAATCTGAAGAGTACTGTGGGAGGGTCAGCATCCTTTTCAGCCTTGAAGTCAAGGAATAAGATGAAGCAGTGATAATTTCCTGGACCTAGAGGAATAGAGAGAAGAAAGGAACATGTATCAGAAAAAAAAAAAAAGGAAAAATCAGTATCAGAAAAAGTGGTAAAGAGAGAGAGAACAGAATGGGAGAAAAAGAGTAATAGAGATATGGTAAAGAAACAAAAAGGATCTAAACTGCAATTTTGTAAAAAGCTGTTAGGATGCATTGGATTTGCATGCCAGTTCTCGAACTACCACAACTTGCATGAAGAGTTTATGCAGCAGAAAGAAAAGCAGGAAAGATGCCATCAATGATCATACACACACAAAAAAATCCGTTTTGATATCAAGCATTTTTTTTAAACTGATATATTCTTGCCCCTATAAACAATCAAATAATAATTTTAGCAGAATTTGATTGGCTGGTTGACTTTCCTCTAGAATGATAACAGACTCAGGTATTATAGTCCTTCCACTCTGCTGGCCCTTTATCCTAATTTGCCACCTCACTTTTTTTTTTTTTTGTCTCTGTCTCTTGATTTTTTTTTTTTTGAGATTTATTTATTTATGCATACAAGCTGGGGTGTAGGCCAGAGGTATGGAGTGGTGAGACTATTCGCCAGAGACACAGTGGGGAGCAGAACAGGCAGATCTACTGAAGTACACTGCAGCAGGTGAGACAGGAGAGGTCTGCTGTGCCACATGGGAATCTCCCAGGCTGGGCATTGAACTTGTGCTGCAGTGACTCTGGACAGCTTCATAGTCTTCCGCTCAACCCATTGCGCCACCAGGGAGGCCCCTCTTGCTTTATATTTTTTTTAAATCAGAAAGTCATCTGTGTAGAACCCTTTAACTTGGTCCATGAGCCCTTCTGCTGCATAGCACCTGAGATGTTTGGCCTGTCTGTCTAATTGGAGACCTTTATCCTTTCCACTTCTCATTTGAGTGTGTCCAGATCTCTTAGAAATTTTCCTCTTTACTTTTTCTTCCTTATTACTTGGGGTCTGTGTTCTTCACTTAAAATTAAAAAAAAAAAAAAGAAAATTTCCCTGAATGGCAGTCTCACCCTCTTCTACTCATGACTTTTATTAATGCTCCTTAAATCCCACAGACCTTATTTTATCCATTGTGGCAACTTCAGTTGTTTTACATACATACACACACCAGTTTACAGTTCTATCAGTGTAAGTAAGGAATGAATATGAGTCAGGAATATTTAAACAATTGAAACATAATTGGAACCAGGCCATAACCACCTTTTTACTTTTTCTTAGTGATAAATGAGATCTTTGTAATTTACACTAATTCAAGGGTAGATGTTTAAAATGACTGCAGTGATGACCTTCTTGCAAACATAAATGTTTTAAAATTAACTTTAGTGCTTTAGTAATTATAAAATCTGTATTCTGACATATTTGTTTTCTTCTGTTCAATCATACTATCTGTAAACATCCCAGGGGATATATCTACAGAACATAATTGCACCTTTCATTCAATTTCTAATTTTCATCTTTGGAAAATATAATATTTTAAGGAGAACTGCATTGAGCCACAGAGATTCTTCATGAACTGTTACAAAGACTGATTGACAAATCAGTAGCATGCCAATAATCTTAAGTCACCCTAAACCATAATTCCTAACATTTAATACACTCTATTCTTCTGAGGTATAACTTTATACTGAATATTTAAAGAATTAAAAAATGTATTGTAGTTATTTTCTATAAGAAACAGAAAAGATAATATCATGTACATGCATAAAACATACAACTGAGGATCTGAGTTAAATAAAGGAAAATTAACTCAAGAAATGAACTCTGCTTACATTATATATGATCTTATAATTTTAATTTTACCACAGGTACTGTGTAGTTATAGATACTAACAATGAAGCTGCTAGTTTTTGCTCTATTTGCTGAAGGAACTTAAAAAGAATTCTTGACCTCAGGGAGAAATAATGTATTTCAGGGCAATCAATGATGATGTAATGCGTCATGTTCATTCATTCTGATTGCATCTCTCTGACAGACGGTCCATTGCTAGATTGGAAATTGCAATCTGGCTGGAAAGTTCTATAGAAACAATTGTGTGGTATATTTTAATTTCTCTAATAGTAAAAGTAAATTCATGTTCATTGCAAAAAATAGTCAAAATATGCCTTACTAAATAGTGAAAAAAATAAGATTCTCTACAAACTTATTCTCCAAAGAGGAAACACTCTTATAGATTGGTAAATATATTATCATGTAAAAATAACCCTTATATAGCAAACAAATAATTTTGTCTCTACTATGCAAGTACAACTATGTAAATTATTTGCTAGGGAACAGTGATAAAATGATGAACAATAATATAGGAGATTTTCCTTCATTATATTTATAATACAGCTGAGCTGACAGATATCTATCAAATAATCACATACTCCTAAAGTGACAAGTATAATGAGAACTATAATGGGGAGTTGAATGATCTATGAACATGTAAAATATAGGAATCTTAAATCCTCTAGGAGGGAGACATTTACTTACTCAACTACTTTCTGAAGATGGTAACTTGTCTGTGATCTAAAGTGTGAATTCTCTTCTGAGTGATAGAAGGGTCATGGGTGGTGAGAATGGTACATAGTCAGAGCAGAGCATTAGAGCTGTTGACATTCAGACAGAAACAGGAGGCATGTTGTAATAGAAAATGTGAAGAGCTGGATAGGAACTCATACTGAGGATCATAAATGGAATTGCAGAATGTGACAAGCATCTGCATTATCTGGAAATGAAGTCATGGGAACACTGTAAGTTGGTGAAAAGATGAGAAAATTTTACACATTGAGTATCACCGGTAAAAGCAGGGATAAAAGACATGGTGCCAAGTTACATTATTAACTTGCAAATCACTATCATAGCATAGGGCAAATGAAATTATCCCTATCCCTCCACCCTCCTCACTGCTAACCTCTATGACCACCACCTGAAGTTGTGACCTCTTCCTGGGATGAATGTGGATGCCTGGGGGTGGAGGGCATGGGCCCAGGACTCAAGCCTATGCTTAGGGGCCAGGCTAAGGGCAGGGGTGGTATGGCAAGAAGGATCACTCTGAGGTGAGACCACTAGCCACTGGAGACTGAGAATGCCAGAGAGGCCAGAGAGAGGCTGAGAGAAAGTATAGAGATTGGGGATCACTGGGAAGGCTCCTGCCTCCCAGCCTCCTAGCTCCCCATGCCTGGCCTGTGCCTGCCTCCTTGCACGTGAACCTCACTGCCTGGTGAACCTGTGTCCTGTTTCTCTGGATTCAATATTAAAGGACTATAAATTGTATTGAGAACTCCAGGACACTCTTTTCCATCTACCCAAACTGACAGTGAACCTGGTTTGTGTACGCATGCACAACACATTGCAAAGTACTGTGTATGAAAACTTACTTTTATAGTTAATAAATTATGGTAGATACCTTCCCATATGAGAGCATACTGTCATATTCTTCACAGTATCACAATATTCATTGTATTAGCATACCATGATTTTAACAAATTAATAGTTTTACCCTTTTGCAAAATTTCAATATTGCTAACAATATCCTTTAAGCTTTATCTTTGAAATGTTATCAAAATATTTAGTTCTAAGAAATTAATATGTATATATAAATGCTATATTTCAGTCAGACCTATTTTAGAAATTGACAGTAATGTCAAACTATCCATGCAAACATTGTGACAATTTACTCACCACCTCAACAGTGAAAAATTTCTGGAATCACATTACCCTCACTAGTGATGTGTTATTTTTCCTAGATAAATTCAGCTTCTTTCAGTGCCAGCTAATTCTGCCCACACACGCCCGGAGACATGTTCAAACCATGTTATCACTGGAACAACCTCTCCACTGACAATCTAAATGCAAATATTTCACACCCTAACTTCAATATCTTTGTTTAATTTATGAATGTTAACTTAACTTTCATTATTACTTTGATGTCCATTCTAGGGATAAGAAAAGTGATTTATGCAAAACTAAGGAACTTGCCCAAAGCTATGAAACTAGTAAATGTGTAGAAGTCTTTTAACTATTACACTCTAATACTTTGGAAAAGTGATTTGATGAAAAGCACAACTGAAGTGGCCTCCCTGGTGGTGCAATGGGTCAAGTCTCAGCACTATGAAGCTATTGGTAGCCACTGCAGCACAAGTTCGATCCTCGGCCAGGGAGCTTCCCACATGGAGCAGCAGACCTCTCCTGTCTCGCCTGCTGCTCCCTTCAGCAGTGTATTTCAGTTAATCTGCCTGTTTTGCTTCCCATTCTGTCTCTAATGAATCCTCTCATCCCCTCCCCTACACTTCTGGCCTACACCCTAGCTCTTGTATGCAAAAATAAAAAATCTTAAAATAAAATAAAATAAAACAAAATCACAATTGATTCACAGTTTCTAAAACCTTTGGTATACTAAAAGGGAAAACAATTGCTCACAGGTTTAAGTAGCATTACAAAATTCCTAACAATAATTGAATTATTTTATTGAGGGATCCCACAACTCCTCCACTAAAAATAAAGGTCCAGAAAAATTTGGGTAAAACTTTAATTAATTTATAATATTCTTGGTAAATTCCTTAGCCGATGAAATGAGAAAGCTTAGCAACGTGTGACTGTCATAGAATAAGAAATAAAGTATTCATTTTAAATTTTGACAAAAGTGGAACTGCTTCTAGAATGCCAATTCTGAGCTAGCCAGTGGGGATTCAGTGATGAAAACAGATATGGATTCATCCTTCTTTATTCTTAGACTTTCTCGGTAAGGATCAATACCTAGGCAGACACTTAGTTTGCTTTGTGCTATGTTAAAGAAAGGTCAAGTTTTAGTGTAAAAACCCATACAGACAGAACCTATTCCTAGCCATCTGAGGAAGAGCCTCTCCAATGTGAGAGGGTAGATGTAAACATCACTCACCATTGTTTGACAAAGAACCTGGAGATGACGTTTGCCAGTAGAGACAATGGAGAAGGTGCACTCACAATACTGCATATATTTCATGATATGTAGAGTACAGACTGAGGGATAAGGAAGGTGACCCAAGGATGCTTGCCAGAGGCTTGACCTATGCTGAGAACGCTCGTGTCAAAAGGAGGTGGAAAGCCCCTCCCTGGAATAGCCTGCTGGTGCTGTGTGTCCTTGGAAGTCGCTCCATCTCTCATGTTTCTCAAAGTGCACTCTGTGGGAAAGTGGCCCAAGGACCCTTGCCTGAGTTTTGACCTACACTGAGAACGCTTGCGTGTGAAGGAAGTGGAAAGCCCCTCCTTGGAATAGCCTGCAGGTGCTGTGTGTCCTTGGAAGTCTCTCCCTGTCTCTTTAAGTGTATTTTGTGAAAAATAATTTGGGCAGATAAACACTAAACAGATTAGGCACAGCTGCACCTGAGACATAGCACGTAGTTAAATGGGATATTGTTTTGGGGAAATGTATAAGAACGCTTGCAAAAGCGTAATAGGGTGCTGCTTGAATTGGCTTGCAGCCGCCCTATTCGTTCCTGCACCTTGCAGTACCAGGTCCCGAGTTCTCAAAGACTCAACAATGACAGAGAAAAATATTAGCTAGAGATTAACATAATGTGAGGTTGTAAATGGAAGACATCTCAGGGAAAAAAATGCAAATCAAAGGAGTGTATAAGATTTTTTTGTTAATCTGAGGATAAGTAGAAATTATCTGAAAGCTTTTAGGAAAGGGGTTGAAATGATAAAATTTGCATTTTAGAAGACTCACTTTGACTACTTTATAAATATCAATTGAAAGGAGAAAGACCAGAAATAAGAGAATATAGAAAACATGAGAATGAATGAGATAAAGAATAGGTTTTTACAAATTGGTAACAAGAACTAGGGGAGAAACTTGAAAAATATTCACCATTAAATAGGATGACAAGGAGAATGAAAAGGAGGGGGGGAGAGAAAGGATCCACAGAGATAGGGAGGTCAGGGAGAGTAAGACTAAAAATCAAAAAGAAGGGATACAGGTAGGAGCCTTACATGCTGGTAAGACACCAATTAAAAGGGGGAGTGTAAATTATCCGTTGGAATTAAATGCAAGTAGGTTACAATTGATTCTGAAAGAAACTGTGAGAGATAACATGAAACGAGCTTAATTTTTACTAATAATGAAAGTAAGTGAGGAACACCAAACTTTGGATGTAGAAAATAATTACTATTACTCATATTACCAAGAGGTAGACAGGTGTGGAATAATTGAAGACAACTTAGTATTTCCCATCCGAAGTAAGATTTGCTCTAGGAAAATTTTACTGATGATATAAGGTTCAATCATGATGGACTATTGACAATTCAGAAGAAAGTTGTTCATAGAAATAGATGGAGAACAAGGTCAAAGTGCTTCAGCACACAAGTTATTCAGGTATCTTGCACAAGCAACTGGATAGTGCTATTTTCTAAATAGAACAAATCTTGCATGTGGTGGTACTAATTGTGATTTGCATTGTTGAAATCCTAGTGCTGGAAAGGCTTCCAGATGAAAATAGCCTAGTGTTCAAAATGCAAAATTACATTAGTAAATTTTCAGAATGTTCATAGTAATTAAACCACAAGATTGGACAAAGTTGATAATGTCATAGATACACAACTACAAATTGATTCTTAGCTGTACAAATCACTTTCATTTATTTGTCCTGCTTTTAAAACAATCATCAGAACACAGAGATAGTAAATAGAACATCTATTCTATTCTTTAACAGTGAGTGGCACAGTTCAGTATAAGATAGTCAAAACAAAACTACCACTCTGTGAGGAGGTCCTCTTTTCCTCTTTACTAGTCTCTTTCTTCTCCTGATTTGCATTTTTAACCTATTACATCCTGACAAGAACCCCAGGAGATAAATGCAGTTCTTATTATTAATTTGCATATTAGGAAATTGGTTCTGAGAAAATTGTTCAAGGTCACGTGGTTAAGTATGTGGCAAAAACAGAATTTAAAACCCGGCTCAACGTAGAGGTCTAAAATTCTAAGCCCTATGGCGTAGGGGGAAGGAAGTGAACCTCAGTTAGACTGATGAGATGGCACCTGCACAATTTATGAAAGATTGCTATACCATGCAAGTCAGGTTTTAAGATTAGCAACAATTATCTAAAATGTATTTTACAACTTTGACATTCTTACAAACAAAGAAATCTGGGTTTCACTTTAGAAGAAGAGAGACAGATGCTGAGCCTCACAGTTTGACAAGGCGAGAATTCTTATCTCTCTGTACACAACATCAGGGAGCACAACAGAGAAAGCTGTCACTGATGACAAAGAGCAGAGCCTAGTCATATGTAATCTTATTTTATCTTTTCCTGTTCAGTCAGTAAATGAATTCATTGTTAGCTCCCTGGCTTGAAAACAGTATATTTTCTTACAATTTCCTATGTATACAAGAATACAGTTTATAACACAGTGTTACATAATGTTTGAAAATACATTATGTTAACTGCAATAGGCTGGAACTTAATTACCTAGAATTCTCACCCCTGGAATTGTTCAGGTTTGTGTTTGGCATCACAGAAATGTGGAAAATATGATAAGATAAGGTTAGAAGAAAAGACAGACACTTACTATATACTGTGAAAATCAAGGTAGACACCCAACACCGCTGCTGCCCGGGATTTCCATGGATCTGCTGATTCCACTTGCAGACACAGCACCTGCCTCCAGGAAGAGTAGGCTTTAGTTCAGAAGGGAATCCCAGAGACATGGCATCAAAAAAGACAAGAGAAAAGGCATTTCATGTCAGAAAAAAAAAATATGCAAATGCATCCTTTCAAACACAGTGTGTACATAACTGGTTTTCTTTTTGACTGTATAGTTAAAACTGTATCAGAAGGTTTCACTTTTATGTGGAATATAAAGAAACTGAACAAAGGGTCAGGAAAAAAAAAAGACAAAACTTACAAGCTGACCATACATCTGAGGAATACAGAGGGGAAGGGGAGCAAGGGGTCAAACAGGAGAGGGAAGAGCACGAGTGACTGTGATGATGGCTCACGGTGACATAGTGGTGGGAGAACTATGGGACTACCCATGAGGGAAAAATCAAATACTGCACAAAATTGAAAAAAAAAGTGAGAAAACAAATAAATTTAATAATAAAAAAATAAAAAGGTAGCATAACATTTCCCTCAAACACCAAATATTTTATTCAAATATAATTTTAAATTGAATCAGCAAGGTTATATCAGACTCTTTAAATAATCACCTGTTATTTACAGATTATTTTACAAACCTCAGTAAATACATTTAAAGTTATATTTTTATATACTCATATAATATTGTGCTTAAGATACAGTTTTGAAGTTGATTTAAAAGGCCTATCTGGTGTTTAGGGTTTAAGCCTCAGCACTATCACCACTATGGCCTGAGTTTGATCCCCAGCCAGGGAGCTGACCCACATGGTGCATCAGACCTCCCCTTCCTCGACTCTGTTCCCCTCAACAGTGTATTTCAGTAGATCTGCCTACTCTGTGCCTCACTCTGTCTCTGGTGAACCCTCTCACCCCCACCCTGAACCTCTGGCTTACACCCAGTTCTATGCAAAAGTGAATAAAATTTCTAAAAAGGAGTTTTTTTTTTTTTAAATATGGATTTTGTTGTATGTTGTGTAGTTTATCTCATAATAATATAGCGACCCATCAAAGTCACCAGCTATAAGGCTGGAAGAGATGTCTGGGGGCTATCTGAAAGTGGGGCCACGAACTTCATGTACTGTCTGCAGTCACCTTTGTCTAAAACAGTTGGCCAATGGATTTGGGAGCATAGATGAGGGTGCGTGTTCTGCCCATGTCCCTGTTGGTGAGGATCTGCAACCCACAGGCTCCTTGGGGGACAGCCAGCAGAACAAGAAATAACCTAGGGCACGGGTAAGATAGTGAGGGTCTGACCTTCACTTCCTCCTGCTAGAGGGGGGTGTATCAATCATAGACCCCGTGAAGCTCAGCCAAGTTCAAAACTGTTGCTCCTGAGCTGGCCCATTTTCTCTCAACCTTATTAACTGCATTAGCATTTGGATATATTTCTCCATACTTTACACTGGTAAAAGACAAATCTGTTAATTTGTGACGTTTGTCTTTCACTGACTGTGTGATTCACACCTTTAAGATTTTTTCAAATATTCCAATGTAAACTTAGGGAAGCAAAATAATGGTAATGATAAAAAAAAAAGCAATGATGATTGATTGAGACTTCAGGAACTACAATAAAGAGAATTGTTTCAACTATCAGTACACAAACCTCATTTGTCTCACACTAAAGGAAACAAGAATACCTGAGTTAGCAGCAATGATAATGGTGATGATGTCAACAGTGTAGATGCAAGTGTAACAAGCAAAGACTTTCTGAAACTTAATTAAGTTATCCAAACTAAAAAGCAAACAAAACGTTGTAGATAAACTAAGAGTAGACAATAATTTAGGCAACAAACCCCTTTCTTTCAGTTCTTGTTTACACACTGTAAAATGAGTGTCAGGTAACACCTGTGTCACAGGGTCTGTACATTCAGACAGAACTGTTATTTGAATACGAGCAGAATAACACAATGAGCTACCAGCTCACACCGGTGGGAATGACCCATCTGAAAATGACAAGTAACAAGTGCTGGTAATATGGAGAAAAGAGAACCGTCCTACACTGGCGGTGGGAATGCACACTGGTGCAGCCCCAGTGGAAAGCAGTGTGGAGGTGTCTCAAAACATTAAACCTGAATCTGTCATTCGACCCAGTCATTCCAATCATATGCAACTATCTAAAAAAAATTCTAGAATACAAATTCAAAAGGAAACTTGTACTCCCATGTATATGGCAGCACTATAGCTAAACTATGGAAATAAGCAAATTGCCCCACAACAGAGTAGTGAAGCAAGAAGATGTTATATATATGTTACACACATGCGCACACGCATATATACACATATTCATACATGTGTATACATAAACAAACACACAAAGATATAGTACATATACACACAATGAAATACTACTTGTAGTGCTAGCAGGCAAAGTGCAGGATCCCTATGATTCAGGCAGATGGGGCCAGGAGGCGGGCAGGCCTCCCAGTCCCTGGCAAATCTTTACTCTCTCTGGGCTCTCTGCTGCATCCCCCTGCATGGTCCTCTGCTGCTGCTGCTGCTGCTGTGACGCTGCTGTGACGCTGCCTAGTCTTTCCAGGCCCAGGTGTGTCCACTCATGCACGTCCGTCCACACCCTATTCCAGGTGCCGCCATCAGGTACGCATGAAGGACCGCAGGTGTCTATCATTAAATTTAATGGCGGTAGGGCAGAAAATCCTGATAACTCTTTCATTTACCCTACACTACTCATCAAAAAAGATAGACTAGTGCCATTTGCAGCAGCATGGATAGAGCTTGAAGGAATAATTCTTAATGAAATAAGCCAGAAGCAGCAAGATGAATACAGGATGGTACAAGTAATATATGGTTGTAGAGTAAATGGAAGTTATCAGGTTTCCCCACTCCTGCCACTTGCATCAATGATCAACAGTTGCGGTCCTACTCGTGTGGCTGATGCAGCACCTGGAGTAGGGTGTGGGTGTGCGTGAGTGGGCGCACCTGGGCATGGAGAGACTGCGCATATAAGGGCGGCATCACGAAGTAGCAGAAGCGGCAGCAGCCACAGCAGAGAACAGAGTATGGCCATTCTGGGTGCAGCAGAGAGACCGCAAGATGACAGAGAGCCCCGATAGAGTAGGGATTCCCCGGGGCTAGGAGGTGTAGGGTAAATGAAAAAATTATCAGGTTTTTCTGCCCTCCCCTTCATGATGGACCTCTGCAGGCCTACATGCATGTCTGATGGTGGACACCTGAAGAAGGCTGTGCCTAAGTGGACGCACCTGAGCCAAGACTGAGCGTATGAAGCAGCAGCAGCAGCAGCAGTGAACAGGGCAAGGAGCAGAGAACTGTTTGGGGTGTAGCAGAGAGGCCATGAGACTCCGCCAGAGAGCTGGAGAGAGTGGTGACAATTTGCCGGGGGCTGGGAGGCCTGCCAGCCTCTCGTGCCCTACCCTCACCCCCAGTCCCCATTGCCTGCCCTGTACCTGGTTGCCTCTCTACAAGAGACCAATAAAAGCCTGAAAGCCACCGAGGTCTCCAGAACTCCTCCTTATACCCATCTGCTCAGCTCCTTAGAGAACCTGCTCCCCGAGTCTTCCTCTGCTACAGGAGGCCTATAGCCTCCCAGCCTCCCAGGCCCTCTACCTGTCCTGCATCTGGATGTCTCACTACAAATAATGCAGAAAGACAATTAAAAGCCTGAAAAAGCCACTAAGGGCTCCAGGACTCCTCCTTGATCTGTCTGCCTGAACCATAGGGAACCTGCACTGTGCCTTGCTGGCACTACACTCCTTCCAACCAGGTACTCAGCAACCCTCTTGGCTTTAAAATACTCTGCTGTTTATTCTGAACCCAGATGACCAATGAGAGATGAAAAATCATGTGCAGCATCTTGCAACAGGATTTAGAGACTGGATCAACAAAGACAACTATTTCTTTACTTCCTTTGGTTTGAACACAGACTTAGAGCCCCAAAGAATTTTTTCATTTCTTATTTCTCAATCTTTGTGCAAATAATGTTCTTTTTCATTTTTAACTTGGTTATTTTTTATCTTTCCATATAATATTAATATCAACATTTTAATTTTCACAAAATAACCTGTTTAGAATATTATTGAGATTATAATGCAATATAAATAAGTTTGGGGAAATTTGTCTTTATTTTTTTCAGTAAGAAACAAAACCCAGGCCTCCCTGGTGGTGCAGTGGTTGAGTGCTGCGCTGTGGAGCTGTCCGCAGTGCAGGATGAGAGTTCGACGCCCAGCAGGGGAGTATCCCACGTGGTGCGGCAGACCTCTCCTGCCTCACCTGTTGCTCCCCTCAGCAGTGTATTTCTGATCTGCCTGTTCTGCTCCCCATTCTGTCTCTGGTGAACCCTCTTGCCACCCCACGCCTCTGGCCTGTACCCCAGCTTGTATGTATAAATAAATAGATCTTAAAAAACAAAATGGGCATGATGTGCTATCTTAATTAAAAAAAAAAAAAAAAAAGAAACAAAACCCGGGCCTCTCTGGTGACATAACGGGTTAAGTGCAGCTCTTTGGAGCTGCCAGCAGCAGTGGCGAGAGTTTGATACTTGGCCGGAGAGAATCACACATGGCACGGCAGACCTTTCCTGCCTCGCCCACTGCTCCCCTCAGCGGTGTATTTCCATCCATCTGCCCGTTCTGTTCCCTGCTCTGTCTCGGGTGAACCCACTCACTGCCCCACACCTCTGGCCTGCACCCCAGCTTGTATGCATAAATAAATAAATCTTTAAAAAAAAAGAAACAAAACCCTGAAAAACCTGTTAAACATTTTTTGTTGTTGTTGCTGTTCTATCTAGAGTTTATATATATATTTAGATCTGGACAATAGGGACTTAACAATTTTCAACTACAGATGGTATGCCCTTACCAATAAAGACATACTTCATTCTGGTTGTGGATTACACACTGCTACAATATCAAATCTCATTCAATATTAATCAAGCCACTAAACTCTATTAATTCCACCCTTAATCTTAAATTTAGTTTGGTACTTATAGAATTTCTTGAATCCACGGCTGATATCTTATATTGGTTTTGGAAATATCTGGTTTATTATTTCTTCAAAATATTGTGTCTCCACTTTACCTTTGAGATTCCAATTCCACTTTGGAGAGGATATTTTATTGTGCTCTGTTTGTTTCTTCTAATCTTTTACGCTAAATTTTTCCCACTGTGTGCTTAAGTTTGGATATTGTTCTAGTTTTATTAAGATTAGTGGAAATGTTAAAATTGGATATATTTGAGGAATACACTTGATGATTTATTTTATACATTGTGAAATAATCACTACAATCAAACTATTTGACATACCTGTTAAAATTAACTCACATACTTAATTTTTTTCTTTGGTATAAAGAATATTTAAAATCTAACCTCTTAGCAAATTTTAAGTATCTAAAAACCATATTGTTACCTGTAACCATATTGTTTTGGACTAGATCTGAAGGACTTATTACTCTTTCAAAACAATAACCACCTCCCTTTTTTTTTCTATCCCCTCTTCCCTCAGTTCCTAGAAATTGCTGCTTTGCACTCTAGTTTTTGAATTTGCCTTTTCCTCTTATATTTCATATATAAGTGAGATCATGCGGTTTTGTCTTTCTATAGTTTGCATGTTAAACTTAGCATAATATCCTCTTAGTTTATCCTTGTTGTAGCAAATGCCATGATCTCCTTTATAAGACTTACATATATTGTTTTCTTTATCTCTTCATCCTTTGTAGATGTTTGTTTCCACATCTTGATTATTGTGAATAATGCAAGTGAGAGTATCTCTTTGAGATACTGATTTTATTTCCATTGGCTGTATCTCTAGAAATTAGATTGTTGAATCATAGCTCTATTTTTTTTGAGAAATATTACTGTTTGCCATCAAAGCTATATCAATTTACATTTCCATTAAAATTGTATAAGGGTTACTTCATTCTTCAGCTAAAATTTGCTATCCCTGGTCGTTTTGAGACTAGCCATCCTAACAGTGTGATAGCTCATTGTGTATCTGGTCTGCATTACCCTGGTGATTTGTGAAGCTGAATACCATTTCATACTTCTGTTAACCATTTGTTTAGCTTATTGAACTGTCTTCTAGTTTACTAGTCCTAGTCTAATCTATTTTAAGACTATCTAATATGTTTTCAGTTTTCAATTATGTATTTATTAGTTTAGCATTTCAATTTATTTTTATGGATTCAAAATTATAACAGAAAATCCCCATCTCCTCTTTTATCTCCTTCATCTATTTTATTTTAACATATTAATCATCAAATTACAATTGTAATCTAATACATTATCTTAATTACTTTTGTATCTATTCCCATTTTTTGCTTTATTAATCAAATTTTCTTTTACTAGATGGTGTCTCTTACTATGCTCATACTGAGTTCTGAAAGGAACTTCTAGAGTTTTCTTTTCTTTTCTCCATAAAGAGAAAGTTATCCTTTTGTTTGGCAGATAGAGAGGGGTCCTACCTCCTTTATCCAATCAGTACCTGAGTTAACTTCATGCTTAAAGCAATTTCGACAAGTCATCATTCATTTCTAGTTACTTCTTGCTCCTAAGTCATGACTTTCTGTGTTTTTTAACTGATACTATGTTTCACACCGAGATTATTTATACTTTATGTCATGCTAATTATGTCTTTATTACATTTCCTATAATATTGCAATTTTGTAATGTTGGTGTATTTTTTCCAATTTATTATATTTACAAAACTAATGTCACCTTTAAAATTGCCTTTTAAAGTACACACATTTAATGTTGATTGTATACTCTATCTTATGAAAGATAATCTAGGGACTTTCAGATTCAATTCGTAATTGAAAAAATTGCTTCCAGGGTGTAGGCATTGATAGTGTTCTGTGCTTTGTTTTCATTTTTCTCTTGGAGTTGATCCACTCTTCTTTAAATTGCAAATTTATTTTTTTATTTCTTTTTTGATGGAATAAATTCCATTTATTTTCAGAATGAATGTGTTTTGTGCACCTTCATGCAAACCCCATAGTAATACTTGGATTGTTTTACTGCAAAAACACATTTTTCTACTAGAGCTTTCTTCTCTATTTTTTCTGTTCTTTATTCCTGGGATTATTAAGATTTTAATTTACCTGACTATTAAATTACAGCTTTGTCTTTGTGTTCTATATTTTGAATAAAATGTTCAGATTTCCTGCTTTAGACTTAATGTGACTTTTTTTAGTAATCATATATTCAATTTTAGTGACTTTATATTCCTGGATCACTTTTGTTTTTCTTTATATATTTTTTGATTGTATGCTAATTTTTGATTGCTCATTCATACTGAAAAATAGAAACTAGTTTGATTAAAGGTAGGTGAAACATATATTTCCTCTGAGAGTGGGTTTGTCTTTTTCCATGAGACCAAACTCTGCATTGTAAAAATGCCAGTGAGTATAAACAACTATACCACTTAATGAAATGTTTGATGATTACTCAATGTTTACAATATGTCCATTCACACTGCTTCTCTCTCAACCACGCAAATGAAGAATCCTAGCACCTTCTCTCAAAGTATTCCTTTTATTTTGGATACTTTTTAAATAGGGATGGGATCCTTAAAAAAAACAGAAGGGATGATGTAGAACAGGTGAATGGACCAGTGATTAAATAGGCTCTATGAATTATCTTCATGATTATTGTCAGTCATTTCTGCTTCTTACATACCTGAACATTGGACAGCTGGTTATATTCCAGGCATCCAACATGAAAAAATAGAAAAAAGAAACATTTTTCTTACCACTTTGTATGTTTCAGAAATTAAATGTTGGGCTACAAATTTCTCTGCTATTTGTTACATATAAATCTTTGGAATAAATGAAAAAGAGTTAAATAAGAAAAAAAGACAATGCACACTCAAATAAGAGCAAACAAAAGCTATTTATTTACATATTTTATAGCACTATAGTTTATTATAGTGAGGGAGTCAGCCCTATCCCAATTTTGCAGGGACTTAAAGGTAAGAAAATGTAGGAAAGTTTTATAGTTACAAAAATAAAATGTGGAGGGTAGTTCAGGTATACTCTTATCAGAAGATGTTATACCTCAATAAAACTGAAAACAAAAGAATGATGACAAATAAAAGGACTCGCAAAAAAATTACATAAAACTTTACAAATAACACAGAAAAGATACATGAAATGGGCTATTTTTAGATAAATTTATACCCACCATGTTAGCTTTCAGAAATAAAATGACAGAATAGGAAAATTATGATAAAAATTTTAAAGAATCAATACAATGTCTATTCCTGAAAAAAATCAGAGTACTTTTCTCTATAATCTCAAAGATCATGTGAACTGTATCTTATATAAACTATTCCACCAAAAAAGAGAGAATATTTTCCAGTTTATAAGACTGAAATAAGCTAAAAACAAAATCAAACAGAGAGCACCAAAAAAGAATCTCACTGCAGAACAATCATATGTTTAATAACATGTTAAGAATCCTAAAGGTAATATTAACAATCATATTTTATTGATCAAGTGAACTAATTTTCCCAAGAATGCAACTTATCTTCAACATGTGGAAATTTATTTTTATACAGCCTTACTATAACTCATTAAGAAGGGAAATAATATGATCCTCTCATTCCACATTAAAAATATTTTAATTCAATACAGATTAAAAATAAATTGTACAAAAACTAGAAATGCATCCTTTAGCAAAAAATGAATAACACGTGAATAAAATTTGAAAAAGTAAACACTGTTACTAAAAATACTACAAGGTAAACATGGCACAAGGAAAAAATATATGTGCATGAAAGACAAATATTGATAGAGCAGCTCTAAATGAGTAAGCAATAGATAGCTGGAAAATTGTAAAAATAACCAATTAATTGAAAATTACTAATAGAATTATAAAAATATATTTAGCATCACCAATACTGAAGAAATTACCCCCATAAATAGGAAAAAACAACCATTTTATTCATCAGATTGATAAATATTGACAAGATTAATCATGTCCATTTGAGTGTCAAGGAAAAGCATTCTCATTCATTATTAGTGTAATTTCAATTTTTGAATAGATCTCAGAATTAATGTAATTAATGATTTTTATTATCTTCAAATAAGAAGTTATTGGTATGTGATAGCTTTTGTCAGTTCACAAGAAAAATGCATTTTTTGGTGCATAGTTTGGGAATTTATTTGGTGATACCTGTTTGATCCTGCGATGGAAATAGGAACAGAATAAAGGCAAGTAGTCAGTCGTTGACCAAGACCTGCCCAGTTCAGGGCCAATTGCTATGGAAGTTGTGGTTGAAATTTCAATCTGGTTGCTACAATATTTTGGTCAGAATTCCATGTTATATATTGCAGTCTCTCAAATTCTATAGGCTTTTCAGTTCATTTCTGTGAAATCCTCCAAATTTTTTATTTGAATATATGATGTGTTGGTATATTAATATTTATAAATGTGTATCATAACTAAACAACACTTTGGAATTATGATAGAACAATGTATTAACTCAGTAATTCTCATTAGAAAATGAATAAGAATATATTCTGTTATTACATGGCCTAATTAGGAATATATAGATATATAATAATTTACGTAGGCTACAATTATATGCATACACTGTATGATTTAATGCATATTTGTTATATAGAGACAACAAACAAATGGATGACATAAATAAAGCAAAAATAAAATTTTAGTCTATGAAACCAATTAGTGGAAACCAGTAGGCAAGAGGGAAGAGGTGTAGTTCATGTAAAAGTGTCAGTTGTGTAGGAAAGTATGGAATTGGAATTTTAGCAGTTAGTTTAATGTAAAACATACAGATGTTGATTTTTAATGATGTACAAAGGAAGTACATAATGTTGTAATGCAAAGTTACATCAATGAAAAATAAAATAAGAAAACTCTACAAAATAAATAAATAAAAAGAAATACATAGTGTATACTTACATTTTTGCTTTTATTAACACTACAGGATTTTCTATCACTGTATCTACATATATATACTCATATTACAAGAAGTGGTATTACTGGGTGGTATGAAGTTTCCATTTTTTAGCAATTTGAGGAACCGCCATACAGCTTTCCATAGTGGTTGGACCAGTTTGCATTCCCACCAGTGTAGTCGAGCTCCCTTTTCTCCACATCCTCACCAACATTTGCTGTTCTCTTTTTTTTTTTTTTTAATGTGCCATTCTTGCTGGTGAAAGGTGGTATCTCATTGTGGGTTTTTTTGCATTTCCCTGATTATGAGGGACATTGAACATTTTTTCATATGCATGTTAGCCATTTGCATTTCTTCTTTGGAGAAGTGTCTTAAGTTCTTTTGCCCAATTTTAGACTGGATATTTTGTTTTGTTCTTGTCAAGTCGTGTGAGTTCTTTGTAGATATTTGTGATCAGCCCCTTGTTTGGTGTACGGAGTGCAGTTTTTTTCTTTTTTTCCCAATCCATAGGCTGTTTCTTTGTTTTGATTGATGTTTCTTTTGCTGTACAGAAGCTTTTTAGTTTGATGTAATCCCAGCAATTTATATTTTCCTTCACTATCCTTGCTTTGGGGGAATGTGTCTTTAAAAATGTTACTAAGGTGGATGCCATGTATTGTTTTACCTATGTTTTCTTCTATATGTTTTATGGTTTCAGGTCTTATGTCCAAGTCTCTTATCCATTTTGAATTGATTTTCATGCATGGTGTGAGGCAGTATTCTAGTTTCATTTTTCTTCATGCAGTCGTCCAGTTTTCCCAGCACCATTTTTGAACAAACTGTTCTTGTTCCACCGAAAATATTCTTTGCACCTTTATCAAAGATTAATTGTCCATATATATGGGAGTTGACTTCTGGGTTGTCTATTCGATCCCATTGATCTGTGTGTCTATTTTTGTTCCAGTACCATGCAGTCTTAATTTGAAGTCTGGGAGGGTGATACCTCCATTCTCCTTTTTGACCAGGAGGGCTTAGGCTATTCGAGGTTTTTTTGTGATTCCAAATGAACTTCATCAGTATTTCTTCTCTCTTTGAAGTATGTCATTGAATTTTTTGTTGGAATAGCATTGAATCTATAAATTGCTTTTGGTGGTATGGCCATTTTGATAATGTTAATTCTTCCAATCCATGAGCAGGGGATGTCTTTCCATTTGTTTGTGTCTTCTTCTATTTCTTTTAATAATGTTTTATAGTTTTCTTTTCATGGGTCCTTCGCTTTGTTTGTTAGGTTTATTCTCAGGTAGTTGATTTTTGTTGTTTATTTCAATTGTAAAATGGGTGGTTTCCTTAGAGAAACCTGATGTTATCCTGATAGGTTTTCCTTTGTGGGTTGTTTCTTCCTCCTTATCATTTTCAATATTTTTTCTTGTCTTAAACATTTGGAAGTCTTACTATTATATATCTTGGTGTGTTTTTGTTTTTGTTATGATGATTTGGTGATCTTCTAGCTTCCTGTTACTATATTTTCATATCCTTCTTTATGTTCGGGAAGTTCTTTCCGATTATTTCCTTGAATAGCTTTTCGGTTCCTTGGTCTCTCTCTGGGACTCCTATGACTCTTATATTTCCTTTCCTTATGGTGTCTGATATTTCTCTGATTGCATCTTCATCCTTTTTTGTTTGTACTTCTTTCTCTTTTTTGGTCCTTTTCATGTCTATATCTCTGAGAGTACTAATTTGTCCATCCATTTCATCAATTCTATTTCATTACTTTTTCCAGACTTCTTTAAGTACTCCAATGATCTTATAATCTCCTGCATTTATTTCCTTTCCTTCCGTAGGGTCTCAATTCTATTGCTCTGATCATTAATTATTTTTCTCATATCATTCTTTTCCTTTTCGTTTTCTATATGTTTTTTAATCATGAACATTTTAAATTATTTATCTGGCGTGGAGAAAAGCTCTTCTATGTCATTGTTGTGTTCTGGTGGCTGATTTTCTTTTTGTGTCATGACCTTTCCCTGTGGGCTTACTTGGTTATTTGTGGTTTTTCTTCTCCCTGTTGTTTGTCTTCTGATTTGTTCTACCCTTTGGGACACTGTGCTACTGATGTTGGCAGGCATCTCTTCAGAGTGCTCCATCTGGGTTGTCTGAAATTCGTGGTATGACCAGATCCACCCCTGTTAATCCAGAGTTCCACAGTCCTGCTAGATGGTGTCCTGCTGCTCCAGGTGCCAAGTGATCACTTCTGCCCCCTATGAGTGCTGCATGCTGGCCTGTTGTTCTGTAGTTCCAGGCACTTGGGAGTCCACTCCTGCCCCATGTGTGCACTGCCCTTTGGCTGTTTCTGTCACTGAGGGTGTGGGGGGGTCTGCTACCTTCCTGCCAGCGATGCCTAGTCCCTGTTTCGTGCCATGCCCAGTGCCTGGTCATTGCTTCAAGTGTTGGGGGTGTGACTCCACTCCTTTTTGCTCCAGCAGCTCCACTGGGTTCAGCCCTGGGGGGTTGGGCGCCTGCTATTGAGCTGCTTTGAGCGGGGGGTGGGGCTCCACTTCCTCCCTGCGCTCCTCAAGGGCACTGTTACTTCTGCTTGGTTCCTCCTCTTTCCGGTGGAATAACAAAGCAAAAAAAGTCAAAAATAGTCTACCCAAACATTCCATCTGCATTGAGATCAGTTCTACAAGGTGAAGGACTTTCTATTCCAGAACCTCCAGCAGAATATTCTCTTGATTCATCTGATGAAGAGGAGGGTGAGCTGACCTGTTCTTCTCCTGTTCCATCAGCATGCAGTGATCCAGATTTTCACTGTGGTGAAAGACCAACACAGGAAGAACTAAATGACCTGGTTAGTGATTTGGAATTATCCAAGAACAAGGCAGAATTGCTAGGATCAAGACTCCCAAAATGGAATCTTCTAGAAGAAGATGTCACAATTATTTTATATTCAAATCACCACCAGCAGGTGGAGCCTTTCTTCAGAAAAGAAAGTACTCTAGTATTCTGTTCCTATAGTGAGGGCCTCATGAATGCCTCAGAAATCACTCATGACACACAAGAATGGAGACTATTTCTAGACTCTTCAGAACCGAGTCTTAAGGCTGTGCTTTTGCACAATGGAAACTGTCTTCCATCTATTCCAGTAGCACATGCTGTCCACATGAAAGAGACATAACGATAACTTAAAGCAGCTACTGAATTACATTGAGTATAGCAAGTACAGCTGGCACGTCTGTGGTGATTTGAAGCTAGTTGCGTTTTTAATGGGACTGCAGCAGGGATATACAAAATACATGTGTTTCTTATGTGAGTGGGATAGCCAAGCAAGTGAATTGCACTACTTGCAGAAGGAATGGACTCGCAGACAAAATGTAGCAGTTGGAGAGAAGAATATCAAGCACCCAGTTCTGGTCGAAGCTCACAAAATCCTGCTACCACCCTTTCACATCAAGCTAGGTTTGATGAAGAATTTCGTGAAAGCCATGGACCGGACCTTGCCAGCTTTCCGATACCTGCATGAAAAATTTCCACGACTCAGTGATGCAAAGATTAAAGAGGGAGTTTTTGTGGGTCCTCAGATTCGAGAGCTCTTCAAAGAGGATCGGTTCAACAGGTCACTGCAAGGTGATGCAAAACAAGCATTAAATGCTTTTCACCTAGTGTCTACAAACTTTCTTGGGAATGTTAGGCATAAAACTACAAGGAACTAGTAGAGGACATGCTGATGCAGTATCAGAAACTTCGCTTCAATATGTCTCTAAAGATCTACTTCCTTCATTCCCATCTGGATTTCTGTTCCTGAAAACTGGTATGGTTAGTGATGAACATAGCGAACATTTTCATCAAGATATCACATCAATGGGACAAAGATACCAGGGAAAATAGTTCACTACAATGCTGGCTGACTACTGCGGGACACTCCCCAGAGATGCTCCTGAACAGCTGTACAAGAGATAAGCGAAGAAATCTAAGAAGTGGTCTCTGACTTTATTTTTTACAGGTATTTTCGTGATGTAAACATCCATTATTGCAGATTAAAAAAAAAAAAACCAAAAACTAGAACCAAAATTAGAATATGACTGTTGAGCACATACAAATTGATAGAAATGACTAATTTTATTTCAGTAACATGTCTTTTGTAAAAATTTTTTGACCAGTGTAATTAACTAATGAGCTGTACTTGAACATGATTGTTTCATTCTATTATCCTGAGCCAAGTACAAAATGAAAAACTTTGTGTCTGCACATACCTGATGTCCTGACCTCAGCACAGGTTCTTGGGCTAAACAGATGTCTGCAGCCAGTGATCCTTTGTGATCCCTTGGTGGGTCTATGTATAACAATGCAAAGGTGGGGGGAGTTGTCGTAGCAACACTGTGGCATATTTCTCAGCTCCACTGGGAGAAGGGTGGGCTCCACTGGGAGTCTGCCATGATGGCCAGGGAATCTATGGACATCTCTAATTCCTGTAGCTCCAGGAAGCCGCAGTGCTGGTGCTGGTGCATTGGGGCCACATACTCCTTGCTCCAGCCATAAACCAGGAGCTGCAGGGCTTGTTGTTGGCACCTCTTGTGGATCTTGCTCTAGCAAAAGGCAACCTTGCCACTGCAATTGCATGCCCTGGGTGGCTTGGCAGAGAGATCATTGTCACCTACCTTCATTGTCAGCCTCTGCTGACAGCCTGAACCCCAGTAGGGCCACTGATGGCAGGCAGTGAAATATTTGCCACTTGTGGCTGTCCATTTCTAGTTGCACTGCCTGCAAGCAGTGTGCTTCTTGGGCTGAGCTGTTTAACAGTCCTGAAGCTTCCTGCTGCAGGAAGGCATCATTTCTGGGCAGCTGGCAGCCTCAATGCTGCCTGTAGGCAGCATTTCTTGGCAGCTGGTAAGAAATTCCCACTGCTGCTAGGCCTTAGGGCCTCCAGCTCTCAAAGCAGGCTTGTGATGCTGAAGGGGCTGCCTGCAGGCAGTATGCTCCTACAGTGGGCAGGCAATGCCCTTCTGGCTTTCAGAGCAGTGTACTGGTTCTGCTTGCACATGTTAGAACAACAGAACAGGAGACAGCCACTGTCACTGCCACATACTTTCTGCAGCTGGTGCTGATATGCCTTCCAGTTATAATCACTGGGCTGGCCCTGCATGGCTAACAAAGCCAGTGGTAAGTTGCGAGCAGGTTTTGGCTTGTGGCTTGTGCCATGAGGATCTGGTTTCTTTATCACAATGGTGCTTATGTATACATGGTAGATATTCAATAAGTATTAAATGAATGAGTGATTTTTGTATAGGTTGGATGTCTTTAAGGTCCTTGGTCATGCTATCAATGGTTTCAGACTTTCAGGAATATGCCTCAAGACAACTGGCAAAGTGTGAGGTTTTTGATTTTTTTTTTCTTATTTGAGTTTAACTACATTGCTGTAATCTATTAATTTTAAGATAATATCTGCATTCAAAAGACCTGAACCAAAGATAGGTTTATTTAAAGGAAATTTACACCCCTACAAGTCATTCTATAACTCATTTTAAAATGAGGTTTTTGATAGTAAATCAACTATTATCCTATAAACTAATTTTTATGGCATACAGTATTACAGTCATTATATGTTTGTATATTTTAACTATAATGATGAAGTAGACTACTATCTACATATTTAACTGATTTATGACATAAACTTTTCTTATTTTTTTTAATATTTCCAGATCTTGTGGCTCACTTCCCATTTTTTCAAATTGTTGCAAATCTCCAAATTTTTTACCAATGTATTAATTGATATCAATATCTTCAGCCCTTCCAATGACATTCAGAACCCAAACACCTGAATAGAATTCTTTCCTGCTTTAGAATGATCATCTCTCCTGCACGCAACTCTTATTGAGAGAGAATCTAAATTATGTATATGAAAATCTTTCATCTCATTTAGATGCTGTTATTGAAGGCATTCTGCCATTTGATGGCAAATATAATTCTAACTTGTTTATGTCACCAGATCACTGACCTGGAAAATTTTTTTACAAACCTGTAAGATTATTTCTGCAAAGTAAACCCTTAACACATGAGTTTTGTAAACCAAATACATAGGTGAAAGCTCAATCTATCACCTCACCAGAACATTTGTGACTAAAGCATGGGGATATAAGGTACAACAGGGAAGAATAAAACACCATATTTTACCTTGTTTATCATTTAACTATTGCAAAAATGCACCTTGGAAACTACCTATACAAAAACCTTTATTTTTTCCCTAATTTAAAGAATACCAATTGCAATATATTAAACAACCCCTAATGTGCATAAATCAGAATAAATTGAGTCTTCTAACTATTTTGACTTTAAATTAAAAGAAATTTGATTCTATGCCTGTTATTTTGATTTGCATCTCAATGCTCAATGCCATGTTTCTTACATTTAAAAAAAATCATAGCTGGTTTACTTGGGTAACTAAGAGAATGGTATTGTGTGTAGCTAGTTTGACATTTTGAGCTTTGGATGCTGGTTTGCATCACTACTAGCTACTGACTGAACTTCCAAATTCTGGGGAAACAGTGTGTTATTATATGAGACAAGCCAAAATGTGAACTAAGCATGGAGATAAGACCATGGAGATTGGGTTCCACTGAGAGTGAAGGAACGAGGTCAAGTTCATTGGAATGAGGCATACAGATTGTCGAATGTCAAAAATTCCAGTGTGTCTGACTACAGAGAACAAATATGTCTTTGGGAGACTGTCTTTATTTGAAATATCTTTTAATTTACTTTTCTCTGTGTGTGAATCTGTTTTCTAATATTAATATTTATTTCAAAAACTGGAATACCAATAGAATGATGCTTTAATTTTTATCCAAACATCTTATAATATCCTGTAATTGAGACCTAGTTTTGTCATTATGAGTCTTCAGATGTGTGATTGATGAAATAATATTGAACCTGTTGGTGTTTGTCATTTATTCATTAAAGCTGGAACTTGTAGAGGGGGAATTGTTTGTCAGTGGGGTATAGTTCAATAAAAAATAAAACATTAAATAAAATATGATGATGATTTTACATATGTAATTTAGCAGTGGAGTTTTTAACCTGTGAAATAGGCTATAAGGTATTTTCTCCAAGGGAGAATAACTTTGAACATTGCTTCACACATGAAAATAAAATCATTAAATATGTCTTCAACTGAATTTTATCCTGCATATTAGAGGGAAATCAATTAATGCACCATTATTACATTCACATCGATACTGAAAATAAAGCAAGACTATGTTTTTTTCTTTTCAGATTTTATCCTATATCAACAAGTTAAAGAGAAAAAAAAGCTTTCATTTTTGCTATTCTGCTCTATCCTTTATTATGTGGGGTTCTAGTGATAGCGGGAAACATGGGACTTTAAAGTTGCCAAAGGCAGTGCCCAAATTGCTTACCGGTCACTATCTTGGTTCTGCACCCATGCGCACAATTACAAGACTACTCAGGCTTAGGGAACAATAACAATGGGCTTTATTTAACAAACAGGGAAAAAAGCAAAGAAGTACAAAAGTCAACATATAGCCATTTACCTTACTTAAAGCAATGTCCAGTCTGTTAAGTCCCAGAAAAGTAACAAAGGTGGTGTCTTCCCACCACTGCTGAGGTGGAGCTCCTCTTCCAAACAATAGGCCATTTTTCCACAATGGCATCTTCCTTCTTCTGCAGACATACAACAATCATATTATAGGCCAGGTTCCAACTCATGAGGATGACACAGAACACAACTGGAGATGCTCCCGAAACTGCCTTGGTGCCCCAGCACAGCACTAGGCCAACAACACTGCAAACAGCAACTACAGTGGCCAGATGGCCCAACAGACTGCACTCACCAATTTTAGGAAGGTGCCCACTCCGGGCCACTGCCTTCTTCCTTCGGCTTCTGTAAAGACAAAACTGGGAGCAGTTTCCGTCGCTCAGCTACTTGCAAAGCCTCCAAAGTCACTGGCCCCAAAGTCACTGAAGATTCCAAAAACACTCAGTCTATATCCTGGTGGCTCAAAACTTCCGGTGTCTGATTTCCAAACTCTCAATCAATCTTGATGGCTACGTTTTATGCCGCTTCTTTTCCGACATCATAGCGACTACTTCTTCCATTCCTTCAGCCAGCGACTGCCTCTTCTTTTCCTACATTATGGCGACTGAATCTCCTTCTCCTTCATTCCCTTTTATTTCTTATCAGAAACTCCACCCCCAACTGCAAACTTAGCATTTTCCCTGGGGCTATTCATTCTCATCAGCAAACCCCCTCCAGGGGACACTATCTTTACTGGACTTTGGACTCAGCCCAGTTTCACTAGGACTGAAGGGAAACTTTAAAGTCATAATGTTGTAGGGATGTGAAAATCTGCTTCTCCAAAATATATCATTGGTAAAAGGTTAATTTTATGGGAGGGACTTTGAAGCCTGAGTAGATGTTTTGAAAAAGATATTTATATGTAAATGTCTTTCTATAATGGTGTCTCCTTCACTGTACTGGGAAGATATAATCTTATCTCTTTTCAATGGTGAAGGCAGAACTTAAATCTGCATACATTTACTTAGCATGCCTTTCTTGGTAAGCTTTTCAAATGACCTTCCCTTTTCTCTCCCCCAACCTCACATTTAATAGCTAAGCTATTTAAGATGGCATCTGAAGTCATGTAGGAGAGTTAGTCATTCTGGGTATCTCTCATGTGTACAGAAAATATGCATGTTTTTATTTAAGTTCCAATGCTTATTTGATTATTTATAGCTTAGAAGAACCCAGAGCAATACAGGATGATTCTCTTTTACTTTGACACTGTTAGAACTCAACTAATAATTCAATTTTGTCTTGAGCACTTTGTTGTACGTATTCAAACATGTAGAATATACTTATTTTCATGGTAGTCCATATGTTTACTTACTTATTATTCCCTAGAAATTGATTGTCTTTGAATTTTAAAAATTCATTTTTTCTGATATAAAAGTAATGTAAAGTAATGTAAACATATGCAATGTAAAAATTTAATTAAGTGATTTACTCATATCAATGATAGTGTCATGGAATGTAACAGAGGCGTCTCCAAAAAGGGGGAGTGGTTATCATGTCCAAACTCACTTAATGAGGCCCAGAACTGAGTGATCAGATAAAGCTGTATAACATGGAAGTCAGATGGACTCAGGGAGATTTGTGAAGAAGAAGGGCTGTCTTGATTTTCTACTTTGGACTTGTACCACATCCTTGGAGGACTTGTAGAAGACAAATAGTGTACAAGAAAATGTCAGGCTGATCTGTTAATTAACTGTTAATTAACTGATGTTGAGACAAAGCCTAAATGTAGACTGAAAGTTCCAGGGAGTAATTGATTAACATCCTGAAAGCCAAAAGGTCTGACTTGTGCACCCCAGCTAAGATAACTGTTTAGGAATCCTTGTTTTTGTACTCCCTGCTTACTTTAAAGTGCAAATGTACCCTTGCTAAGGCAATAAATACTCTTTTACTTAACTGCTTGGGGCTGACTTTGGAAAGAGAGAATCCTCTGGACACACTGGCATAAATAAAAACCTTCCCTCCTCCTCTCTGAGTGCTGTTTAGTTCCATAACAGAATTCTGCAATAAAGTAAAAGAGAGAGAGACTGTGCACACTTGGAAGAGATGCATGGATGAGAGACACATGGGGAAGCTGACAATGGGGTGATGGCCTTGATTTTGCTCCTTATGAAACTTGGGCTTTTCAGCATGTAGGCTTTGGGCAAGAAGTTTTCTTAGTACATTTTGTTCCTGGATCACAGAATATTCGTCAGCTCATTCATTAGTTAATTATTTGGTGCCAAATGGGCTGATTTGACCTGAAATGATTCAATCATTCACTTAGAATTCAAAATGGTTCAATTAGGCAGGTTGACTGGGGGACACTGACAGAGGGTATAAGGCAGAACAGAAGCCAGCTTAAGGAACACTCTGTTCCAGGCTCTGAAGAAAGATGACTCCAACTTTCCCCTGACCTCTGGGGGAGGTTGGGAGGGAGAGAGGGAAGGAAGGAAGGAAGGAAGGAGGGAAGGAAGGAAGGAGGGAAGGAAGGAAGGAAGTATTCTTTATATCACTTTTTAAGATCTGTTTGTTAACTACTTCTTTTTTTATTTTTAAAAAAAATTTATTAAATTTTTTATTTTAGTGATTTAATTGAATTTTTATTTCATCATTGTTTATTTTTGTATAATGTATGCTGGTATGCTTTCTCCAACCACTTCTGATCATTGAACACCAACATCTCACTTTGGTTGCCTCTGTTGCTGTCTGGTCATGCATCCCTCAGCAGTGTATTTCAGTGGATCTGCCTATTCTGCTCTCCACTCTGTCTCTGGTGAATCATCTCACCCCCTTGCACCTCTGGCCTATACCTCAATTCTTGTATGCATAAATAAATCAATCTTTTTAAAAAATAAAGTAAAACTTAAGAAAATGAAAGTACGTATCACCAAATAAATATCAATAAATATTATTATTTTAAAATGTTGTTTCATTTTATTTACTATTATTTGATTTAGAATTTGAGTGTGGTCAGGCCAAGGCCAAGGCCCATGACATGACCCCTTCCTTAACTTTTAACCTAGTATTTAACTATGTCATATTCCTCAGTGCCATAAAATAGGTTATTTAATGATTAAGGACATGTTTTTGTACCTTCTGAGAATGCTGATAACATCAGTGCCCGAGGAAAATCCCCAGGCCATTTTTTAACTGATAAAACAGAAGAGAGCAACTATTCCAGGAAGGTCATGATTCCTCTTGTGCAGACTGTTCCTAGACAGCACTGTGCTTTGCTAACGCACATGAAGAAACCCTCCCCACAACCTGCACGTCCTCTCATTCCATTCTTTCCGATATAATCTTTCTTCACTTACCATTTGGAAAGACAGAATCCTGCTTGTTTGTTTTAGGAGTACTAATTGTTGTTGCTCCGGGTGGATAGACACATTAAATAAAGGGCTTAATTTGTGTGAACAAGCTTGTAGCTAAGTCTGACTTTATGAGTGGTAAGTGTCATTGTAACAGAGTGGTCCCCAGGAGAAAGAGTGTGTCCCAGGTTCCCTGTCCCACCAAAGGTATGGTGGAACGGGGCAGGATATAAGAAGCTTGAGAAGAGACAGGACACACACAGAGGAGACACAGAACACAGACAGAAGACAGGAGGAGACGTAAGAAGGACGGAAAGCCAGAAGAGGCCCAAGGAGCAGAGAGACTTGTAAAGAAGCTGCACTGGCCTGGACTGATTGAAATAGATATGGGTGAGAGACACATGGAAGTTCACGATGGCTGTGTTGATTTTGTTTTTGATTATGTTCTGTTCTGCTCAGAATTGTCTGACTGTTTCTGACCCTTTTGTATGGGTCCCTGCCAAAAGGTATTTTGGTTCCTCTCAGAATAGTCTGGCTGTTTCTGACCCTTGTGTGTGGGTCCCTGCCAAAAGCTGTTCTAGACTAGTGGCAGGCTTTCAAGACTTGTTTTGGGCCAATCCCGTTTGGGTGGACTTGTACCCACGAGGAGTTGGTTAACATTGGGTGCTTGACTTAGAAAATATATTCTTTTTCTTCTCTGTCTTTTCTAATTGTATTAAAGTCTGTTTCCACAAAAGGTCCTATATGTTTTGTATTGATGCAGAGGATGGCTGGACCCATTTAGAACAGGGCAGGTCTGGGGTTTCGGGGGTGTGCCTCTCCTGCCCTGTAACAACATGACTCGTTTATGTTGGAAACATAATTAAAATTTTTCTGTATCTTTTATCTGGGAATCTTTGAGTTAAATATCAGGCTTATAGTAGCACAGAAATTTTGAAAAAGTCTTTTTCTATATTTAAAAAAATTAAACTTTTGGAATTAGTTTTTTTTCAAGACTATTTTTTAAATTATATGAACATATTGACATACATATAGGATGATTTTTAATAAATTTTTCTATATATTTGATAGCAGTGTGATTCTATTTTCAGTTGCTCTAAATTTAGACTTGATAATTTCTAAGTAAGGAAAACATTTATTTTACCTATTTAAAATGATTAGCCTACAATTTAACATAGCTTATAATACTATTATTAATGTCTCTCAAACATTTGGCAATATTCACATTTAATTTCTTATTTTGTACATGCAGTACTTCTCCATCTCATTTTCTTGATTAAGTTAGTTGACAACATAGCTATTTATTTTCCCCAAAGATATTTCTCTGAAACAATTTATTATTTTGATAATTTATCACATTTATAATATCATAATATGTATATACATACACATACATATAAGTTTTGGTTTGTCTATTTATTTCTCTTTTGTTATTTTTGTTTCTCTTGCATGTATTTTGTTCTATCTATATTTGAATTGGACTAGTAATTCATTTATTTTCTTGTTCTTTTTTGCTTATTCATTTAGGATTTTCATTTCAGAACTAAATATCTATTTCTTCCATGGTATAATATATTGAGTAATAAGAAAGAATATTATGTAGTAAAAAAGCACAAGAGGGATATATTTATATTTGTCAAAATACTCAGTAATATGGAACAGTGATTACCTGTCACTCAAATATTATTTTATTTAAGAAATATATAAAAATATCAGCTGGTAATGTCATAATTTTTAATATTATTTTTAAAGAACAATGGTTTCCAACACTGTGAATGATTAAGAAATACAGGATTCCACCTCTTCTGGTGAATGTCACCACATAAGAGCCACAAACAAGGCACAGATAGACCTCCACCATAGTCCATTGTGTCTTCTTCCCCTTTTCCTCTCCAACCCTCCCCCACCCTTCTAGTAGCCTTAGATTTACAGTCAGATTTGTAGGATTTCCTTTTGGTTTGGTGTTATCACACTGTTTTGTTTCTCCATGATTCACATATGAATGCTACCAGATGATGTTAGTTTTAGCTTCTTTTACTTGGCATAATCCCTACCTGTTGATGAATGTAGTTGCAAACCACCTGAGTTCATAATTGTGTGTGCGTGTGTGTGTGTGTGCGCGCACACATGTGCGTGTGTATACTACATCTTCTGAAGCCACTCATCTGTCCTTGGGCACTAAGATTGCTCCAATAACTTGACTTTTATAAATAGACCTTCAGTAAACATAGGATTGCATCTATACCTTCAATTACTAATTTTGTTTTCTTCAGGGAGATTTTTAGAAGAGGAATTACTGGATTATCTGAGAGTTATATTTTTAATATTTTGAGAAATAGCCATACTGTTTTCCATAAGTACTAGAACTATTTCCTACCAACAGTGTACGGGAATTCCTTTTATCCCCAAACCTTGCAAACACCTGTTGTTTCTCAAATTTTTGTATGGGCCATTCTTACAGGTGTGAGATGGTATCTCATTGTGTTTTTTGTTTAAATTTCCCTAATGATAAATAAAGATTAGCATTTTTCTTATACTTACTGGCCATCTGTATGTTTTCGTTGGAGAAGTGTCTATTTAGGTCTTCCAGACATTTTTTATTGTGTTTTATTTTCTTTTTTTTTTATTTAGTTGCATGAGTTCTTTGTGTATTTGTATATCAGACTTTGTGCAATTTTTTTTCATATTCAGTAGGATGCATTTTCTGTTTTAATGATAGTTGTTTTTGATGCCCAGCAGTTGTTTGCTTGTTTATTTTTACTTTTATTTCCTGTGTAATATTTTTTTTTAATTTTTTTTTTTTATTTATACATACAAGCTGGGGTACAGGCCAGAGGCGTGGGGCAGCAAGAGGGTTCACCAGAGACAGAGCGGGTAGCAGAACAGGCAGATCAGAAATACACTGCTGAGGGGAGCAGCGGGCGAGGCAGGAGAGGTCTGCCGTGCCATGTGGGATTCTCCCCGGCTGGGTGTCGAACTCGCATCGCTGCTGCCGACAGCTCCACAGCGCAGCGCTCAACTGCTGCGCCACCGGGGAGGCCCCTGTGTAATATTTTTTAATAATAATTTTTAATGTACAGTGGTGCATAGCAGCTTTTGATCTAATGTTTATTAACATTATATCTTTTTCCCAATATTTTTCAATACCCCCAAAGGCACACAGACTCATTATGAGCCGTTATATAATCCCAATCAGATCAACATGGTGAGAATAATATTTCCACAATTTTTTCTTTCTGTAGTTGCAATTTTTAGATACATTTTGGCTTAGGTAGACATATTTTGAGGTTATTATTTGAAAACCTCTGCTTTCACTTTTCTCCTTTAAAAGAAAAAATGTCTTTCCCAGATAAAAATACTTTTGAAAATACTGATGCTCCCTAACTTATGTTGGTTCAACGTGATTTTGGAACTCTACAATGGTGCAAAAATATAGATATTTAGTATTAATCATATTTCACATTTTTGGCCTCCCTGGTGGCGCAGCGGTTAAGCGCTACGCTGTAGAGCTGTTGGTAGCAGCAATGCAAGTTTGACGCCCGGCTGGGGAGAATCCCACATGGTGCGGCAGACCTCTTCTGCCTTGCCCGCTGCTCCCCTCAGCAGTGTATTTCTGATCTGCCTGTTCTGCTCCCCACTCTGTCTCTGGTGAAGCCTCTAACCACTTCACACCTCTAGTCTGTACCCCAGCTGAATGTATAAATGAATAAATCTTTAAAAAAAATCATGTTTCACATTTTGAAGTAGGCTATTTTGTTTTTCATATAAAGTATGATATTCAATACATCAAGTGATATATTCAAGGTTTCATTAAAATAAGCTTGTTGTAAGTTAATGTAAATGTTCTGATCATATTAAAATTAGGCTAGGCTAAGCTATGATCCTCAGTCAGTTAAGTTCATTAAGTGCAAATTCAACTTACATAAGTTCCATGATGGATTTCTTGGACATAACTCCATCATATATTAGGAAAGAAATTATGAAAAGGAATAGCTGATACAAGTAAAAGAAAGTCAGCTAAAATAAACATTAGCACAAAAAAGGAAAAGATAAACAGAGGTATGAAAATGTAAAAGGAGTTATAGATTCAGTGATTACATTAGGCACATTGGATGGACAGGGAAAGGGAGCTGGAAGAGCTAAGTGTTTTCTGGGCATTTATTAAATTAAAGATATACTATTATGAATTTTGATGTTCAAAGTGTCAAAAGTTGAAATCTGTGAAGCCATTTTTTAAATGGTCTTGGACAGCCGTTAAAGAAAAATTATGTTGCTGGTCTCCTTTGAACAAGACCAAAGAACTTTGGACTGTGCCAAAAGCAATTTATATAATAAGCTATCGAGGAAACAATTGTCTGAGAACTGATGATTATATGGTTTTAGTAAGATAAAATCAGTCAGAACTTTTTGTGTCAATAACCAATTATATATTGCCAAGTATAGTTTAAGAATGTGAACAGTAATGAATTATTTTATTTAACTACTTATTTTATCTTTCACTCTCATACAAATTCTTAGCATGTCCCACGATGGGACACACTTTGCATTTCTTACCTGAATCTGTGTATCCGGAATTTTAATTATTTGATCTTAACACACTTTGTTTTTCAAATGCTTCCTTTAAAAACTCTAAAAAAAAATGGTACTCAAGGATAGCAACAAATACAGGAATCTATAAACTCCATATGAAGACAACCTATAATATGATTTCATAAAATGATTAACAAAGGAAGAGATTAATAGTATCATTTGAGTCTAAGGAAACTTTTCTGGCTTGGAAAACTTACTGCAGAAGCGACCAACAACAAGTATAAACATAATTTATTTATGTGAATTATATAAAAATATGTTTGCACAAGCAAAATAAGTCTTTTGATCAACAAAGAAATTATCATGTCAGAATGTTTATAACAATGGCCCAAGATAATGAGTGGAGAATTCCATGTTACCACCACTATAAACACTATTACATTCACAAGGATTAAAACTATTATGAGGGGCCTCCCTGGTGGCGCAGCGGTTAAGCGTTGCGCTGTGGAGCTGTCGGCAGTGGCGACGCGAGTTCGATGCCCAGCCAGGGAGAATCCCACATGGCGCGGCAGACCTCTCCTGCCTCGCCTTCTGCTCCCCTCAGCAGTGTATTTCTGATCTGCCTGTTCTGCTCCCCGCTCTGTCTCTGATGGACCCTCTCGCCGCCCCTCGCCTCTGGCCTGTACCCCAGCTTGTATGTATAAATAAAAAAAATAAAATAAAATAAAATAAAATAAAACTATTATGAAGGGTTATTAGAAATAAATATATTCCATGAAACACTACATGCACAAACACTTCAGTTATAGTTATAGGCTGAAACAACAAATGTGCCTTCTTAGATGTTGTTGATGCCTCCATATCTCAAAATGCAACTGGTATGCCTCTCTCCAGCTTTTGTTCCAGAACACAACTGAAAGGAATAGTAGATTTGGATCTGTGCTGTGGCTGAGAAAGTCTTCCCTGGGGCAGAATTGGGTTGCAAGCATATGCAAGTGGATGAGCTACACACACTCAGTTTTTTACTTTCTAATTACTCTGAGAGTTAGGGGTATGGAGAGGAGAAGATAAAGTCTGGTTTCTTGAGAAACTTTAAGCAAGTCAAAATTTCCATCTCAAAAAGCAGAAAAACTAATTGTCATGGGACTGATAATGGGAAGTGAAAAATCAGATAACTGTGAGAGGGATCATTCTCTTCTCTTATCACCCACAGGATGCTCTTTATAATTCATTCATATATGTTCTGCATGGGTGGAACAATGTTGAGGTGTGAGCTCTGTGTGCCATTACAACAATAAACATCCTGCTCCGATGTTGGATTGCGATGCTTTACATTCTTCTATTTTTTATTTCCTTTTTTTTTTTAAATCACTTCTATGCCCTGGAATTGTACCATCTAGACAAACCAATAGTTTTATATTTTACCTCTGTCTCTTGTCTATATGACCTAGGTTAAGGATACTAAATAAGTAAAACAAAATTATTTAAGGTTCAATAATGCATAACTTCATTACTCTGAACTTCCATGAACAATGAGAAATGCATGAATGATAACTGGGTCTTAGAAAAATATACTGTGTGTCTTGGTTTATGGTGATTAGATTATAATGATTTATAGGTAAGGTTTTGGTGTATACATAAAATAACAAGAGAACTATATTTGGAGGGAGCAAAACTAACTTAATTTTGAGGCCTGAGGTTCTGTTGGGGCATCTGCTGGCTAGACCACAGCTCCCTGGAAATATGCTGCCATTTGCCCTATGCAGAGGGGAGGATATGATAGTCAAGGTCCTTAAGTCATTGTTTTCCTCAATAATACAGAGGATAGGTACCCAGAGGAAACAACCACATATAGAATGGAGCAGAGGAGATGAGAACCAATGTTTCAGTAAGGACGAAAACTAGAAACCATAATAAAGGGAAGGAAAGACTGAGAAAGAAAGAGAAAATCAGGAATTGGATCCTTCATCCAATAGAACCCCAGGCTCTCATGTTCTAGTCTGGAAAAGAGAACACATAATTCACTGTGAAGTCATAGCTCATTTAACAGCTCAACATAAGTGACACAGATGGGTGAGTCTTGGGTCCAGTAGAGTGGAAAGCCACATGTACACCCACTGTGTGTGGAATTTGAGTTCCCCAAAACTCAATAATTCTATTGAATTAATTATATTAATTAAACTCTATAATTAAAGTCTATAATTTCCCTGGAGATTTAAGGAAGATGCCTAACCATCTCTCTGAACTACAATACTTTAGCCTCACTTGCAGGGAGGATTAAAGATGTCACAGGATACTTGGTCTCTCTAGAGGCTTGTTCAGGGCTGCCACAGAGCATATTGGAATCATAAAATTTTGAAAATGGAGTTCTAGACCATGGGCTTCAAGTAACTGATGGTGCACCCATGCATCTCCTTCCAGTTGCATGCTTCTTCTGACCTGCACTTGCAATGAAACTACAAGGTATGGATCTAGCCAGTGGGATATACACGTTGCATGAGAGTGCTTGTGTGAGCCAGATGCATAGGCCACCCAAGGAAGAAGCCATAGCACAGAAATGTACAAATAAACATGCCTACTACCCTTCCAATCCAATAGATACAGATAATTGGAGCTGAAAGGACCAGGAAGTTATACAGAAAGCCCAACAGACAGTAGAGATACAGGACTGAAACTCAGAAAGGAGGATATTAGAGGTATTTTAAGCATGATCCAGACACACAAACACACACGTAAAATTCATCAACAAGCTATCACCACAGTACTCTCCTCCACCACTGGAATAGCCCTGACATACATAACCATTCACCCTTAAAACACAGAGAGTCAAAAGAGGAGATGGAAAAACACAACAAGTGCAACTTGAGTCCTCGAGGGATTATTACACCAGAGAAAGAAAACAAATATCTGGATCACAACTACAAATACAAGGAGGATTGTAATTCTTGTCAATACAAATCGAATTTACCATGATAAAGAAATTCAAAGAATTGGAAGAAAACACAGAGAAGCTGAACAAACATATGCAATAAAACTGATAAAAACAAGTGAATATACTAAGAAAAATATGAAAGAATAGAGATAAAAATTAAATTAAAGCCTTAAATAAGAAAATAATAGAGCTGAAATATGTAAAACGGTCACCAGAGGTGATGGTACAAAGCTCTGGAAAAAGTTATGGAAGTTGGATGGACTGGATGGAAGATCAAACCAGTGACTTCAATGATAATAATGGCCAAAAAATCCTTGTGGAAGGAGAAAGAGAAATATGAAAAAAATAGATAAATAAACACTGCAATGAAAATCTTACACAATGAGAAAAGGAAATATTAGAATAATCAATATCCAATTGCATGGGACTGATAATGGTCAGTGAAAAATCAGACGAGATATAAAAAGGAACAGATAACTTAAAAAAAAAATAACAGAAGACAACTTCCCAAACCTGGAGAAGGGACTAAACATACAAATCCTTGAAGCTAAAAGAGCACCTGCTTTCCTAAATATATCAAGACCTACACCAAAACACATGTCTGTGAAACGTCCAAGACTTCAAGATAAAGAAAATATAGACACTGGTTAGGAAGAAAAATCAGTGTTTATAAAGGAATACAACTCAAGATTAAATCTGACATCACTGAAAAAAATATATATATACAACAAGAAGAGACTGGAATGGTGTGATCAAATTAATAAAAGATAAAATCCACAAGACAAGAATATGCTATCCTACAAGGCTTTCCTTCAGACATGATAGACAGATAAAACCTTCTCAGACAAATAGAATTTAAATGAGATTGCAAACACTATATTCCACTCTCCAGAAATGTTGGAAAGAGCTCTTGTAATTTGACTGAAGAGAAAAACACCCACACAGAACTAAACAAGGAAATAGAACCACAAAATTAAGGGAAAAATGGCAGTAATAGACTTTCATATATCAATAAACACTCTAAATTAAAACAGATTGAACTCACCAAATAAAGGACACAGAATGACTGGATGAATTAGAAACAAAAGCCAACTTTCTGATGCCCCCAGGAAACACACAGGAGCTCTGAAGGTAAATATGCCATCAGAGTAAATGGTTGAAAAGCTATCCTAGCAAATGGGATCTGGAGGAAGACAGGCACAGTCATACCCATACAAATCTAGCTAAAAATAGTTGCAAGGACAAAAATTAATGCTATATAATGATCCATGGAATAATAAATCAAAAGATATAATACTCATCAATATATACTCTTTAAATAAAAGCACATCAAAATAAATAAGATGATTACTATTAATCTGTAAGCAGACATTATAAAAAAAAAGTAGTGTGGGGGGCTTCAAAACATCACTTTCATGATAAGAAAGATCAATGAGACAGAAAATAGGGACACAATACCATGTGAGCTTAATAGATATTTATATATTATAGGGTAGAGCACTTGAAACACATTGAATACACCATTATCTGAAATAAACATGGTATATTTTCCAAGATTAACCATGTATTGGTTAATAAAAGAAGTATTAATAAATTCATGAAGATTAAAATCATACCAAACATCTTCTCTGACAACAGTATCAAAATCAAAGACAAAATGAAAGTAAGAAATACCTCTGGTATGTGGAGACTTAACAATATACTATTGAAAGGCTTTTGGTTTAATTAAGAAATCAATGGAGAAGTCAAACAAAATTACTTCAGTATCAGTGGTAATGAGGACTCGACCTTCCAGAACTTACATCACATAACAAAAGTAGTACTAAGCAACTAAAAGCAATACAGGACCACATAACAAAATGGAATGAAGTGGGCCTCCCTCGTGGCACAAGGGGTTAAGTCTTAGCACTATGAAGCTATCCACAACCACTGTGGCATGAGTTTGATGCCTGGACAGGTAGCTAACCCACATGGCACAGCAGACCTCTCATATCTAGCCCGCTGCTCCCCTCATCAGTGTACTTCAGTCGATCTGCCTCAAGAAATAGAAAAAGAACAATCAAAGCCAAAACCCAGTAAAAGGAATGAAATAATAAAAAAATGGAACATAACTAAATAAAATAGAAACATTATTTTTAAAAGATTTATTTATCTATGCATACAAGATCTGGGGTGTAGGCCAGAGGAGTGGAGGTATGAGAGGATTCACCAAAACAGAGTGGGGAGCAGAACAGGCAGATTCATTGAAATACACTGGTGATGGGAGAAGCATGTGAGACAGGAGAGATCTGCTGCTCCGTGTGGGTCAGCTCCATGGCTGGGGATTGAACTCATGCTGCAGTGGCTGCCATAGCTTCATGGTGCTGAGAATTAACCCCTTGTGCCACCAGGGAGGCCCCATAAAATAGAAATTTTAAAAAGTCCAATAGAATTGAGGCTACAGGGTAGGTGTGGGGGAAAGGGAGGGAGCAAAATACACTATGATGAAGGACTATGAATGCCTTGGTGGTTTGCGTGATGTGTAACATTCACCTGATGTGTGTAGGTATACCCCTAATCCATACATTACTGTAAACTGTTATTTCAATAAAAATCTTTTAAAAATTAAAACAAACTGTCCAATAGATTAACACATTGTATGCGGGAAACGTATTTATATGTTTTACATTGACTGGTAGTAGAGTGCGGGACACGTATTAATATGTTTTTTATAAACTAGCGGTAGAATGCGGGTAATGTATAAATATGTTTATTTTTATACTTAAAAAATTAGCAAAAGTGGCCCATGCCACATCTTAGCGCACGATAAAAACTACCCGCAGGGGACTCCCTGGTGGTGCAGCTGCTGAGCGCTGCACTGTGGAGCTGTCCGCAGCGCGCCATGCGAGTACAATGCCCAGTCGGGGAGAATCCCACATGGTGTGGCAGACCTCTCCTGCCTTGCCCGCTGCTCCCTTCAGCAATGTATTTCTGATCTGCCTGTCTGCTTCCCACTGTCTCTCTGGTGAGCCCTCTCGCCGACCCGCGTCTCTGGCCTGCACCCCAGCTTGTATGTATAAATAAATAAATCTTCGGAAAAAAAAAAAAACTACCTGCAAACAATGTGTTAATAAAATTGAAAACTGTTTAAAAAACACACAAAATAGAGAAACTTCTAGCCAGTTTCAAAGAGAAAAAAAGAGAACAAATTTAAATGAATATAAACAGGAAAAAAAAAAAGATGAGAAATTAAAACATACATCTTAAAAATTCAGAAGAGTGGCCTCCCTAGTGGCCTAAGGTTAAGTCTCAATGCTGTCTCTGCAAAGGCCCTCCTCTACACACAGCTTGATCCCTGGCCAGAAAGCTAACCCACAAATGGTGCAGCAGACCTCTTCTGTCACACCCGCTGTTACCCTTAGCAGTGTATTTCAGTAGACCTGCCTGATATGTACCCACCCTCCACACTCTGGCTTACACTCCAGTTCTTCTATGCGAAAAAAAAAAAAAAATCAGAATATCATGAAGGATAAGTATGACATTCATGTTACTAAGTTATATAACCTAAAACAGATGGACACAGTCTTTGAAATATAGCAACCAAAATGGTCATATTACCTAAAGCAATATACAATCTCTACCAAAGTTCCAATGGCATTCTTTAAAGAAATATAATTAATGATGAAATTCATATGGAACAACAAAGAAACACAAATAGACAGAGCAATCCTTACTACAAGGAAGAAGAATCACATTCCCAGTCTTCTGACAATACTAATATTTATAACACTATGTTGTTGTAACAAAAACAGACACAAACCAATGGAATAGAATTGAGAACTCAAAACTAATCCCATATTTATATATATAGTTAAGAAGTGACAAATGAGTCAAGAATTTACATTGTATAAAGAACACCTCTTCAATAACTGATGTTGGGAAAACAAGTACATTTAATGGAATAGATAGAGATCACTATCTCACGTCATAAACAAAAATCAAATCAAAATGAGTAAATATATTTAGATGTAAGATCTGAAACCATGAAATAATTTGAATAAAACATAGGGAAATATTCCACCACATAGACTTCAAAAATGTCTTTGTCTATTTGTCCCCAGCAACAACAAAAACAGAGAGAATATAATTTGGACTAAAACAAACCAAAAAATGTCTGTACAGTATTATGTTTTTTATGAGGTGTTGTTCCCTTAATCATTGTCTCTTATTATTTTTTTGAAATGAAAATCTACTTTGTCTAAACTAAGCATTACTGTACCTTCCTTTTGTTACCATTTGCTTGTAGAATTGTTTTTTGACCCTTTCCTATGAATCTATGCCTATCTTTGAGGCTCAGTAGTTCTTCATCAAGAGAGCAAATGTTGGGTTCTGTTTCCTAATCCAACAGATTATCAGTAAATTTTAATTATATATTTTACACCATTTCAGTTTAGAGTGATTATTGATATAGGAGAGTCTGTTGCTGCAAATTTTTACATATTTTTTTGTGTTTCTATTTTCCTTTCAAGTTCTTTTTGTATTTTGCTTTGTTCAGTTTAGATGAGAGTTCTTTCAATATTTCTTCCATGGGGGGTACCATGTTTACAAACTCTTTCAGCCTTTCTTTACTTGAAAAGGCCCTTCTCTCTCTCCCCCGACCCAATATCTGAAGGAGAGCCTTGCTGAATAGAATGTTCTTGATTGTCAGTTTTTATCTTCAAGTATTTGAATCACAGCAGTTAATTCTCCTCTTGTCTATAGTGCTTCTTGGGACACGTTTTATGTTGACTTGGTTTTGAAATCTTTTAAGGTTATTTACTTCTTCCCCTTTGCCAACGTCAATATTCTTTCTTTGTCTGGAGCTCTTGGAAGTTTCACTACTATATGTCTTGGTGTTGGTCTAATTTTATTTGGGTACCTTGAAGTTCTTTTAGCTTCATATATTTGTGTATTAATCTTTTCTCCAGGTTTGGATATATTTCCTCTACTATATCTTTAAATGTTTTCTGTTTCCCTCTCTCCTACTTTGGTGTACCCATTACTCTTAAATATCTTGATGATGTCAGATAAATCAGAGTGTTTATTCATTCATTTTTTTACTTTGTTTCTGTCTTTACTTTTCTATCCAGATTCATTTTTTCATTCACATCTTTAGGTTCACTGATTGATTCTTCCTTTTAGTCTATTCTACTTCTACAGTTTTAGACTGAAGTTTTTATCTCCACTGCTGCTCTTTTTACATCTGCATCTCTTTTTTATTTAAGGCTCAATTTTAATATTCAGTTAATTGATTTTATTTCTCAATACATTTATTTGCTTTTCTTTTTTCAAATTTTCTTCTATTTCTTTGATTTTCATAAAATAATCACCATTATTTTGAATTCTGTTTCTAATAGGTAGAACAGATCATACACGTCTTCATGATTGTATTCTGAAGATTTTTTCTGCTTCTCCTTCTTTGGTGTGGTATTCCCTTGAAGACTCATGTAGTTTTCTGTTCCTCCCTCCTACCTCCTCCTTCCTCCCTCCTCCTCCTCCTCCTCCTCTTTTTCCTCTTTCTTCTTTTTATTCTTCTTTGCTTTACAGTCCCTGATAATTGCTGGGGCCTCCGTAGCAATGGCTTCTCCCACTCATGTTATGATGCTGATGGTCTTTCCAGGTCCACAAAGGCCTCAATTGCTATATTGAGGTCTTTAATTTTTGCCTTAAAGTATTGCATGTTTTTCATAATGTGTGCCACCTTTGTAGTACAAATTGTTGATTAGGTTTCTAGAACTCAGACCATGGAAGAGTATAGCATGCCTAGAGGTAAACCACAAAAATATGGACAGTTAATTTTTGACAAAGGATCTATGGCTGTACAATGGAGAAATATTAGCCTCATTAATAAATGGTGTTGGGAAACATGGATAATCACATACAAAAAAAATACATCAATAATTAACTCCATCCTCTTAAAAAACCAATGTATAAGAACCAAAAACATAAATTATTTGAAATAAAACAGATAATCTATTACAGGTCATCCACCACAAATAAGTATTTGGGTATTCAACCCCAAGGAAAGGGGATGGCAAGGAAAACCAAAACAAAAATAAGCAATGGGGATTACATCAAACTAAAATGTTTTGGTACCTCAAAAGAAACCATCACAAAAATAAAAATGCCACATTCAGAATGGGAAAAAAAAAAATACCTGAACATTGTACATATGCTGAAGAACTAATCTCCAAAAATTTTAAAAGGTTATTTGACAAACAAACAAAAAAAGACAAACCAACCCAACAATAAATGGTCCTAAAATACCTAAATAGAGGGAGGGCTCTGCCATCAATGTAAACTATGGGTCCCAGGAAAGTATGGGGCTGCTGGCTGGGCTGCTGGAAGCTAGGAACCACATAATACCCTTCGGGAACTGAGTAAAAAAAGTAATGCTCCACAAACAAAGGTGAACAGCAGCTCAGGCCTGCCTAAGCTGCCTAGGCAGACTAAGCAGGCCAGCACCCTGCTGTAAGAACAGAGTAGAAGAGAGGGAGGCCTCCACCCCCAAGGTGAACTGTGGGTCCGAGGAAAGTGTGGGCCTGCTGGTTGGGCTTTTGGAAGCCAGCAACTTCATGATCACCTTCTGGAACTGAGTAAAGACAGAGGGAAGTCTCAGCAAACAAAGGTTCAGACAAGCATGTAGGGATAGAGAACAGAAGCATACAGAGACTTAGTGGTCTTCAGGAACAGTGCCCATGAACCCATCCAAGCATCACTATCCTTTTGAATTCTGTTATAACAGTGCCAGACTCAGTCTGGCTACCATATTTCAATGTCCCATAGGGAGCACGCCAAAAAGATGCCCACCAGTACCACTTGCCCAATGAATAGAACAAATCATAAAACACAGAACAGGGAGAAGGAAAAAATACATACAACCAATAAAGCCCTCTGGGAAGGACACAGTATAAAAAAAATCAGCCACCAGAACTCAACCACAGTGACATGGAAGAACTTCTCTGCCTGCCAGATAATGAAGTTAGAATCACCATGATGAAAGAAAGAAAGAAAGAAAGAAAGAAAGAAAGAAAGAAAGAAAGAAAGAAAGAAGGAAGGAAGGAAGGAAGGAAGGAAGGAAGGAAGGAAGGAAGGAAGGAAGGAAGGAAGGAAGGAAGGAAGGAAGGAAGGAAGGAAAGAAAAGAAAGAAGGCAAAAAGAAAAAAACTGACATGAGAAACACAATTAATGAACTGGAGAATGAAATTGAGTCTCTAAAGAAGGACATGAAGGAAACACAGGATTTGAAAGACTGATGGAGGAGCTAAAGAAGTCTAGGAAAAGCAACAAAAACAGAATTGATGAAATAAAAGAACAAATCAATACTCTTATTTTAATATATATATTTTTATTGTTATTTATGTCTTTTACATTTTGTATTCCCCTTGGGTAGCTCACCATCAATTCACCCGATCCATCTCCATGTCCCTTGTGTTCTTTTCTATTCCATTTTGTGCCCTTTTCCTTCCCGTCGTCTGCCTCCTCCCCGCCCCACAGACTGACTGTCTCTCTCC